>CM040245.1:179243434-179570934 GCA_022545495.1 Chrysanthemum lavandulifolium | reverse complement strand
TTAGCCTACCTTGTATGCACTCACTTTTAGTGCATTATTGTTATCATACTAAACCCTTAGTTCAATTATCTAGTTACTTGCATGGTTGCTAAGTCGAGTCATATCTTTTGTACATAGTTTTGGGATGATTGGGACTCATGGGTAAAGTTAAATTTTATGGAGTGACGGGAAAGAATGTTAAATTCAAATTCCCTTTATTTACGTAATAATGTACTCCAAGTGTTTTGATCTTTTCAATTCGGGTCAAATTAGTGTTAGAGTGATAAAAAAAACTCAAGTGTAGGGATGTGCCTATAAATCCCTTATATTTTGATGTTATCGTAGAGGATGGTAGAGTAAAAGTGTATGCACAAAAAAATGAAAAAAAAACATATGGGCTACCATCCTACATCTATCTTTATATTTATGTTTGTTTGTTTCAAAGTTATCTAGAGTTTAGAGAGTCGATTCTTGGCTTAGCAACGCTATTCTTCTCATGCTTGTAAAATAAAGATTTTTGACTTGCCACCACTAAATCGCCTATCCGACCAAACCCTTTGTTTCCCTACCGTAAGCCTAACGTTACAACGCTTTAAAATACCTCTTAGATAGTTTTTCCTAGGTGCTTACGCCAAAGCGGTGGAGGTTTGATCTAGTCTCAAGCCTATGGTAATCTATGTACTATGACCGGTTAATGAGTGTTTATCTTCCATTTCGATTTGATATATTTCATATACACCCGAGAGATGAGAGTATCCAAACACCACTATGAGGTGCTAGTATATAATTTTCGTGCTTGTTATGACTATCAAGGGGCTTATACTTGTTATGAATTATGTTAAATCATTGCTTTATGCCCCTAACTTATAAATTGATTCGCCAAAAGCACATTTGCTTGAGGACAAGCAAATACCAAGTGTAGGGATATTTGATAAGGATTTATAACGCACACTTTTAATGGGTCATTTAAGCCCATAATCGCCCACTTTTATATCCGCATCGCTTAATTTCGCTCCTTTTCACTTTTTAGGTCTTTTGAAGGCAAAATGGAATGATGCTTATTTGGACGAAAAGGAGTGAATATGTGAAGAAAATGGCTAAAGTCAAGATCAAGACACTCAAGTCAGCCGGAATGCACCGACGGCGCCCCAAACAAAGCGGCGACGCCATCCCCGATTTTGTGACGACACAGAGAGCTTAAATTGCTATTTTACACCGACGGCCAAGCTTTGAAGAGTAGGCGTCACGAAGACTTTTCTCCTCGATGGCCTAGATCCGGATTCGGGCGATGTCGAGTCAAGTCAAGGCGCCACAACCACAACGCGACGCCCCAAAGTTGACTTCGCCAAGACGAAACCCTAATGGCGGCGATCTCGACGAGGCCACAATTACAAGATGACGCCGTCGCAGCTTGTAAAACTATATATAAAATTCGATTTTCAGACTTGTAGTAGGTAGACTGTGGAGTAAAACCTAAACGATTGTAGTCCGTTTGGACAATATTTTAGGTTCTCATATCCTATTTTACATCGAGATAAGTTATTTATTCCTTGATTTCATTATGTATTCAATTGAATGTGTGTATGCTTGCATGTTTAACATGTCCGCTAAATTACTTGTGTGTTTGCTTAGATCTATGAAACCTAGTTATTAATTATTGATTGGTTGTCTCTTATCTTAATTGTTTCTAAAAAATATAAAAAGATAAAAAATAATCTTCCTCAACCTCAACCTTAGCGTAGTAAATTTCTCACTAGCACTCCTATTCCCTTAGAGAATGATATCAATCCCCGAAGCTTACCCTAATACTATACTACAACGCTTTGGTTCACTGCCTAGGTGGTTGAAAAACTTGCTCGAAGAAAAGGAAGTTTCCTTTGACCCCGAACGCGCGTTGTACGCGTATCAATATCTGAAGGAATCGGGGATTGTTGGATGAAGATTCTTCAAGATCCTTGTTTGAGCTTTTATCATTTACAATGACGAAGACTTGGAAATCTAGTTACCGCAATCGGGTGGATGGATGAAGACCGTTAACTATCACTTTAAGGAGTTACGTTGTTGTGCTCGGTTTCACATTGAATTGTGGATTTTCAAGAGGTGATGTACGCCTTATACTTGATGGTTGGTTGGATGAAGAGTATAGAGTACTTAGGATTCAAAGGGCATGAACTCGGCACCGCTCTTTGTTACTGATGCAAGTTTAAGTCACGAGTTCGGGATATTCTACTGTGGTCAAATTTATCATATTGGGTTTTCTCCATCAGCTTTCACGACAAAGAGTCTACTGAATGATAATGGGGTTGCTAACAAGTTAGCCAAGAGATGTTGTAAAGAGAGAGATTATGACGTTTGAATACTTCAGTTCAAACCTTGTTCCTCAATGAAAAGAAATGTGTACGCTTCAGTGTGCATTATCTTCGAATGAAGAGAAATCTTCGTGTTTATGACATTTGAATACAACAGTTCAAACCCCGTTCGTTAAAGAAAAGAAAAGTGTACGCTTCAGTGCGCTTTATCTTCGAAAGAAGAGAAATCTTCTTATTATGACCATTCTCGTCAACATGCTTCATGCTTTTTCCATGCGCGCTCAGTCATCAAGTGAACCGACTTACCGTTGCTAGTAATCTTATTCCACTTGCTCAATTAAAACGGAGATGGCGACATCATATGCAACTTTTGCAGGGGAGAAGTGTGAATCGACTACATTATCGAAGATATTCACTTGTTTAATCAAGAATGGCAACTCCATATGCAATTCTTGAGGGGGAGAAGAAGTGTGAATTTACAAGATGTTGATTGACTTTGGAGTATAAATGGTCATATCGGCTCCTAACTCATGTAAGAACCGAGCTTCTTCTTATCGGGTCATCTTTACATGGAGTTCCTTCTAAGAGCCGTTGGTTGACATCTTCTCACGGGCTGATATGAGTAATGACAAAGTGCTTCCAGTTAATGCTTCATGTACACATCAACGTGATGATTCCGAACAACCTTATGTTCTTGTTTAATGTGATTGTTTGTTTAGTGTTACCATTTCAAGTGTTCATCATGGGTCGATTGTCGATTTCCTTTATGAACATCTTTATGTTCTTGTTTGATTGGGAGGATTTTAGTTAAGGGATTTGCTATACGAAGTTAATTGGGATGCATTTGGTGAGATGAAGATGTTAACTTTCTATTCCCCAATCGGACAATCTTGAAGAAGGTCGAGTCTGATCATTCTACATTTTCTATCGCATGTTAGAAGACTAAAGACGAGTTGCATTTTATTATCCAAAGACTTCTTCTTATTCAGGGCATTTATCTAAAAGATTTTCGGTTTAGGGGAGAGCACTAATTGGGGGAGAGTGAAACGTCAGATTTAATCCCTAATTAGATTTGCTCATATTCTTCTTCAGCAAGTTGATTCTCACAAAGACTTCAAGTGTTCTTCTCAAAAGAGTTCATGTATCCGGGCTTATAATGTGTTGTTGATTCTGTAGTATCAAAACCAGCAAGGGGAAAGGAGACACGCATCTAAACGCGAGTAAACTTGATGAACTTAATACTTCTAAGTGATTGAAGATATCCAAGGAAGACAAAGGTAAAGACCGCAGAGAAACTCAATGTTTAACTCATGGCGTTTAGTGTTCTTATTCCAACTATGGGGAAGAGATGGAAGAGTTAGTTTCGATGATAAAAGAGGTACACAAGTGTGTGATGATTTCGATGTTATCGCAATCATCAGGGGAGAGAGAAATGTGTACATTAGGGACGCAAAGCTGTTTCACTTGAGAGCTTAATCACTTATTCCAGAGTTGACATCCGCAGAGATAATCAGTGATTCAACCTGCTACTTAAATGTTACCGGTTATTCTTTCTCTCGGCATTTGGGTACTTCGGGTTCGTGAGCTTCATACACTATCATCGGGGAGAAATGTACTTCAAGGATGTTCTGCAGATTCACGTGATCGGACTTAATGATTTATTCCGGAGTTGATATCCGCAGAGATGATCAGTGATTCAATCTGCTACTTCAGTGCTATCGGCTATTCTCTCTTCGGGTATATGTGTACTTCGGGTTCATGAGCTCTATTCAAAGAGACTAACTGCATTATTTCTACTACTCGGGGGAAGTGGTCTCTTGATACCTTTTTGGTATGCATCGCTTCAGAATTCAGTGGAAAAGAAATATAAAAAGACTTATTCAAACGTGGGATGATACGTTGCTGTTCTATCTGATGATATAACCCCGGACGAAGAATCACAAAGATCATTCTTAAAAGGAGCAGCAAGATCGATGATAATGGTGCGCTTCTCTGTGCACCTAGCTAAGGCAAGCTTGAAAGAAAGCTTTGAATCTGCTCAACAAAGAAGATTTTTCGTTTTGGGGGGAAGCTACCAAAGTCTCACTTTCAGATGGCTCAAGTTCAGATGATTCAGAAAATTATTAGATTCTTGCCTTTCATTACTTGCAATTATAACATCCCACTTGAACTGATATTGCCTCGAGCAACAAAATTTTTTCGGTAACTTATGCATACCGATTTACACCTCAAAATACTATAGTTGCCACGTATCGAAAGTCAACAAAAAGTTACCCATATTTTGACCAAAAAATATAGAGGAGATTTATTTTACATACCAAACTTTTCTCACATACCAATGGACTCATCTCGACCATTCATTTAAAAAGAAAATAATGATTGAGATTAAAAACATTTTATTATTTCACCTATTTTTTATAATTTAAATATCTCTTAAACCGTTAATCGTTAAGCAAAAATATTTACACCGTCGCGACGAGCATTTAATTATCTTTCTATAGACGGACACTTTGATATACTTTCGAAAAAAAGAAAAAAAATCATTTTTTTCACGTTTTTTCATTTTTTTTACGTTACTGAAATTTGCATGAAAAAAATCATATATGATTAAACACTAAATTGAATATCATATGTGATATCAGTGTTAAATCATATATGATATATAATATCATATGTGATATGATATGTATATCATATGTGATTTTACACTAATATCACATGTGATATTAAATATCATATATGATTTAACACTAATATCACATGTGATATTAAAATTAGTGTTTTATCATATATGATTTTTTAATGCAACTTTCAGTAACGTAAACAAAACGAAAACACTTAAAAAAAACGTGAAAAAATACGAAAAATTTCTTTTTGTCGAAAGTATATCAAAGTGCCTATCTATTGAAAGATAATTAAGTGCTCGTTGCAATGATATATATTTTTTTGGCTTAACGATTAACAATCTCATCCATTAGATCAAATAAAAATGAATGGTGAAGATTAATCCCAAGTATGTAAAGAATCTTTTGTTCTCAAATGATCTTAAATTATTATTTTTTTGACAAAGTATAATACAACATCCAAATACTAAAAACGTTAGGGGCCGTTTAGTTGGTGAAAAATTTTCTTATTTTTCTGTTTCTAAATTCCTATAGAAGGGATTAGTTTTTCTTGTCTAGAGAAGAGTTGAAAATTTAGAAAACCCGTTTAGATGAGTTTATATTTTTCCTTTTTCCAAAAATGAAAATTTGTTTAGATAAAGCTCTTTTCAATTTTTTAAATCAACTTTTATTCCATATTGGATCCAGACGCTTTTATCCATTTTATACGCCACAGACGGTTTTATACGCTTTCATCGTTTTTTTTTTTTTTTTTTTCATTTTGTACGTTATCATTTCTTTTATTCATTTTCATACGTTTCATCCGATTTTATTACGTTTTTTATGTTTCGTCAGTTATTTTACGTTTCGCTTTTTTTTTTGTTTTCGTTCGTTATTTTACGCCACCGCTTTTTGTTTATCGTTACATTTTTTACGCCGTCGTTATTTTACGTTATTCATATTTTACGTTTTCATCTTTTTACGTTGTTCTCGTTTACGCCATCCATTTTTATGTTTTCGTCCGTTTTTATGTTTCATCCATTTTTACGCCGTCCATTTTTAACGTTTTGTCCGCTTTCACGAAGATAACGATAATAACGCACAAAACTTACAAAATCATATGAAAATGGACGAAACGTAAAAATGGCGAAAATGTAAAAATGAAAACGAAAAAAAAAATAAACGTAAAAAACGGCGAAACGTAAAACGGCGAAACGTAAAAACGGGCTAAAACGTAAAACGGACGAAAATGTAAAATAAAGCCAAAACGTAAAAAAAATAGTGAAAACGTAAAAAATTTGGACGAAAACGTAAAAAAATGGGCGAAAACGTAAAAAAAACTGACAAAAACGTAAAAGAAAGGACAAAAATGTAAAAAAAGGGCGAAAACGTAAAATAACGGATGAAAACGTAAAATAACAGAAGAAAACGTAAAATAGCGGACGAAAACGTAAAAAACATAAAAAAAAACGGAAGAAAACGTAAAAAAGCAGATTTAAAACGTAAAAATTGACGAAAGGTAAAAAACGGATGGAAATGTAAAAACGGACTAAACGTAAAAAAGGGCATGAACGTAAAATAATGGATAATAACGTAAAATAATGTATTTAAAACGTAAAAAGCGGACGAAAACATAAAAATGGATGAAAACGTAAAAAGGACGAAAACGTAAGAAAACGGACGAAAAAGAACAAAACGAATAAAATCGTATTTAAAACGTAAGAAAGCGGACGACAACATAAGGAAACGATAAAACGTAAAACGGATGAAAACCTATTAAAATTGACATACAAAAGTGAGAATGAAAAAGTGAGAAGAACATAATGAACTTTTCAAATTTGTAGTTAAAATTTGGAGATGAGAATTCACATTTTTGAAAATTGTTGAAAAAAATGTAACTAAACGATTTTTCTTTTTCCTTTTCATATGAAAAATTTTCGGAAAATGAAAAAATTTCACCAACTAAACTACTTTAACTTTGCGAAAAAATATTACCCAAAACCCGCCGCAACGCAACGGCACACCATTCTTGTTTTATACTATAAAACCGGTGTTGCAAAAAAGGTCTACAAGGCCGATTAATCACCTATTAGGTACTACTGGGCCACCGACCTTTCCGATTTTTGTAAATCGTTCAAACAAATCCGTCAACCATGGTCAACGGCGGTTAACGATGGTCAAACTTGCCGAAAACATGGAAATGTTACCGAAATACCCTAAACTCGTCGTAAATTAGTTGTAATCCCTTATAATCACTGTTTATATTTATTAAAAGATGTTTTTCAAGGAAAATCTTACCGAAAATACGAACACTTGAACAAATGTAATTACTTATAGTAAAAATGTCAATACAATTAATCACCAATTCGTTATTTTACAACCCGAACACACGTAATCACTTATAAGCTTATTTATATCCATTACAAGATGTTTTAGGAAAATCTTTTCGATAATACTCAAACCTACAAAATACCCAAAACTCGCAAAACGCCAATCCGATTAATCACCGATTAATCCCGCTTAAACCGACATAAGTTACAGGAGTCTTCTACCGCCATTACCGATTCACGATTTTAACCTTGATAAAACTTATGTTAATAAAATAGTACTGTAGTGAATAAATAACATGGCCAAATGGTTAGCCATTTTCACAAACATACAGAACACCAATCGCACGTGCCTCCTCACTAACAACGCTTCGTGTTTCACTCTGCAAACAATATCATCACATTCGAATTTATCTCACATTAATATCTTTTATTTTTTATTTTTCCAAAATTATATTTTTCCTTGAAAATAAAAGATCACATCAAAACATATCTTTCAAACAGCCCAATCATTTAAATTTAGGTTTTCTGGATACCCTTTATGCTAATTAACAATCTTGCTTCAAAAGTTACAATCTTGATCAAGATTTTCAAACCCATAATTTCAATTTTAGGGGTTTTATGACACCCTTTATGGAAATATAAATGGTTTTTATCAAGATTTTGGGTTTTATGGATACCCTTTATGAAAATTAAGAATCGTTTATACAAAAAAAAGAAGAAGATGAACAGAAGCTTTTGGACATTTGAGAGTTTAGTGGGTGCATTTCTTGATCTTTTTATAGCTTATTTCTTACTTTGTGGATCAGCTATTGCTTTATTTGCTATTAAGATTTTGGGCTTATTTGGTTTAACTTTACCTAGTGCTTATGATATTTCCACTTTTAGAAACTTGCTTGTTGATTATCCTACTCAGAGAGTTTCATCTGTTCAGTATTCTGTAATTAGAAAGTTTCCATTTGATGCCATTTTCTCTAGAGCTAATAGTACTAATAATGGTAATGAGAATGATGATGGTGTGAATTTGGATAATGGTAATAGGTTTAGGGAGTTAGAAGGTGAGGGTGAGGCGTCTTGTAGTTCGAAATCAGATGCTCGAAAAGTAGTTAGAAATGAAGTTGATGTGAAAGGAAAAGGGGGTTGAATTATCGTATGAGGCGGTTTCAGACGTAGGAGACGGGTGGTTTTGATAGTGGTAAAGAGTCTTCTGTTTCGCCTTCTACCAATTGGGTTACTTGTGTTGTTGATCAAGGAAGGAATGATGATAATAAGGAAGTTGGTGGTGGATTTGATGGCAGCTCTGTCGCTTCTGGTGGAAATGCTGGTACATGTGAGTATTTTCGTTATGTGTAAGTTGTGTTTACGGTTTTTTTTATTGGCATTGCTTTTTGAAAGTGATACTATGATGTGGAATAATTGGAATCAGATTAACTAATTAACTGTGACATATAAGGTAATGTTTGGATGTGGTTTTTATTGTTTGTTGAGGCTATGATAATTAGATAATCAGTTGTTTAAATATTTGCCGAATTTATACTATATAAGAAACTACATGTGAAATGACACGTAAATAATCAGAATCAGTTTTGTTGCATGACCCCTAAAAAATCAGACAGTCATTTAAAAATGCAATGCCAAACACCAAAGTTTGATGTTTAATGTTGTTGTGTGATTGGTATTAGATGAGGCGGAGAGTCACCTAGTGGAGAAATCATACAACCTGAATGATATCATAAAAATGATTCCAGTGAATGAAGCTGATAAAGACTCCATGATTGTTCAATTAGCACGAGAACTAGAAGATGAGCAAGCTACTCGAGCAGCGCTTTATGTTGAGCTTGAAAAGGAAAGAAACGCTGCTGCCACTGCTGCTGACGAAGCAATGTCTATGATTCTTCGTTTACAAGAGGAAAAAGCATCAATAGAGATGGAATTACGTCAGTACCAACGAATGATTGAAGAGAAATCAGCTTATGATGAAGAAGAAATGAATATTATGAAAGAAATTGTTTTGAGGAGAGAAAGGAAAAACATTTCTTGGAAAAAGAAGTTGAAGCGATAGGCAGATGACCCATCATGAAAATGATCAATTTTATCATGGAGATGATCAAGATTCCAATGAAGATCCTGATTTGATGAAAAATGCAAGATTATATGAAGATGCTGTCGCTGACTCGGTAAAAGAAGAGGAGCCCGAGAAAACTATAGCCATTGTAGGCGAAGAAAAAGTCGGAAATGGAGGCTGATGATGCAACAGATTCACGTGTATATGATGTTCATATTGACCATGGGCCCAAGTCGAGTGAAAAGGTAAATGGAGCTAAAAAGCAAAGTGATCAAAACCGGAGTGGTTCAGAGTGTAGTGTTGGACTGCCACCTGTGAGCTCAAACTCAAAGAGTAGTTTAAGAAGGAATTCCACATCAACGTTGGATAATGAACGTACAAAACTCGACACTGAAGTGGATTGGCTGAGGGAAAGGTTGAGGGTCGTGCAAGAAGGAAGAGAAAAGCTCAACTTTTCCATTGATAATCGTGAAAAAGAAAGCTTGCAGTTGCAACTTTTGGAAGATATAGCTTGCCAGCTTCAGGAGATCAGAATGCTAACTGAACCGAAAACAGCCCGTCAAGCCTCTCTCCCACTCCCTTCCTCTAAGGTACTGAAGTGGATTTGACTTTTTTGTTAGTAGAACAATTTGACATTTTGCATATAAATTGTGTGAAAATTCCTGCAATGATAATTTTTTAATATCCCGTATTTGGCATAACTTTCCTTATGGAGCTCTATGTATCTTAAAAATGAATTTAGTTCCCTTATGTGGACACCCGAGTGATTAAGAAAATCTATCCACAATCCAGTCTTGTAATGAATCATATGTTGCAAGTCAGTTTAGGATGGATTGTATTCTGGTAGACCATAAAATGTGCGTTTGGGTAATGCTTGGATTAATATTCATTTCTCACAGTTGAGTTGTAATATGTTAGTATTTGTTTTATAATCTTAATGTCAAACCACTAAAAGTAGGATAAGACCTGAGCCTAAGTATGTGTTCACCAAATATGCAAAAAAAATTTAATCATAATTTAAACCCTTAAAAGTAAAGGCTTATTAAGTTCAAGTATCTGCAACCTAATTTGTATGCAAAATAGTTTCTTTATTTTTTTGGTTGGGTTTTAAATTTATATTTTCAGTAATGTTAGCATGCAATTTCAATTAAATTGTTGGATAGCGGTATCTGCGTGTCATACTGTCATGTACCCATACTTTGCCTGTTAATTTGACCTATGGCATGTCATCAGTTGAATCTAATGAAGAAATATCATAATTTTGCAGAGTTCCACGAAGAGAAGACGATGCCGAAGTGTATCTTCAGGACCTGAAAAAAGCTCTTGAAGTAGTGCCCTATCAAGATAAATCTAAAACAGCTTGGTAGTCTTTGGTTTAGTGTGTGTGAAATGTGAATTTTTCTTGTGAATATTAGATTCAGTTGCTGTAGTATGTTTTTGAATAAACCTGGAGAGGCAATACTCCAGTTTTATAATTAGTTCATGTTTATTGTTTCTTTTTAAATTTTCATTCATTATTACCTTTGACTTTCAATAGTCAAACTCGGCACTATGACTTGCATATATTGATGTGTGATGCTTGTACAGCTAAGCGATTATCAAAAGTTAAATAGTGTTGTAAATGATTTGCTTATCTGTATTTATCTTTTACACACTAGACTAGCAAGTTTGTCACCTGTAGCCTGGTTTACGAGTTTTGTAAGAAACCTGTGATTGAAATAATGAACTGAGGCTGAAAAGCACTAGCTCGATCATTCTCTTCTTTGGCGATCGGACCTCGCCGCTGTTAGTCACCTTTCCATCAGTTGAGAAATAATTCCATCGGGTATTTTATAGTTGGGATATTGGGACTTGTAACGAGACTTGTTTTTTTTTTTTTTTTTTTTTTTTTTTTTTTGGGTAAAGATTTGACAAATTTTTGCAAGTTTGAGACTTGTTGATGGGATCAGAATATCCAAAATCAGTATTATGTCTCATATACTTTGGTTCAAAGTACCATGTATGGATTATAGAACCTGTTTTTGACAGTACCTTGCTTACTGTGGACGTATAGTCCGGATGGGCAAGAATGGGTCGAGCCCGTGCAGACAATACCACTCTACGCCTAAACCCTAATCCACGACCTATAAATACATACTTGGATCTCCTTCTCAGACACACAATACACAAGATGACATGTTACTCTAACCCTAACTCATCACATCGCACCGACATTAACTTGACTGTCGGAGGTGGACCGGGGCTACGGCCGGGTCCACTCCTAACGGTTCTCTTTGTTACAGGTCTACTTAGGGCTCGAGAAGACGATTTAACGGCCAAGGAGAGTCGTCGAATCCGGCCCGCCAGATTATGATCAACAAGTTGGCGCCATCCGGGACACGAACCCACGATTAATAAAAGTTATGTGCTTTTACGTATTTGTTTGTTAGAAGGTTTTGTCCTCGTTATTTTTGTCGATTGGGCGGTCATGCATGGCGTTTTGAGCATCTCGACGTCACATTCGATCGTCCTTAATCTCGCTCGGTTAATTCTAAACCTTTATCTCTTTTCGTAAATATGATATTTGCACCCATGTGATTTGGCTAAATGTTAAAACATGATAAATCGATATAACGAAACGATCCGCACGATCGGACCTAAGAAAAGTCCGCACGATCGGACCTATTTTATATTTTAGCCGCGAATTAATTCGCAGACATCGCTTTTTTACGGTTGGTATGCTCGTCCGCTTGTTTGCACGATCGAACAACGCATCACGATAAATCTACCCGCGTTAGGCGTGCGTTTGGACATCTTCGCAGATTAGCTACGAGCAAACACTACGATGCTAGTCAATCGCCATGAGTGCACTGGACCAAAGGCCGTGGTTATGTTATGTTCATCTGCGATCATCCACAAACGTTCGAGTCTACGCGGTCATGATATATCCATCTGCGCCTATTAGTCGCGGTCTCGGTACATTCATCCGAGTTTTTTTTTTTTTTTTTAAACAATTTATTATTTATGAAGCTTGTAAAACCTCGCGATAGGAGTAATTCGCAATGCTACTTCTCTTATGTGTTAAGCTCATATGCTATGTGCTATATATTGCTTCACTTCATTAGGTTTTATATGTTGCGATTCGCAGATATACTTTTAATGTTTGCATTAAGTGTTTTACGAGCATAACTAAGTTTAATGCTCCTACACAAGTAGCACCATCAAACTTGGGGGCTACCGTGGTATATAATACCATCGTTTCGACGACGCCACGCAGACATATTTGGAAGCGATCGTATGTAAGAAGTATTGCAAGCCGGTACAAAGACGGATTTAAAATATTCGCACCATCTTGCCGCAGGGAGACGTCCTCCGTCGGTTGTAAAGACGGATGTAATGCGCGCAAAGCACGCCTTCGTCGCGACTTCTTTGTCGCAAGACAACAGACACTTCATGAAGCACGCCTTCGTCGCACCTCTTTGTCGCAAGACAACACAAGACCGCCATGTAGCATCGCCTTCGTCGCACCATGTCCGCGTCACATCGGTACAAAAGGTACGCCTACCCGTGATGCAAGATACGGATCCACTTTCACCATTGTGAGACTCTCACAATCGCAATGTCACCGTTACCCCAACTATAGAACTACGTGTTCTTCTTACGGGTCTTTATCGTCACACCGTGGCGGAAACCTAGCATATGCGCTAAACAGACAACGTCATGGGCCAAGCGCGCATCGTCGCATTTGGGTCGCAAGAAGATGGTCCGTCCCATGCGCACACTGAGTCAAGCACACATGGGCCATGTCGTCATGATTAATTGGACCCACGCCGCCATGAACATAACTTAAGTCTAGCATAATATAGCCATGCGCTATCTCATACTAAACTTGGGAGGCTTGTGGACGATAGTCCGGACCGGGCCAGAATGGGTCAGCCCGCAGACAATGCCCACTCTACGCTAAACCCTAATCCATGCCCTATAAATACATGGTGGATCTCCTTCTCAAGGACACACAATACACAAGATGACGAGTTACTCTAACCTTAACTCATCACATCGCACCGACATTAACTTGATTGTCGGAGGTGGACCCCGGCTACGACTCGGGTCCACTCCTAACGGTTCTCTTTGTTGACAGGTTTACTTAGGGCTCGAGAAGACGACGAACGACCAAGGGAGAGTCGTCGAATCCAACCCGCGCCAGATTATGTATCAACACTTACAAATTAGAGAGAACACTTAGAATTTTAAATTTTCAAATCGAGATATGATGTTATTAAGTAGGTGCAATGTGATTCTTTTGGAATAAGCATGTTCTAGGTTTTCATTGAACTTATGTTTTGCAGTTATGGAGACATTTATCATTGTGTTACCAAAGTTTGTTATAATATTTTAGGTTATTGGATGACAGAAGTTGTATATGCTTAGTCGGTGGTCGGGTTTACACAATTTTCGTCCAAAGTAGATGTGGCAAAATGAGCGGCTATGCAAGTCAAACCGCTGGTCAAAATTGGGTTGATCGGGTTAGGTCAAAAGATGCGCCAAGTCTCATGTTCTTCGATAGGCTTTCGGTAGCTTTATATCGCTTTTTTTGGTATATCCGGGTTTCATATCCGACATTGCGAGCCGACTATTCACAGGATAATTACCTTTTGAATAGCTCGAGTCGGGTATGAGGATAACTTCCATGGCGGTGGAGGAACATGATAAAAGTCAAACTTCGGGTAAAAATTAGGTTTATGTTGTTGCAACATGATAAAAGTAAAAAACTTATCTCACATTGCTACCACAATGAAACATTTGCATCATTATATAGTTTTTTCACAAAATCACTAACAAATAATTGAAGTCCATGGGAATGGGCTTAATGGTTAATTATAGGCATCATTATGCTTAATTGAGCATACTAGAGATTATTAAATGGTCAAAAGATGGGCTTTGAGCCTCTTTGGCTCTAATTAAAAAATATGAAATTATTTTTCAATAACCAAGATTACGTTTTGGAAGTTGATATGTACACATATCAAATTGATTCAACACATAAATATAATTGTAGATAGACCACTATGCCCTCCTTTATATTTTAGTCATTGTTTAATTTTTTCCTAATACTTCCACCAAATCATTTATGTGGTTTCCTTCCGTAATTTATTTTTCCAATGGCTTCGTCCTCAATTTTGTATGCTTTAGTGTCCATGAATTAGAAAATTGACTCAATACAGACATATGTCATGTCAATTCATTTCATGAGGTTAATAAAAGAAAATGAAAACCAATGTATACTTAGATAACAACATCAAACATTAAACCTATCCCTCAAAACACATTAAGATAAAGTTGTTAACACAATCTGTTAACACATGATCCATAGAATGCCAATTTGACTTAAAGAAAAGTAAATTAATTCAGAATACATCATAGTATAGCACAACTAATAAGGATATTAGAAACAAAAGCTATCTCATAGGAACTCCTTGTCATGTATGTGCAAGTATGGATACTGTTATACATACAAACTCAAGTACACAACAGGAAATCATAATGTCACAACATCAAGTTCCAGTTTGGGATTATAAAATCATAGTAATAAAATGAAAAGCAATTGCATGATGTATACAAAATCATAGTAATCAATTCGTTTAATATTTTAAAGATAAATCAAACAATATACATGTGAAGGATTCAATGGGGACGTTTATTTTATCAGTAAACACATAAAGGAGGCACAATAAATTTCTCACTATGAGGGTATAGAAAAGGGTTAAAACTACATTAGGGCATAAAGTCTATTTACATTTGTATTTACATGAATCAAATTGATATGTACATATCAATTCCTAAGGTTTTCATGTGACGATTAATAAACTAATACAACGCTTCCTTTTAGCAGTTATAATATATAACGGTATTTTTGAAAAGTTGCAATGGTTGCTGCAATCATTTCACACGCTATATATATGGCATTAAATCCATCATAAAGATCAATTCGAAAAGTTTTATTCTTGAATTGATTATTGTATCCTTAAAACACTCGTAATAATTCAGGCGAAATTCATTTTTAGATTACGCAAATTGCACGCTTCATTCACTTGTTCTATACTATACACTTTGTATTACCATTTGTAGCATCATCTATTTCTCAATCAAGTAATCACCATTTTTAGTAGGATTAAGACATTTTCGTTATTATGTATTTCTAGGCTTCCTATGGGAAACTGCAGAAAACCATATGCAGCATTTGTTGGATACAAAAATGAGTTGGTGTGTAAGAAATTTTTGAATGCTATTTTTTTTTATCCATCTTGTTGGTACACAATTTTATTATGTCTAATGCAATATCAATGTAGAGTAATATGTAGATACGCTTGTGTCCTTAAAACACCTCACCTAATCGGCGAGGGCTCAAGTTGTATAACGGACAAAGTTATCATTAAGGTGTCCTAAAAATCTAGACCACTTCAGCACGCTAATTTAGAAATGATCGCCAGCACCCAATAGAGGTGCTCGGTTAGGATCTAAGGGTGTGTTTGGTATGTGGGTTTAAAGGGCTTTAGGCTGCAAGGTATCCAATATCAATTGTTTGGTACTTTCTCTTTGGACTCACGCGCCTCTTTCATCCCCGAATCTCAATTCTAAGTAGTCTCAAGGGTTTTGATTATCTATATCAATAAAATATATATTTTTTAAGTTTTCAAAAAATTCCGAGTCACATAATGAATATGATTGCTCGTGTGTTTTTATTTTTTATTTAAAAATATATATTTCAACTCTATCAATTAAGATGATATGCGTATTTTAAAATAATACAAATTTTCCTTTTCTTTATTTACTTTCAAACATTTGTAACTACATGCATTCATAACGGGTTATGGGCTAAGATCGTTGGTTCTTCTAACTACTTACATTCGAGCAATATCCTTTCTATGGACTTCATTCGTTTTCAAGTGGGTTGCGGTTGGAAAGACATTGGCTCGGTCCCTCGCCTCTAAGTTCCAGGTTCAGCAGGTTATTTCGATTAGAGCAAGACAATAATTGTTTGACCATGGACCGAATTTAATGGGCATTGTGTCTAGAACTGGTCCAACAACATTGGAGTTCGCAATACAACCCATTTCAACGAGTTGCTACTCGAGATCACCACTTAAATGTTCAAGTCGATATCAATAAGTGCGTTTGGTCTATGGATGACTAGGGCATTTTCACGGGTGGCGCTTACGTCATCTTATTGACGATCATCTTCTGCCCTCATTGATTCCTCGACTACATGGGACAAATCCTTCCTCGTAAAGTGAATATTTTCTTGTGGCGCTTGAAGTTAGACAAGCTCCCGCATCGTCTAAACTTTCTCCTAGAGGTATAAAAATTCCGAAGATTTCTTGCCCATCTTGTAGCAGAATGGTGGGATCTAATCAACATATCTTCTTTGAATGTGTGGTCGCCAAAAATATTTAGAGAATAGTTCGCATGTGGTGTGATAATTCTTTTCCTATTTTTTATTCCAACATTCATTGGCTTGATTGGTGGAGCTCGTGACCCGTCTCTAGAGAAAAGAAGCGTCGTTTGTATGTCATATTCGCGACTACTTTGTGATTCACTGACGGTATTAGAACAACGCCACTTTTAACTCTTAGAATTGCGAAAGTGACATTTTGATAAGATTCGATGTTTTCTTTTCCTGGCTTAAACATAGAGGTCGTATGTCTTGTAGAATGGACCGATTGGTTAATCTCTCTTTTGTAATGCTAGCTCATTCTAGTCTTTTTCTTTAATAAATTGATGTCGTAAAAAAAAAAAAAAAAAAAAAAAAAAAAAAAAGCTCAAATCCATCCAAAAATCAAACGGGCCTAAACAAGTAATCTAGACATGGACTTTGACCGTAACTCGCCAACCACCTAAAATGTGTTAACGGCCCAAGGTTTTTAAGCCTATTTAGATACAACAGTTTAACTTGGTGTGCAAGTTCTCTTAATCCCTTTAAAATTTTAGGTATTATCTATCTAGTAACTATATATGGACGTGAATATTCTGTACCTAGTTACATTTCAATTTTCTTAATGACTTTTTCATTCGTAAGCTAAACATATATGATATCTCACTATAATAGTGGATCTTTTGGTCCTTAACCAAAGAGTAAAATATGCATTACGATATACGTGATAATGTTACAAAGTTATATACTCTTTAAATGTTAAATCCCTATTATTCAAGTCTTTTAACACAGAAATGCATAGATGGTAACTTCCAAATCATAACTAACCACCTATTTTTGCATTATATTTGATAATTTAATTTAATTTAATGGTGATAAAAACAAAGAAACAATAACCCACAAATAAAACGAGATAATTTAGTTAATAAACTTACCAAATTACCGTAATCTTCTCATCACAATTCGATAACTATGAATTTAAAACCAATGATTTAAATAACAAATTAGTAAATTCACTTTTTAGTAATAATCATTCAACCTCATTATCATTCTCAATAAACATACTAATACAAAAAGCCCATCAAACATACAAACATTTCATATCTTACAAATCATAAACTATATAAAAAAAAGTATTAACTCTTTCATATTCCATTAAAAAGCTTTATACCCCATTTCTGCAAATTCTTTCATGTCACTGTCTTTGGTGAGTTATTATTTTTTCTATCATTTTTTATTCATGAATATGTTTGTTAAGATGACCCACATGACTGTTTTATCATCAAATGTGTAATGTTTTTAATAATAATACTAGGGGTTCTTTTTCTTTTTTGTTTTTTAGATTTAATTCATAATGTTGTTGCTTCACTTTAGTTATTATAGCCCTATACGACAGATCTGTCTTATGTCATTTTTTTTCTTGACATATATAATCCTACGTAAAAAAACATCCATTTATTAGTTACACTGTTTGCTGTAATTGATAAATTGGAACATGATAATGCTAGACAACTTAAATATGCAAGCTAAAGAATTTATTATGTTTGCGAGTTAAAATTCATTGAGAGATGTATATATTGTGTCATATGACATTTTTTTATGTACCAAAGTAGATTTGATATGTTTAGATTGTCAAAACAGATATGGTGCATGTAGACCTGCAAATAGTACCCAGTTTTGGGCCTTTTTTATGTCACAAATAACTTGCATACAGTTTCTGGAACAAATAACAAATGGTTGGTGATGAAACTTTTAAAGATGGTGGATTAGTGGTTGTTCCTTGCTTCGTTGATACCTTGTCTTTTGGATGCTCATAAAATGATGAATTGGTTTGGGTCTGCTAGTCTTGAATGTTTCTCTTTTTTGAAATAATCAAATAAGTAGATTACTGTATCCTACAATGTGAAATATAAAATTTTTGGTCCAAACGGAAAATATGTACTCTATAAATGTGACAATGTTCTTTATGACTTTTTGGCATGAATTTAAGGCAGTTCTGCACTTGTTTGTTATTGGTCTTGTATATCAAATCTTTTTTCTTCGTTGATTTACATTCATGTTAAGGCCATTAGTTAAATTTGGGGTCAAGAGAAACAGAATTGTTAAACATCTTGGATTGAGTTTGTTTTGTTCTGTTTGTGTGTTTAGTAAAGGACCAGGGTCGTTGACATATTAGGAGAATTTTAAAGCAGTGGCTTTGAACTGGGCAATGGCAGCGTGTTCTTTTACAGAAAACAAAAGCTCGGTTCCAATCAAAGACAATATGCAGTATAATCTATATCCAACTCCAGTCTGCGGTATGAAGATGTTATATCCAGTCCTAAATTCTTCATGGATACTCTTGGGAAATTCCATGCTACCATGGGGACTAAATTTAAGTAAGCTTGTACCATTATAACCCTTAAGTAAAGCGTAATAGTTATGTGAAGTTGATGTTGTACACTATACATGACATACAGTCAGGGACGGAGCTTGGACATATTTTTTGGGGGGGCCGAAATCGTTAGTACACCATCTAGTTATAATAAATAAAGCATGGAATACAAAAATACATACAGTAGTTAGAAATAAACGCTAGAGCAATACAAACTCAACCACATCGACGACTTTTAATGATGTTTTCAAACTCACCGGTTATAGGCTTTAAATCAAACCTTTAAGCGATTTTTTCGATGGAAACTACAAGTTGTCTGCATGTCTGCAAGAACAAAGTGGATTTTGCATAGTTACATTGCGATTCAAAGCCTATAAAATCTGTTGTATATATAGTTTATAGACAGTTGGATATTAACTTAGTATTATATACTGTATGATGATAGCATGATCATTGGATAATTTGATATGCTAAATTCTTTTAAAATAATGTGATCAATGTACATATATCTTGGCGTTAATGGTAGAGTACATGCATTTATAAAGATATTTGTACATTATGACTTTCATGCATGTGCAATATAACCTTTCGTTTTATGTATTTGGTTTTCAAAATTTTGAGGGGCCATAATGTAAAATCACACATATCACTTATAACTTTGCAAATATAATACTAAATCTTTAAGAATAACTCAAATATTTGGGGGCCATGACCCTGCCTGCCCTATGGAGCTCCGTCAATGCATACAGTACGATGCGCCATAATGCTAGTGGAATCAGGAAAATTATTTCTGTTCCTTTCTTTGTGAAGTAAGGTTGCTGAAACGATAGTGTTTGGATTTGAGTTTTGGAACTGAATAGTTGCATGAATAAGTTTTAGTGTTCGAGACTCTTACTATCATTTGGTCATTTTATCTGTTGCTTTCTTGAATAAACAGATTTTTTTACACACTCAAATATGCACTTACCTTATTATTACAAATTCAAACAGCAGTAGCACATCCAAACACTATATTCGATAACCAGTTTCATTGCTATTGTTATCTCAATGAATCAATGATCATTGAATATCCTTATAAAAATGCAGATGCATATACCCTCTTAGATTTTATATGCTTTATGAGTTACTCAAGTAAGGTCGTTCCTAGATTCCCCAGTTCCATGATTGATTTATTCTACTGCATTGTTTGT
The DNA here is from genome assembly GCA_022545495.1 of Chrysanthemum lavandulifolium. Lineage (NCBI taxonomy): Eukaryota > Viridiplantae > Streptophyta > Magnoliopsida > Asterales > Asteraceae > Chrysanthemum > Chrysanthemum lavandulifolium. The sequence goes on along the minus strand of CM040245.1, from coordinate 179,550,676 downwards.
TGCAGGATTCCTATAGTTGGTGGCAGGGATCTAGACTTGCATCGCCTATTTTTGGAGGTCACTGTGGAGGCATTAGAAAGGTACCCTTTTTTTCATGCTATTATATTTCACGAACTTTTATTTTCATGGAAAATGACTTTTATCATTTTCATCAACTGTTTCCTTATCCTGATCAAACTGAAGGTTCTTGAAGAAAAGAAATGGAGGGATGTGACGAATTGTTTCAGCTTTCCACCCTCGGCTACAAATGCTTCCTTTATCTTGCGAAAGTATTATATGTCACTGATTCACCACTTTGAACAAGTTTATTATTTTAAGGCTAAAGCATGGACTCCTGTTCCTTCTGGTGTGTATACCTACATTTAAGCTCCATCAGTAATTTAGTAGTTTACGTATTTAAACATGTCGTTCTCTTCAGATACTTGGCAGAGTACACAAAAACACCCACTTCAACATCTGGAATGAGTACAGCATTGCTTCCATCACTTGAAGTTCAAATGAATCCTCTGAAACAGCCGATGGCTCCATCAGAAGAAATTCAACCGCCTCCAGTGAAGAGACAGAGGACAATAACAGAACAAGAGTCGTTACCTGAAGGTTGCTATCATGATCTCTTTTACATTCTTAATGTCAGTAGTTAAGTGGGTGTTTGTAATTAAAATTTTTGAATAATCAGACACAGATAGTAATCGGTAATAAAATGGGTTGAGGGAGCTGTTTGAGTGCATCAAGCGTTAAAAAATTTAGTGCATAAAATGAAAAAAGGAGACACATCTTGTGAGATGGGAGTTAAAATAAGGGCGTTGGGTAATTTTAATTTTACCTATCAAACCGAGTATCCAAAATTGTTTTTCAACCCCCTAATAATCATATAAACAGTTGCATATTCTGTTTTTCAGAATGTTAAAAACAAATATGAGAATCAGAAGGAGGATCAGTTTATCCAAACTATAAAACTTATCATTCCAACCACAACTCGCAGTAATGAGATAATCATTTTGAAAGCACAAACCAAAGACCCCTTAAATTATTTTTGTTTGCTTGGAACTTTTTTTTTTTTTTTTTTTTTAGATTGTTTTACAAGACTCAAAACTGTTGAGTGCAACATTGCAGGTTCTACAGAATCACCAATAGGCTTACCTGTGTCTGGTATAATTGATGGAAAATTCGAAAGTGGGTATCTTTGTACTGTGAGAATAGGTGGAGAGCAGCTACAAGGCGTTCTTTATCAGACTGTGCAAACCCCATCATATGATATACCAAAACTCGAGGGTGTAGTAACTCAGGACTCAACCATCATTAGGCGTAGGCGTCGACGTAGGAAGAAATCTGAGATTAAAAAGAGGGATCCTGCTCATCCAAAACCTAACCGAAGTGGGTATAATTTCTTTTTCGCTGAGGAGCATGCCAGGCTAAAATTAGTTCACACGGGCAAGGATAGAGGCATCAGTAGGCTGATCGGCGAAGAGTGGAACAAACTAACCGAGTCTGAAAAAGCGGTGAGTACCGGGTCAGATTGGGCGAGCCGGCTAGGTTGGGAAACGGGTCAAAACGTCTTTTTGGTAGCACGCTGAGTTGACCAAATAACTTTATGTTCAAATTTCGTACAAGTATTAAATATTATGCGTGTCAACTATTCTACTAATGATAAAAGGTTTTTTTTTTTTTTTTTTTTTAATTTTAATAATAAGTTTTGACCCGTTTAACTTATCCAACCCATTGAATCGTTTTCTTTTTAGCTATCTTGTTTTTGTTACCCAGTTGGCCCGTTATAGATAAAACATTAACCGAGTTGACCCATTCAAGTAAAAGGGTTGAAATTGCTGCTTCTAGTGGTGAGCATGCAACATAAAAATAGCTAAATTCCGTTCTTTTTCATGTGTTAACATGTGATGGATTGCTTGATGCTTCAGGTTTACCAGGAAAAAGCGGTTATAGATAAGGAACGGTACAAAAGCGAAATGGAGCATTATAGAGAGGGTATCAAGAGAGCAAGTTTTAACCAATGCAATGCCTTTGCAACAACAATATTATACGGTGGACACAAATATATTGGTTGAAAATATTCATGGAAACTCTCATGAACCCCGAGCCGAATTCTGGTTCCAGCGAGGATGACAATAACAGCTTTGAAAGCGAAGAGATAACGACAGCTAAGGAGCACTTAAATCTTGAAATGGGATCTGAAAATTTTGACATAGAAATGAAGCCAAAGGAGAAGCTGGATAAATTATCGTTCAGTATTGAAGATAATGGGAAATCGGTATTTCTTGGCGGATCTCTTCAGCAAAAATCAAAGCCAGGCCAAGAGAATGAAGTCAATGAACCATTAATCACGGAACATGAATCGGCTTGTTTCCAAGATAAAGAGTCAAAGCAAGATGGAAAGTTTCCTGATGCTGATCTAATAATTCCTGATATTAATGGCGTAAACACAACAAAATTAGTTGACAACGAAGAGCAAGATTTGGTGAATTTTGATGGATTGTTTGAAAACAGGCCATTGGTTACTAGTGAAGAAAATGTCGAGAAAAATGCTAAAGACGCCAACCACCGTATTTCCTGGGTGGTATGGAACATTAAACAAGTACGCAAAGGTAAAAGATCCGTTCTTGATCTAGACCCAATTTTGACATAAGAGAAATAATAGTTCGATTTTTTTTTTTTTTTTGCTAATTTTTATTTTATCACACGTTGCTTTTAAAGTTTAAGTATGTTTTTGTTTGCATTGGTAAGATTAATATGTCGGTAGACATAGTGTTTATTTCCTACCAAATGGAGCTTTTATAGATATTTGTGTGAAGCTATTCAGAATGATATGTTTCTGTAGTGACATGTAAAACAAAATATACAACTATAGGCACTAGGTATATGCATTATATGTCGAAGCAAAATAATTGAATGGTTATAGAAAGTTATAACTCATATATCAAGAGTGATGTCCACTCCTAATGTGGGTCCAAATACTTTGCACAAGCAGATGCTTAAATTTAGAGGGTCCATAAGAAAATCCTAAAGTTGAAAGTGACTACCACAATTAAGAATCACATATAAAATTGAATATAAAGTCAAACTTTCACAATAAATATTTTAACACAAAAAATGAAACCTACTAAAAACTAAAACTGGAATCAAATTTAAGAAATATAAAGTAACAAAAATGCAACATTTTTGGAATAGAAGATGAAAAATGTAGCACCTTCTAATAAAAGAAAGAAAAAAGCAGTTTTAAGTTGTGCTATAAGGAGGAAAAACATCATATCTAGTCAGGAATCAGACACAAGAATAGCATCCCAGATCATATCCATGTCTAAAGATGGCATGCGACTTAACTGAACCCCTTCCACGACATCTGATTCCCCTGCTTCTACTGGTTTCTTGCTTTTTTCATTTTCCAGTTCATAATCCGCATGGTTTTCCATCGTTGATAGAGTAATTTCTGTGGATGGTGGTGATATTTGATCATTAACCTTCTTATTAGATGATATAGTTTGTAACTTTGCTTCAAGAAGAGCAGCAGTATGACCATTTATTGAATTAGCTTTTAGTTCATTCTTCAAATTCGGGAAGTTTAAGTGTGCATAATCGCCCCTTAACAAATAAGCAGCTGTATCATATGCAAAAGCAGCTTCTTCTGCCGTTTCAAAAGTCCCAAGCCAAACCCGTGTTCTGTTTCTTGGTAATCTGATTTCTGCTACCCATTTTCCCCAATGCCTCTGCCTTACTCCTCTAAACAGCTTCCCTGGCGAACAAATGGAAGTCTTTCTGAGAGTAGTATCGACAATTCCTTTCCCTGTATACTTCATTTGCTGAGTTTTCATAGCCCTTAACCAGTAGCCATTAGAACCCGACTGCACACTAGTTGAAGGTTTGGGTTCAGTTAAAAGTAGGCTTAGGTTCGGGAATCTTGATGTGTTTGTTAGTGAAGGTGGTAAAGATGGTTCAAAAGGCTGTGAAGGTTGGTTATGTTGTGAGAAGGTTTCAAGAAAATAAGGCGGCAATCCGTTTAGTGGTGATGACGACGATGAAGATATTGAACCGTTAAGATCGCTCCAAATGCTGGAATTTGAAAAAGCTTGTGTCCCTTTTGTGGTTTCTTGAATATAGGATGACATTATTTGTTTGTGAAGGAAACTTTCTATTTTAGGAAACTGATGGTTTTCCATTGGAATGTGAATTAGAAAGACACAAGAGAGAGGCTTTTAAGTATATGAAGGCAAGGCAAGTATGACTTTATATATTTTAAGTTTCAGGCCACAGATGTCACCAGAACCTCATATTATAAACTCAAAGTCAGATCTAAAGTTTAAAAAATGTGCATCAAGATTAAACCCCCCAAAACACTACCACGCTTTCGTGCCCACCATTCATCGATATTCCTTTATTGACCAATGTAATGTGGACACCTCATCTGTTAGTATTTTTTATATTCTTCCCTCTGCTGTTGAAACCAAGTTTATTAGTAGTAGTTATCATGTGATGTCTAATGTCATTTTCTGTCTTTTGCTTTTTCATAATGATTAGACTTGTTAATTGATTTTCTGTCTGTAGATTAAGAATATGTTAAACAAGTTTTGAGATAATATAAGATAATAAAGGCTGCAGGTGTAGTAAACTGGCTGATGGTTGTATTTTGGCATCAAGGAAAAAGGACCATCTCATGATTGGCACATGTTTACAAGCAAATTAGATGGCAACACTGCATTTCAACCTTATCATTATTCTACTTTAGGAAAGAAAGAATTTTTAGCAAGTCATTGCTGTTTTCTTTCTAGATCCATACTATACATCGCGTGGCGGCAGATCTATAAAGCCAGAGTAGGGTATGTGATTCAGTAATAGAAAAAAGTTTATCTTTTTTGGCATTACAAAAAAGCACGGAAAAAAACTTCAGGGTACATACATGTTTACGTTTAGGTCCCGACACTAAAATCCCACATGTTATGTATAGGGTGCACATGGGATGTGGTTTGACCATATTGTCGATATGTTGACATATATAAACTGTGCTATATTGGGTAGATGGAATGGACCACTATGTTTTATAGATGAATATTTGTGAGTGATAACCAAGCATTAAAATGTGCATTAATAATTTAACTTCTGTCTTATGACTTGAGGTATGTAGCTTTTGTATACGTAGTTTATGCCTAACGTAGTAATGTGTTATATGCAAAACTTATTTACCTTGGGCCTTTGCCAAACATATTGTTCAGTGTTTGTGTTTTATAGCAGCTTCTTTATAGTGAGTAAACAACCTGTTTTGACCTTAATTGTTAGTACATAGACTGTTCTGAAAATTAAACATTGATATGCACATATGTATTCTCTATATTGGGGTTACAAATATTGGGAAAATCAGTTACAACATTAAACTTAATAACAGGTGTATGAACAGAGTTTATCGAGTGGGGGAATGCTATCGGATATTTGGATTCTATATATTTCGATACATACACACATAAAAGGACATTTCTTCCATGGATCAAAGAGGACAGAGAGACATGAGGCCATTATTCCTTTCTGTCACACTATATATTATATGGAGAGACTCATGTGGAACCAATAAAAGACACACCATGAACCTTCCCTTGTTCTTTAGAAATTACATTTGTTTTTATGTGCCTAAAAGTAGAAAATGTTCATGTGAAGTGTGTTAATGCAAGATAATGGTGTCATGAGCTTAAAGACATCAACATTCCGGTCTGTTTTTGGCCACATGACCATTTCTCCCATAATTTCTTGTTCTTGGTCTTTCATCTCAATATGGTTTATCCAAATGGTCAAACTCAATCCACATGTGTGTCGAGTGTCGACCAAGTGTTTCATGTTACAGAATTACTCAAAATTACACTTATTATTTTTTTTTGGGTAACCATAATTTTAACCTTTTACCGACTAATAACAAGAACATGTTGTTAACTCTTATTTGGCGGATCTGTTACGATCTAGCATGGACTGGTTGAGGTTGTGTGTATTCAACCATATAAAAGAAATTCACGCTAAGAGTAGAAAGAAACACAAGTTTTGCCCAAATATATACTTTCCGTCAGCATATATTTTTTGAACAGTGGTCTTATGCTTCTATCGACTTTTTCGGTGATTTCTTTCTCAATTTTGACTATAAATATTTTTATTTGTCTTTATACAATTTTGATAAAAATCATACCAAATGAAAATACATTTAAAACTCAATCTGTTCATATATTTTGTATCAGTATTACGTAATATAAACAAAGTCTTGGGTCAAAGTTGAAGAGTAAAAGGCGAAAAGGTCAAAAGGAACAATAATTTTGAGACGAAAGAAGTATTAACAAAACAAGCACTCGAGTAACTGGCTAGAGGTTTTGGTCAAATTTGTCTAAACTGAAGTAAGTCTAAATAGAAATATATGATTAAAGAGACAAAGCATTGCAAATTTGTTTTACCAACAAGTGGTGTTTTGTACCCATAGTCACATCAACATGGATCATTCCGGCAAGGATCAAGGATTGCGGGTCACTAGGTACCTGTAAACTTGGTTTGATATGAGGTAGGTTTATATGGGATCGTTCGGTATCGACTTTATCCTTCAATTTATCAAAGTTATAAAAACAAAGATATTATGATTTAGTAATATCTCGTGTTAAAATGTATAAATGAGGCAAAGCAGGAGAAGAACACTTTTAACATCTGAAGACCACAATGTTACTAAATGGTGGTGACGTTCAAAGGTTTTGTTTGAACGATACCACATCACTACATTGTGGATGACCTAAAGGTTCTTAAAATCCGAGCATTTATAATATTAATTTGAATAGTTTAATACTTATCAAGTTTTCGTAAGTTATAGCCAATAGGCAATTACAAATAAAAGTTTTTTGAGCTTTTGATTCTCGCCTAACCGAGAATGTTATATTCCTTGATCCTGACTAAATCTTACCTTGAGAACGCACGAATTGTATCACAATTCGTGACGGGTCTGGCAAATTACGTCTCTAAAGTTTTACCAAGTTTATGTATTCCTATTAAACTAAAAGTTAGACAATTTCAACCATTACATATAGGGTAAAAACTATAAATACCATGGTTGTCGGGATCCCGATCCCGATCTTGTGATCTCACGATTTTACGATCATTATGAAAGAAAATGATCCGGATCCTCGCAGATAGGATCTTTCAGTTTAAGATCTTATAGGATCCGATCTCGACCATACGATCTTACGATCTAATCCGATCCGATCTTACTTTTTGATTTAAAAACTACAAATTTATGGGTTGTTTGTTTGTAGAATTGTTAATCTTTTAAACATTTTATAATCATAATTTAGACAAGATTTATATGAAAAATTCATAGTATTTTGTGGTTATAATGTAAATTTGTAGATTAGATAAAATTACATAAACTATTAAGAATAAATTAGAGTAGGATCTTAAGATCCCGATCCGATCTACGATCGCGATCTCGAAAGAGAAAACGATCGCAGGTAGGATCCCGTCTCGACAACCTGATAAATACTATATGTACTTACAATTGAAACTCATCATACTTTATGAATCCGTAAACCACTCATTATACATCATGGTTATGGGTAATTTGGACATTTCATCGATTTTCACCTTCTACATTATATAACTTCAGTCACGCATCATAAATTCCGGTTAGAAAACCCAGATTCTGGCCAACTAAATTTCACTCCAAAATTAACAATCCTATACCAAATCCAAATATGATTCTTAAATGATTATTTGGATGCAATACACGGAATTAAAAGTGAAAACAGGGTTTAAAATGTTAAGATGATTACCTCACAATAGTTACAAAAATTGTTCAAAATACACTATTTTAAAAACACTGAATGAAATATTTACTTCCCTTTGACATCGAGTTTGACACAACATTTAGTGTTGCAAATGAAATGGTATTCGAGCCGGACATTACCAATCAAGATGTCCACAGGATAGCCGACATGATTAATGATCGTCTTTTTTGAGGTGGCGGTCAACGAAGGTGGTGGTGGCAATGGAGATGAGGATATGGGGATGTGATTAATAGATGGGGGAATATGTTAGTTAAAATGGTAGATTGAAGTGATGTAATGTTGATTAATTGATTTACCTAAACTCACAGTTTTAGAAAAAAAAAAAAAAAAAAAACGCGCTCAAAAGTGGTGGTGGTTTTGGCAGCCGGAAGTGATGGTGATGGATGCTGCAGAAGATAAGGAGTACTAATGTCTTTTTATGTGACAAATATGAATTTAATTAAGCATAATGACAAACTATCTAACATTTTATTAAGTTTAATAACAATAAAAGAGAAAAATAAAGAGTAAATTGCATTTTGGTCCCTAAGGTTTAGTCAAATTGCAGGTTCAGTCCCTAAAGTTTTGAAAGTCTGAACGGTGGTCGCCATTTGAAACGTTTCTTTGCGTGTTTGGTCTCGATCAACATGAATAACGAAAATACCTGTCTTCTTTTGTTTCTATTTTCTTTTCATATTTCTTACATAAATGGTCCCTGTCTTGTCTTTGGCTTTACAAAATTCGTCCCAATTTTTAATTTTAATTTTTTTTTTTAAATTAACTATTACAATTAGTATTATTTTGTTAATTCAAAATATTCAAAAATGTTAAAGATATTCCAAAAAAAAAAATTTTTTTACATAATTTTTTAATTCGAAAAGAAAAGTCCAAAATATATTCGTCTCTTTCGTTTTTTGATTTTTACGTTTCGTCCGCTTTTTTATGTTTTCGTCCATTTTTACGTTTCGTCGCTCTTTTACGTTTTCAACTTTTTTTTTAATGTTTTCATCGCTTTTTACGTTTCGTCATTCTTTTACGTTTTAGTCCATTCTTTTACGTTTTCGTCGGTTGTTTTGCATTTTCGCTTTTTGTTTTCGTCTCTTTCTTTACGCTTTCGTTTTTTACGTTTCGTCTAACGTAAAAAAGAGCGTTTACGTTTCGTCTAACGTAAAGAGACTTTTTTTTACGTTTCGTCTAAAAACGCCTCTTTTTTACGCTTTTTACGTTTCGTCTAAAAAACGTCTCTTTTTTACGCTTTTTATGTATTTTTCTTCTTTTTTACGTTTCGTTTCTAAAAACGTCTCTTTTTTACGTTTTTACGCTTCGTCTAAAAACTTCTCTTTTACGTTTTACGTTTTTCACGCTTCGTCTAAAAACGTCCTTTTTTTACGTTTTTTTTTTTTTTTCGTCTAAAAACGTCTCTATTTTTTTTTACGTTAGACGAAACGTAAAAAAAACGAAAACGTAAAAGAAAGAGACGAAAACAAAAAAAAGGCCGAAAATGCAAAACAACCGACGAAAACGTAAAAGAACAGACTAAAACGTAAAAAAACGGACGAAAACATAAAAAAAGGTTGAAAACGTAAAAACAACGGACGAAAACGTAAAATGACGAAAACGTAAAAGACGGTTGAAAACATAAAAACGCGAAAAACGTACAAACCCGTACAAAAACGTAAAAAACGGACATAGATGTAAAAAGCAGAAGAAAATGTAAATAAACGGTTGAAAACAACGGACGAAAACGTGAAAACGTAAAAAAATGGACGAAAACATAAAAACAGCGGAAAACGTAATAAAACGGTTGAAAATAAAAGAAAATTGACGAAAACATAAAAAAACGGACGAAAACGTAAAAATCCGAACAAAAACGTAAAGAGACGAATATATTTTGTACTTTTCTCTTCGAATTTAAAAAAAAAATATTTAAAAAAAAATTAATTTTTTTGGGAATATCTTTAACATTTTTTGAATATTTTTGAATTAAAAAAATAATACTAATTGTAATAGTAAAAAAAAAAAAAAAAAAAAAAAACGGACGAATTTTGTAAAGCCAAAGACAAGACATGGACCATTTATGTAAGAAATATGAAAAGAAAATAGAAACAAAAGAAGACAGGGGTATTTTCATCATTTGATGTTGATCGGGGACCAAACATGCAACAAACGTTTAAAATGAGGACCACCGTTGACTTTCAAACCTTAGGAACTCGCAATTTGGCTAAAAGGGACCAAAAATGCAATTATACATACGCAATTTGGCTAAACCTTAGGGACCAAAATGCAATTTACTCAAAAATAAAATAAAATAAAATTTTTGAGTTAGGGTCCTTATAATCTACTTTTTGGTTATATTATACATACTTTCTCTGACCCACAAGAAAAGTACAAAAAAAAATATAAAAATATATATTTTTGTTTTTTAGTTCAAGATCAACATAAATTTTATAGTTTTTGCTTTGTATTTTAGCAATTTAATACTTTTGACTTGCTTAACTTTATACTTTTTATTCCTCACTTTCCGTTTCAAAGTTTTATAATATAAACAAAATTATAAAAATAAAAAAACCCAAAAACATGAGGGGTACAAACTGTAAAAGAAATGTCCTTATAACCTACCTCTAAATATATAAAGTATTTATAGCTTCTAGATATACCTCGAATACACTTCTAATTCGTGAAGTGGTGTGCTAGAATCACAAAACATTCACACACAAAAATCCACAAAATTAATTTGTTCATGTGTGATTGCCATAAAATAATTAAATCTATACATTATATATAAGAGGAGGCATGCCACATATAATGCCACTTGGCATCCCATAATGCCATGTCATAATTCCACCTAAGCACACTTTGGATGAGCTAAAATTCGGATTAAATTCGTGTAAAAATGTAGTGCGCTGGATTCGAACATTAGATCTCTACTAACACTAACAAACATCTCAACCACTGGAACAATAGAACTTTTGTTGTATTTTTCCAAATCTTAATTGATAAAGCTACATCAACTATTATTTCAATAATAATAACCCTAGAACAAAAACAATAATCGTTAGATATCCCTTCCTCCAAGCAAAAACACCCTAAAACAAAACTCGGGAACAAAAAACACCTAAACAAATTCGCCAGTAGGCTCCAAACTCATGATCATGTTTTGTTTATGTCAAGTTTGATTGATTTTGAAAATACATGACAATAGTGGGAATGATGCCATGATCTTCTAGTGATGATTGGAAAAACAACATGTACATGGTGGTTAGGTTGTCACCATACCGCCTAAAGAACATCTGCAGCGGTAATGTTTACATAGACTTGACATATCATAATTGTTTTTTAAGGATATAAAATAATTTATCTTAGTCATGCATACACTTTCAGTTTTGTATGATGGCTTTTAATTTGTTTGAGGACCCTAAGTTTTCTTGCTAGAATCTTGATAATAGCCTTAAGGTTTTACAAATACATTTGAACAAATAAGATCAAAGCTTCTCTGTTATTTGGTCAAAGTTAAAACGCAAACGTTGAGAACAGAAGCTGTTAGACTTGACAGTTGAGTCAAAGAAACTCGAGGTTGGTGTAATTCAGTTCCTTTGTTTTTTGGTTAGTTTTACTAGATATAAATTCCGTTTTCCACATGGTGAGAGCTCAGCTTGTGAAGAGAGAATTGGTGTCCTCGAAAAGAAGTTGAAAACTTCTATTGATCAGCTTCAAGAGTAAGTTGCTTGAAGTAATCATCAAATCATATCATATGTATGTATATACGAGGATATTTTTTTCTTAAAGAGAGTAATTAGCTGAAGTTTTGTAATTTGGATCAAGGATTTTAGAGCCACGTCATCCCAAATACTACCTCAACGCAAATCTCTAGAATTCGTAATCGATGCTCATCACCTGGATGTTAGATGTAATGCAATCAAGATTCTAAGTAAGTTGAGCGAAGTTGACACAATGCAACCATATAATATATAATGAATAGAATTCATGGGTATTCCATTTTATATAGGTCTTTTGATTTTTGAATTCGTGGGTGTTTCGATTATTACGTTTTCTTTTAGTTTAATGGCTGCATTGATCTAATCAACATACTACTTAATCAGGTATATCAATTATTACAGTTCACTTTTGTATATCAATTGCTTTTTGTGTGTCTTATGTTTTTGGTACATAGAATGTGATAATTACAACCTGTGTTTGTGAGATTAGCACTAAGGATTCAACTAATACTATTGACTGATCTTTATCAATACTCACAATCCCCATAATTTTCTTTATATGATCTTAGTTCTAACTTGTTTTACAGTGTTTACGATAATCTCAGTTGTTCGTTTGACGCATTGATGACTAAACACCGGTCCTCTTATGTTTGGTGCCGTCGTGACCAGAATGGCAGTATAACGTCAAAATAGGAAATTGATAGGATTTTAGCCAACAAAAAGGTAATAAACTTTATGAATTATGCGTTTTATTCATATACAAATCAAGAGTATTACTGATCTTTTCTCTAAACATTATTATGAATATATGCTGAAAAAACTGGACATAGGACAGTTTACACTAAAGGAAAATGAGCTTATTATATTAGACTTACAATAGCTATGCCCAGTACCCGATTACACAAGAATGGACACTTCAGGAGGGCTTCTATAAAATGAATTAGCAAGATAGGTAATTAGATATGTCCCGATTATTTTCTTGATTTTATTTGCGTTAATATATGTCATTAAACAAAGATACATTGCGGTGTAGTATTTATAAATGAACTTTGTGATTGCTATCTGACACGAGTATAATATAAGAACCATAAGTAATTCTTATAGGAATGAAGTTTCTTCGCGGGTTCATTTTATTCCAATTAGTGATTAGTTTTGTTATCTGCAGGAAAATCCGACATAAGAGTGTGGTGTAGTTCATAAGAGCGTCTACCAAGTCTCCAAGCTTGTTCAGGACGTACACCATGACAATGAGCAGAACAAAACGGTCATCCTTACAACCATTGATGTTACTTTTTTGTGTCACTGCTGCTTGCTTGGCAAATTGCTGTAATCTATATTGATGATACTGCACAAGAGGTAAATGTTACCTTTTCAACACTAAAAACTTGTTTATTATAGCTTATTACAAAACCTTATTACACAGTATCTTAAAAAGTGCATATTTTTTAATCATGATTCAGATGCTTCAATCCGTAAAAGAGCCCTTGATCTTGTGTATCTTTTGATAAACGAGACCAATGTCAAACCTTTGACCAAGGAATTAATTGATTATCTGGAAGTAAGTGACATGGGCCTTGAAGGAGATCTTACTGCCAAAATTTATTGCATTGTCGAGTAGGTGAAGGGTCTTCCAAATTATTAAGTCTAATTTATATGTTGATAGACAGAAATAACCCGGATTCATGACCATTTTAAGGACAAGATCACCCAATCTTCACCGAAAACCTCAAGGGTAAACATATGTTAATAGTCTAGAGTACACTTATTTTAAAACAAAGATAAATATAGGGGAGTAAACCAAATGGATTGAAAGTCACCCAAAGCCTATCTCAAAATTTGAATGTAGACAACCTCAATATTGTATACTATCATCATAAGTTCATAACTGAAATTCTATTTGCAAAAACAACCGAAAACTGTTTTGCTGGTCAACTTGCAAGAAAAAAGCATCCACTACTCAACACGCACAAATCACACATCTTTCTAACTATAATCGGATTGTATTTGCATGTTGCTTCACCTAAGAAGGTAAGGAGGCCTGGCCAACAACTCGAGGTAACGAGGCACCGTTTTGACGCCTCACATCTTATATGGGTTTGTAGTATAAAAGAGAGGTAAAAAACGAACTCATAAGTTCTTTTATTTTTCCTTATTTATGGATGCTGATAGTCTTCAACCTTTAATGTATATTTATCTTATTTTCTGATAGATATAATTATTAGATTGGAAATTTTTGCACTCTACAATTAAAATTCATAAATTATAGATGAACGTCCAACAATTATTTTTGATGTGGATGTGACTCGTCCTCAACCAGGGGAGGACTCAAGCTCTTCAATAGCCGCGATAATTTTTTGTTCCTACCATATCATATACCTAATCAATATTTTAAATAATCATTTCACTAAAATTCAACTTCATATATCGGTTTCTAGGTGGTAGCTACAATGGATTGGCTTTTCCCTTATTGTACATGGCTATACTCATGTTCATGCTTGTGTCACCAACCAGACCTGATCTGTTACCCAATCCCCCCCCCCAATCTGTCCACATGTACCCGTACTACATTGTATCATGGGATCACTTCATGCATATTTTGTTGTTATCTTGCTTTCACATTTTTGATGGGTCGTATTGACTTGGTTGTCTAGGCTTGCTGTGAAGCACTTGAAAGAAGGAAGACGTTATAAGCGTTGCACATTAGAATCCTACAGAAAACACAACACGCCTAAACTCGAATCGGTGGCCAAAGGATCTATTTGAATGGTGTGACCCCGCCCCTGTGGAAATTTTAACATGTGAGTATGATCCAACATCATGTTAGCAATATAGTCTCACCTTAACTATGGTGAAATCGGTTCGTGGATTCATTTTACTTTTGCTAAATAGATCGGCTATGCGTATACAAAATGGATCAAGGAAGGATAACCATGAAAAGACTAGAATACTCTATAATGCAATAGGTGTGATACAAGCGGGCAATATATTTGTATATGTCTCAGTTTGAATCTCTGACATAGCCCCTTGATTCAATTTTGTATCAAAAAAGGTACTTTTACTCCGCTTCATCTTCATCTTTTGCCACATAGCATTAGTTCTTCCAAAATCTTTCTGAATGCTTTGTGTGTATGTTTGGCGATAACCAGTACGATATCAAAAAAGAGCTTTTTTGTAGAATTTAGGTGATAATTCTTGGTGGGTCTGTCTTGACTAATGATTAGGTCATCCATACATGTTACCAGTACGTGGAACTTAGCAACTTAGCATGAGTGTAACTGAATTGAAATCAGTTGATGATAATGGGGTTTATTCATTTGAATTTGTATTTTGTTAGAAAGTTTTGTTTGATAAGGGTCCAGAAATCCTTTTAATTTTTTTTTTGGGGAAATTTTTTTTTTTTTTTTTTTTTTTAAAAAACCCCAATTTTAAAAAAAAAATTTTTTTTAAAAAAAAAAATTTTTTTTAAATTAAAAGGGGTTTTTTTTTTTTTTTTTTTTTTTTTTTTTGGGTTTTTTTTTTAAAAGACCCAATTTTTTTTTTTTTTAAAATTTTTAAAAAAAAATTTTTAAAATTTTTTTTTTTTTTTTTAAATTTGGGAAATGGGAAATTTTTTGGCTTTTAATTTTTTTTGGGAAAAAAAAAATTTTGAAAAGTTTTTTTTTTTTAAAAAAAAAATTTTTTAAAGTTTGGTTTTTTTTCCAAAAAATTTTAAATTTTTTTTTTTTTTTTTTCCCTTTTTTAATTTTAAAATTTTAAAAATTTTTGGGGGGAAAAAATTTTAAAAAAGTTTTTTTTCCTTTTTTTTTAAAAATTTTTTTTGGGAAATTTAAAAAATTTTTTTGGGTTTGGGGTTTCTTTAAAAAATTTTCCTTTTAAAAAAAAATTTTTAAAATAAGTTTTTTTTCCTTAAATTTTAAAAAAAATTTTTTTTTAAACCGGGGAAAAATTTAATTAAAAAAATTTTTTTTTTTTAAAAGGGGGTTTTTTTTTTTTAAAACCCTTTTTTCCCCTTTTTTTTGGGAAATTATTTTTTTTTTGGGGGGTTTTTTGGTTGGGGTTTTTTTTTTTTTTTTTAAAAAAAAATTTTTTTTTTAAAATTTTTTTTTTGGGGAAAAACTTTTTTAAAAAAAAAATTTTTTTAAAAAAAAAAAAAAAATTTTTTTTTTTTAAATTTAACCGTCCTTTTCCTTTAAAAAAAAATTCCTTGTTTTTTTTAAAATTTCCAAAAAAAAAATTTTTTTGAATTTTTTTTTTTTGGGGTTTTTTTAAAAAAAATTTGGGGGGGTTTTTAAAATTTTTTTTTTTTGGAAATTTAAATTTTTTCAAAAATTTTTTTTTTTTTTTTTCCCCAAAAAAAAAAAAAAGGGGGGGGTTTCCTTTTTTTAAAATTTTTTTTTTTCCTTTTAAAAATTTTTTAAACCAAAAATTTTTTTAAAAACCTTTTTCCCCTTTTTTAAAAACCCCTTTCCCAAAATTTTATTTTAAAAAACCCCTTTTTAAAAAAAAAAAAGGGTTTTTAAAATTTTCCCAAAAAAAAATTTTTTTTGGGGGTTCCCGAAAATTCCCCCTTTTTTTTGGGGGTTTTCAAACCTTTAAAGGGTTTTTTCCCCTTTTTTTGATTTTTTTTGGGTTTTTTTTTGGGGGAAAGGTTTTTTTAATTTTTTTTTTTTTGGGAAAAGGTTTTAAAAAAAAAAATTTTTTTTTAAAAAGGGGGTTTTTTTTTAAAAAAAAAAATTTTTTCCCCAATTTTTTTTCCCCCAAAATTTTTTTTTTTAAAAAAGGAATTTTTTTTCCCAAAAAAATTTTTTTTAAAAAAATGGCCCTTTTTTTTAAAAAAACCCCTTTTTTTTTAATTTTTTTTTTTTTTTTTTTTAAAAAAAACTTTTTGAAAATTTTCCAAAAAAAACCCCCAACCTTTTGGGGAAAAAAAAATTTTTCCTTTATTTTAAAAAGGGGGGCCGTTTTTAAAGGAAAAACCCCCCATTTAAAAAAAAAAAAAAAGGATTTTAAAGGGGCCCCAAAAAAATTTTAAAAGGTTTTGGGTTTTAAAAAATTTTTTTTTTTTGGGGGAATGGGAAAAAAAAAGGGGGGGGGAAAGGCCAAAAAATTTTGGGGGAAAAAAAAAAAAAATTTGGAAGGGGGAAAATTGGGGGGGTTTTTTAAAAAAAATTTTTTTTTTAAAAAAAACCCTTTAATTTAAATTTTAAACAAAAATTTTTTTTTAAAAAAAAAAAAAAAATTTTTTTTTAAAAAAAACTTTCCAAAAACCCCCTTTTTTTAAAAATTTTTTTTTTTAAAAAAAAAAAACCCCAAAATTTTTTTTTTTTTTTTTTTTTTCAAAAAAAAATTTAAACCTTCCCGGGAAACCAAATTTTTTTTCCCTTGGAAAAAGGGTTTAAAAAGGAAAAAAGGGGGGGGAAAAAGGGGTTAAAAAAGGGTTTTCCTTTCAATTTTAAAAAATATTTTCCCCAAAAAGGGGAAAATTTTGGGGGGGGGGAAAAAAAATTTTGGAAAAAGGGAAATTAAAACCCAAGAAGGGGTAAAATTTTTTCTTGAAAGGGAAAAAAAAGGGGAAAGGAAAAAAAGGGGGTTTTAAAAAAAGGGAAATTGGGGTTTTTGGTTTTAAAAAAAGGGGCCGGGGGGAAAAAAAAAACGGGTTTTTTTAAAAAAAATTTAAAATTTAAAATTTTAAAGGTTTAAAAAAAAAAAAAATTAAAAAAAGATTTTTTTTTTTTTTTTTTTTTTTGGGAAAAAAATTAAAACCCAAAATTTTTTTTTTTTTTTTTAAACCCAAGTTGGGGGTTTTTTTAAAACCCAAAGGGAAAAAAAAAATTTAAATTTTTTTTTTTTAAAAAAAATTTAAAAATTTTTTTTTCTTTTTTTTGGGGTTTAAATTTTATTTAAATTTTTTTAATTTAAAGGGGAAAAAATTTTTTTTAAAAAAGGAAAAAATTTTTATTAAAAAAAAAAAAAAATTTTAAACCAAATTTAAAATTTTTTTCCCCCAAAATTTAAATTTAAAAATAAAATTTTAAAAAAGGCCTTAAATTTCCCCAAAAATTTGGTTAAAAAATTTTTTTTAAAAAAAAAATTAAAAAAAAAAAATTTAAAAATTTAAAAAAAAAAAAAAAAATTAAAAAAAAAAAAAAGGGGTTTTTGAATAAAAAAAAATTTTTTAAAAGGGAAAAAAAAATTTTTTTTCCCAGAAAATTAAAAAAAGGGGAAAACCCCCCAAAAAGGGCCCCCCTTTTTTTTTCTTTAAAAAAAACCCTTTTTCCCTTTAAATTTTTTAAAGGGGGTTTTTAAAAAATTTTTTAAAAAAAAATTTGGGGGGGGAAAAAATTTTTAATTTTAAAAATTTTTAAAAAAAAAAAAAAAAAATTTTTCCCCTTTTTAAAAAAATTTTTTTCCGGGGAAAAAAAACCCCCCCCCCCCCCAAAAAAATTTTTAAAGGAATTTTAAATTTTTTTTAATTTTTTTTTTTTTTTTTAAATTTTTTTAAAAAAATTTTTTTTAAAAAAAGGGTTTAAAAAAATTTTTTTTTTTTAAGGGGGGGGTTTTTAAAAGGGTTTTGGGGGTTTTTTTAAAAAAAAAAAAAAATTTTTTTAAAATAAATTTTGGTTAAACCCAAAAAGGGAAGGAAAAAGGGTTTTTTTTTAAAAGGGGTTTTTTTTTTTTTTAAAAAAAATTTTTTAAAAAAAAAAAAAGGGGTTTTAAAAAAAAAAAAATTTTTAAAAAAAACCCCCAAAAATTGAAAAAATTAAAAACCTTTAACAAAAAAAATTTTAAAAAACCCCAAAAAAAACCCCCCAAAACCCCAAAAAATTTAAAAATTTTTTTTTTCCCCAAAAAAAATTTTTTTTAAATTTTAAAAAAATTTTTGTTTTTTTTAAAAAGAAAAAAAAGGGTTTTTTTTTTTTAAAAAAAAAAAAAAATTTAAAAAAAAACCCCCAAAAAAAAATTTTTTTGGGGGAAAAAAAATTCCAAAACCCCCCTTTTTTGGTTTTTTTTTTTTTTCCATTTAAAAAAATTTTTTTTAAAGGTTTTTTTTTTTAATTTTTTTCCCCCAAAAAAAATTTGGAATTTTTTAAAAAAAGGGTTTTTTATTACCAAAAAAAAAATTTTTCCCAAAAAAATTTTTTTCCCCCAAAAAACCCAATTTTTATGGGTTCCCCAAAAGGGGAAAAATTTTTTTTTTTAAAAAATTTTTTAAAATTTTTTTTTGTTAAATTTTTTTAAAAAAAATGGAAATTTTTTAAAATTTTTAAATTCCTTTTAATTTATTTTTTTTCCCTTTTTAAAGTAGTTTTTAAAAAAAACCCCCCCTTTTTTGGGGGTTTTTTTTTTTTTTTTTGGGTTTGGGAAAAAGTGATAAGGTTTTAAAAGGTACCATTTTGAGGGTCGTTTAAGTCCTTATTTGATCACTTTTGTATCCGTTATTGCTTAATATCGTTCCTTTTCACTTTTTAGGTCTCGTGAAGGCAAAATCTTTGGAATGGCACTTATTTGGACGAAAAGGCGAATATATGAAGAAAATGGCCAAAGTCGAAATCGAGACACTCACGATTCTTTGAAAGTAGAAAGCGGCGGCGTCGGTGCTATTGGCGACGCCGTCCCAAAATTATTGTGACGACCGGAACCCAAAACTCGTGTTTTCAAGTGGCGGCGTCTAGTTGTGAAAGAGTAGGCCGTCGCTACTCGGGCGGCCTAGATGCAATCCGAGACGACGTCGAAAGTCGAAGAGGACGGCGTCACGGACATAAGGTGACGCCGTCGCAAGGTTAACGTGGCCAAGACGAAACCCTAATGGCGGCGACACGACGGCGTCACTAAACATAAGGTGACGCCGTCGCAATTGTAATCTTATATATAGAATCCGAATTTTTCAGTCTTTGTGTGGAGAGTCTTTGGAGTAAAAACCTAAAACCGAACCTAAGGTGTCTTGT
The DNA here is from genome assembly GCA_022545495.1 of Chrysanthemum lavandulifolium. NCBI lineage: Eukaryota > Viridiplantae > Streptophyta > Magnoliopsida > Asterales > Asteraceae > Chrysanthemum > Chrysanthemum lavandulifolium. The sequence continues at coordinate 179,531,233 of CM040245.1, read as the reverse complement.
ACAATATTTTAGGGTTTTAAACCCTATCTTACACCAAGATAAGTCTTTACTTCATTAATTCAATTATGTCTTTGATTATTTGTGTGTATGCTTGCATGTTCTCCATGTCCGGCTAATTTATTTGTGTGTTTGCTTAGGAAGTATGAAACTTAATTATTGAATATTGATTGGTTGTTTCTTATCTTAGTTGATTAATGATCTAGTAATGCGATAGGTCATTCGTTGTGTACTTAATGCTTGATTCATCTTTGTGAACCTTAGAGTATAATTACGAGTAATTGTAGGCTAAACCATCCAAAGAGCGCCTTAGAGTAGGAGTTTATAATCTCTAGTGGGTTTGTAGACAAGACCCTTTGGTAAGTTCAAAGAGTTGGGAGAAACGCATACCTACAACTTTAGACACACAACGCAACTAGGAATAAGGCGTGACACTCAACCATCAATAGGAGATAATTAAGGAGTAATACAAACTAAGTAAACACATCTTTAAACTATCATACGAGCACACATTAATTAGACATAGACTCCCACAACCTTAGTTTAGATAATTAGATAATAGTAGAGTAATCGGTGAAATACCAACCCCCAAATCCAATACCGAGATTCGTACCTTTCCATTTTCATAAAATATAAAAGATAAAAATAATCTTCCTCAACCTTAACCTTAGCGTAGTAACTCCCTACTAGCATTCCTATTCCCAGAGAGCGATATCAATACCCGTGGCTTACCCTAATTACTACACTACAACGATTAGGTTCACCGCCTAGGGTGTTATAAAACTTGCTCGAAGAAAAGGAAGTTTCCTTGACCCCGACGGCGTGTAGCGTTATCAAGTTTTAGGCGCATTGCCGGGAATAGAATAGCTAGTTAGTAGTCCACCTCGTTTAGGTTTCTTTGCTTGATTCCTATCAAGTAAATTTTTTTCTCATTTTTAGATTTCTCTTAGTCTATCCCCCTTCTTCGTGACCTTTGTTAGTAACCCCATCACTCTTCATCATGGAGAATGATAACCAACCACCACTCGATAACCAACAACCAACCAACGCTTCACCACCAAACAAATACCCACTGCTTGACCCAGCCTCTGCTAACCAACTTCGAGCCCGTATCATGAGTGAGATTGGAGAGCTTAGGAAATTAAATATGATAATTGAGAATACACTTAAGGAAACCCTTAAGGAATCGATCAACCTCTAGATAGTGATTCGACTACAAGTGATTCGGATGATGATCTAGAAAAGGAGATTATAAGATGTTAGAAATTATGAAGGGTAGTAAGGAGAAGGAGAACTTAGGGAGTACTTTGATTTATACCCTAAAAGGAAAGAAACCGCTTATCACCATAATGTGGTTAATTTTCCAAGACCACCTTCGAGCCTCGTATAAGGAGGAAACCCTAAAACATCAAAATACCGTGTATGATTGGATACTTATACAGGATCACACCTACATTGATTATAAGGCACCCATGAATATAATGTCTAGGCTCTATTACAATTGGATCATGAGCAAAAAGCTAGAGCCTATGAGGGACCCCTTCGCGCCTAGGAAAGCAAGTAACTATGTGGGGAGGGTTAAGGGATTGCACGTGTTCATAGGTAACTTCACATATAGGTGTGACTTCATGATTCGGAAAATGTCAAAGGAATCATTGATGGGTTTTAGGAGACGTGATACTTGGGAAACCATTTATAGAAGAGTCTAAGATGGTTTATGATAAAGAGGGAGGGATAATCGAGTTCTCAAATGAAACCGAGAATGTTAAATATATAATGCCCCACAAAATAAGAATTTTGAGGGCATGGATAATTTAGATGTAGATAACATTCCGGCATTCGAAGTAGACTGGAAGAACAAAGTTTACTACATCGCTTGTCTTGAACTAGGGCTGAATATATTCGTGATGAAAGAAGAGTTAAGGAGATCGAATGGGCCTCTAAGATTAAGGCAACGTAGGAGCACGACTACGAGTCTAGCTACAAGACTCTTTAATAAAGAAAAGCGTTTTGTGGGAGGCAACCCATGCTTAATTGTTTGCTTGTTAGTGTCATATATCTTTTATTAATTGTTTATCCTCATGTTTAAATTTGTGAAAATGCTTTATTTTGTTTTTAACTTCGTCTTAATTGCATATAAAGGTATTTTACATAAGGGATAAGTGTAGGGAGGATTACACACGTTTTCAAAAGAAACGTAAACATGAGAATAACAATTAACTAAAAGATATTTATGTTTGTTTGTTCGAGTCAAATGCTTGTATCGAGTCATAATGGATGTTTTGCGAAATTTTCCGATTCTAAAGATGTAAATTTTCCGAAATTTTTCGGAAAATCGCGAGACCGGTTTTGTCGGGATAACTGACGGCGTCGAGATTGCAACTGACGGCGTCGGGAAGGAGTAAAACATCGATTACTTTTTCTCGTTTTCGAGCTACTTATAAATTTTGGAATTTTCGGTCTTAATTTTCTTAGAAATTTGTAAACATCCATTCCACAAGCATTATATCCTAGTTTAAATCGAGTCTTATATATATTATTACCGCCGATTTTCTGTGAAGGTTTCGTTTGTTTTCTTCAAGTGTGCGAGGTTTAGTTTGTCAAGAAGAAGTTACATAAGATTGGAAGGAGCTTTTCACGCAATAATTCTTCTTGAAAAGAATTTAACCACCACTTTACACGGATCCTACCGAGCTAATCGGGGAGTATTAGTTTCTTTCGTTTTTAATTACCTTCTTTTATCATAACTTTGATACTTCGGGAACATTGGGGACAATGTTCGGTTTAAGTGTAGGAGGGAAAATAAAGCGGAACTTTGAAACTATGCTTATCCTTGACTATTTGCTTTGTCCAATTGTGATTGTGTAATAAACCATGAGAAAATGTCGGTTAGGGTAATTTTGGCACCAAATTTAAAATTTTTCATGACATATAGGAGTGGGCCATTAGTCTTAACAAAAGCGTCTCACGGATAGGAAGTTGCATGACTAGCACAAAACCCTTACCACCCAAATTCCACCCAAAATGTGAGGATCGCCCTTAGATTAGTAGGAATTAAAGCATTCATCTTTAATGCTTAGAGTGTGAACCGGTAGTATATTAGATTCTAGAACTTGTTTTGTGATGCATTCCGAGATCGCAAGTGAGGCTACACTTGTGTAGTTAGGAATAACTAAATGATAAGAGGCATTAGGATAACCCTTGTTTGATACACGTAATATAATTACTTCTTCCACATCGGTTGAGTAATTCCCCACACCCCTGCGTTGTACTCATCTTTAGTACACGATACCCTAGTTAACCCTCGAGCCTATCCTTTTCGCGGTTCTCGTGATATTTCGGTTTTCCGAATATCAATGAAAACATTGTTTACACCCCACCCCAAATATACACCCAAATCGCCTTAGCCTACCCCTTATGCACTCACTTTTAGTGCAAATGTTTGTTATCACCCTAAACCCTTAGTTCAATTATCTAGTTGCTTGCATAAGTTGCTAAGTCGAGTCATATCCTTTGTATCTGAGTTTTGGGATGATTGGGATTCATGGGAAAAGTTAAAGTTTATGAAATGACGGAAGGGCGTTAAATTCAAATTCCCTTTGTTTGCGTAATAATGTACCCCAAGTGTTTTGATCTTTTCAATTCGGGTCAAATTAGTGTTAGAGTAATAAAAACTCAAGTGTAGGGATGTGCCTATAAATCCCTAGTATTTTGATGTTATCATAGAGGATGGTAGAGTAAAAGTGTAAAAAAAAAAAAAAAAAAAAAAAAAATATATAAAAAAATAAATAAATAAAAATATACGGGCTACCATCCTACATCTATCCTTTAAATTTATGTTTGTTTATTTCAGTTATCTAGAGTTTAGAGTGTCGAGTCTTGGCTTAGCAACGCCATTCTTCATATGCATTTAACATAGAGATTTTTGACTTACCACCACTAAATAGCCTATCCCACCAAACCCTTATTTCCTACCGTAAGCCTAACGTTACAACCCTTTAAAGACCTCTTTGATAGTCTTTCCTAGGTGCTTACGCCAAAGCGATGGAGGTTTGATCTATTCTCAAGCCTATGGTAATCTATGTACTAGGACCGGTTAATGAGTGTTTATCTTCCATTTCCTATATTGTTATATTTCATATATACACCGAGAGAGATGTGAGTATCCAAACACCCCATGTGAGGTGCTAGTATGTAATTCCGTGCTTGTTATGACTTTTTGGGGCTTATATGTGTTGTGGACCGTTTTGAATTAATGCTTCATGACCCCTAACTTATAAATTAATTGGCTAAAAGCACATTTGCTTGAGGACAAGCAAATAACAAGTGTAGGGATATTTGATAAGGTTTTAAAAGGTACCATTTTGAGGGTCGTTTAAGTCCTTATTTGATCACTTTTGTATCCGTTATTGCTTAATATCGTTCCTTTTCACTTTTAGGTCTCGTGAAGGCAAAATCTTTGGAATGGCACTTATTTGGACGAAAAGCGCGAATATATGAAGAAAATGGCCAAAGTCGAAATCGAGACACTCACGATTCTTTGAAAGTAGAAGCGGCGGCGTCGGTGCTATTGGCGACGCCGTCCCAAAATTATTGTGACGACCGAACCCAAAACTCGTGTTTTCAAGTGGCGGCGTCTAGTTGTGAAAGAGTAGGCCGTCGCTACTCGGGCGGCCTAGATGCAATCCAGACGACGTCGGGCGAAGAGGACGGCGTCACGGACATAAGGTGACGCCGTCGCAAGGTTAACGTGGCCAAGACGAAACCCCAATGGCGGCGACACGACGGCGTCACTAAACATAAGGTGGCGCCGTCGCAATTGTAATCTTATATATAGAATCCGAATTTTTCGGTCTTGTGTGGAGAGTCTTTGGGTAAAACCTAAAACCGAACCTAAGGTGTCTTGTACGATATTTTAGGGTTTTAAACCCTATCTTACACCAAGATAAGTCTTTACTTCATTAATTCAATTATGTCTTTGATTATTTGTGTGTATGCTTGCATGTTCTCCATGTCCGGCTAATTTATTTGTGTGTTTGCTTAGGAAGTATGAAACTTAATTATTGAATATTGATTGGTTGTTTCTTATCTTAGTTGATTAATGATCTAGTAATGCGATAGGTCATTCGTTGTGTACTTAATGCTTGATTCATCTTTGTGAACCTTAGAGTATAATTACGAGTAATTGTAGGCTAAACCATCCAAAGAGCGCCTTAGAGTAGGAGTTTATAATCTCTAGTGGGTTTGTAGACAAGACCCTTTGGTAAGTTCAAAGAGTTGGGAGAAAGCATACCCTACAACTTTAGACACACAACGCAACTAGGAATAAGGCGTGACACTCAACCATCAATAGGAGATAATTAAGGAGTAATACAAACTAAGTAAACACATCTTTAAACTATCATACGAGCACACATTAATTAGACATAGACTCCCACAACCTTAGTTTAGATAATTAGATAATAGTAGAGTAATCGGTAGAAATACCAACCCCCAAATCCAATACCGAGATTCGTACCTTTCCATTTTCATAAAATATAAAAGATAAAAATAATCTTCCTCAACCTTAACCTTAGCGTAGTAACTCCCTACTAGCATTCCTATTCCCCAGAGAACGATATCAATACCCGTGGCTTACCCTAATTACTACACTACAACGATTAGGTTCCTTTGCCTAGGGTGTTATAAAACTTGCTCGAAGAAAAGGAAGTTTCCTTGACCCGAACGACGCGTGTGGCGTTATCAAGTTTTGGGCGCGCTGCGGGAATAGAATAGCTAGTTAGTAGTCCACCTCGTTTAGGTTTCTTTGCTTGATTCCTATCAAGTAAACTTTTTCTCATTTTTAGATTTCTCTTAGTCTATCCCCCTTCTTCGTAACCTTTGTTCGTAACCCCATCACTCTTCATCATGGAGAATGATAACCAACCACCACTCGATAACCAACAACCAACCAACGCTTCACCACCAAACAAATACCTTTGCTTGACCCACCTCTGCTAACCAACTTCGAGCCCGTATCATGAGTGAGATTGGAGAGCTTAGGAAATTAAATATGATAATTGAGAATACACTTAAGGAAACCCTTAAGGAATCTGATCAACCTCTAGATAGTGATTCGACTACAAGTGATTCGGATGATGATCTAGAAAAAGGAGAGTATAAGATGTTAGAAATTATGAAGGGTAGTAAGGAGAAGGGAGAACTTAGGGAGTACTTTGATTTATACCCTAAAAGGAAAGAAACCGCTTATCACCATAATGTGGTTAATTTTCCAAGACCACCTTTCGAGCCTCGTATAAGGAGGGGAAACCCTAAAAACATCAAAATACCGTGTATGATTGGATACTTATACAGGGATCACACCTACATTGATTATAAGGCACCCATGAATATAATGTCTAGGCTCTATTACAATTGGATCATGAGCAAAAGCTAGAGCCTATGAGGGACCCCTTTCGCCTAGGAAAGCAAGTAACTATGTGGGGAGGGTTAAGGGATTGCGTGTTCATAGGTAACTTCACATATAGGTGTGACTTCATGATTCGGAAAATGTCAAAGGAATCATTGATGGGTTTTAGGAGACGTGATACTTGGGAAACCATTTATAGAAGAGTCTAAGATGGTTTATGATAAAAGAGAGGGATAATCGAGTTCTCAAATGAAACCGAGAATGTTAAATATATAATGCCCCACAAAATAAGAATTTTGAGGGCATGGATAATTTAGATGTAGATAACATTCCGGCATTCAAGTAGATTGGAAGAACAAAGTTTACTACACGCTTGTCTTGAACTAGGGCCTGAATATATTCGTGATGAAAGAAGAGTTAAGGAGATCGAATGGGCCTCTAAGATTAAGGCAACGTAGAGCACGACTATGAGTCTAGCTACAAGACTCTTAAATAAAGAAAAGCGCTTCGTGGGAGGCAACCCATGCTTAATTGTTTGCTTGTTAGTGTCATATATCTTTTATTAATTGTTTATCCTCATGTTTAAATTTGTAAAATGCTTTATTTTGTTTTTAACCTCGTCTTAATTGCATATAAAGGTATTTTACATAAGGGATAAGTGTAGGGAGGATTACACACGTTTTCAAAAGAAGCGTAAACATGAGAATAACAATTAATTAAAAGATATTTATGTTTGTTTGTTCGAGTCAAATGCTTGTATCGAGTCATAATGGATGTTTTGCGTGAAATTTTTCCGATTCTAAAGATGTAAATTTTCCGAATTTTTTCCGAAAATCGAGACCGCTTTTTGTCAAGATAAACCGACGGCGTCGAGATTGCAACTGACGGCGTCGGGAAGGAGTAAAACATCGATTACTTTTTCTCGTTTTACGAGCTACTTATAAATTTTGGAATTTTCGGTCTTAATTTTCTTAGAAATTTGTAAACATCCATTCCACAAGCATTATATCCTAGTTTAAATCGAGTCTTATATATATTATTACCGCCGATTTTACGTGAAGGTTTCGTTTGTTTTCTTCAAGTGTGCGAGTTTAGTTTGTCAAGAAGAAGTTACATAAGATTGGAAGGAGCTTTTCACGCAATAATTCTTCTTGAAAAGAATTTAACCACCACTTTACACGGATCCTACCGAGCTAATCGGGAGTATTAGTTTCTTTCGTTTTAATTACCTTCTTTTATCATAACTTTGATACTTTCGGGAACATTGGGGACAATGTTCGGTTTAAGTGTAGGAGGAAAATAAAATGGGAACTTTGAAACTATGCTTATCCTTGACTATTTGCTTTGTCAATTGTGATTGTGTAATAAACCATGAGAAAATGTCGGTTAGGGTAATTTTGGCACCAAATTTAAATTTTTCATGACATATAGGAGTGGGCCATTAGTCTTAACAAAAGCGTCTCACGGATAGGAAGTTGCATGACTAGCACAAAACCCTTACCACCCAAATTCCACCCAAAATGTGAGGATCGCCCTTAGATTAGTAGGAATTAAAGCATTCATCTTTAATGCTTAGAGTGTGAACCGGTAGTATATTAGATTCTAGAACTTGTTTTGTGATGCATTCCGAGATCGCAAGTGAGGCTACACTTGTGTAGTTAGGAATAACTAAATGATAAGAGGCATTAGGATAACCCTTGTTTGATACACGTAATATAATTACTTCTTCCACATCGGTTGAGTAATTCCCCACACCCTTTGCGTTGTACTCATCTTTAGTACACGATACCCTAGTTAACCCCTCGAGCCTATCCTTTTCGCGGTTCTCGTGATATTTCGGTTTTCCGAATATCAATGAAAACATTGTTTACACCCCACCCCAAATATACACCCAAATCGCCTTAGCCTACCCCTTATGCACTCACTTTTAGTGCAAATGTTTGTTATCACCCTAAACCCTTAGTTCAATTATCTAGTTGCTTGCATAAGTTGCTAAGTCGAGTCATATCCTTTGTATCTGATTTTGGGATGATTGGGATTCATGGGAAAAGTTAAAGTTTATGAAATGACGGAAGGGCGTTAAATTCAAATTCCCTTTGTTTGCGTAATAATGTACCCCAAGTGTTTTGATCTTTTCAATTCGGGTTAAATTAGTGTTAGAGTAATAAAAACTCAAGTGTAGGGATGTGCCTATAAATCCCTAGTATTTTGATGTTATCATAGAGGATGGTAGAGTAAAAGTGTGAAAAAAAAAAAAAAAAAAAAAAAAAAATGAAAAAAAAAAAAAAAAAAAAAAAAAAAAAAAAAAAAAACAAACGGGCTACCATCCTACATCTATCCTTTAAATTTATGTTTGTTTATTTCGGTTATCTAGAGTTTAGAGTGTCGAGTCTTGGCTTAGCAACGCCATTCTTCATATGCATTTAACATAGAGATTTTTGACTTACCACCACTAAATAGCCTATCCCACCAAACCCTTATTTCCTACCGTAAGCCTAACGTTACAACCCTTTAAAGACCTCTTTGATAGTCTTTCCTAGGTGCTTACGCCAAAGCGATGGAGGTTTGATCTATTCTCAAGCCTATGGTAATCTATGTACTAGGACCGGTTAATGAGTGTTTATCTTCCATTTCCTATATTGTTATATTTCATATATACACCGAGAGAGATGTGAGTATCCAAACACCCCATGTGAGGTGCTAGTATGTAATTCCGTGCTTGTTATGACTTTTATGGGCTTATATGTGTTGTGGACCGTTTTGAATTAATGCTTCATGACCCCTAACTTATAAATTAATTGGCTAAAAGCACATTTGCTTGAGGACAAGCAAATAACAAGTGTAGGGATATTTGATAAGGTTTTAAAAGGTACCATTTTGAGGGTCGTTTAAGTCCTTATTTGATCACTTTTGTATCCGTTATTGCTTAATATCGTTCCTTTTCACTTTTAGGTCTCGTGAAGGCAAAATCTGGAATGGCACTTATTTGGACGAAAAGCGCGAATATATGAAGAAAATGGCCAAAGTCGAAATCGAGACACTCACGATTCTTTGAAAGTAGAAGGCGACGGCGTCGGTGCTATTGGCGCGCCGTCCCAAAATTATTGTGACGACCGGAACCCAAAACTCGTGTTTTCAAGTGGCGGCGTCTAGTTGTGAAAGAGTAGGCCGTCGCTACTCGGACGGCCTAGATGCAATCCAGACGACGTCGAAGGTGAAGAGGACGGCGTCACGGACATAAGGTGACGCCGTCGCAAGGTTAACGTGGCCAAGACGAAACCCAATGGCGACACGACGGCGTCACTAAACATAAGGTGACGCCGTCGCAATTGTAATCTTATATATAGAATCCGAATTTTTCGGTCTTTGTGTGGAGAGTCTTTGGGTAAAACCTAAAACCGAACCTAAGGTGTCTTGTACAGTATTTTAGGGTTTTAAACCCTATCTTACACCAAGATAAGTCTTTACTTCATTAATTCAATTATGTCTTTGATTATTTGTGTGTATGCTTGCATGTTCTCCATGTCCGGCTAATTTATTTGTGTGTTTGCTTAGGAAGTATGAAACTTAATTATTGAATATTGATTGGTTGTTTCTTATCTTAGTTGATTAATGATCTAGTAATGCGATAGGTCATTCGTTGTGTACTTAATGCTTGATTCATCTTTGTGAACCTTAGAGTATAATTACGAGTAATTGTAGGCTAAACCATCCAAAGAGCGCCTTAGAGTAGGAGTTTATAATCTCTAGTGGGTTTGTAGACAAGACCCTTTGGTAAGTTCAAAGAGTTAGGGAGAAACGCATACCCTACAACTTTAGACACACAACGCAACTAGGAATAAGACGTGACACTCAACCATCAATAGGAGATAATTAAGGAGTAATACAAACTAAGTAAACACATCTTTAAACTATCATACGAGCACACATTAATTAGACATAGACTCCACAACCTTAGTTTAGATAATTAGATAATAGTAGAGTAATCGGTGAAATACCAACCCCCAAATCCAATACCGAGATTCGTACCTTTCCATTTTCATAAAATATAAAAGATAAAAATAATCTTCCTCAACCTTAACCTTAGCGTAGTAACTCCCTACTAGCATTCCTATTCCCCAGAGAAGCGATATCAATACCGTGGCTTACCCTAATTACTACACTACAACGATTAGGTTCATTTGCCTAGGGTGTTATAAAACTTGCTCGAAGAAAAGGAAGTTTCCTTGACCCGATTAGAAGGATACCTTTAGCTTTCTTAAAAACAATTTATAAACTACACCAAAACTACTAACAATACAATACAAATGACATGTGTTATTTTTAAAAAAATTGCCCAAACAATTTAGCAAATAAGGAAAAAACTTTATTTATTATAATTTATGTTTTTTTATAAAAAAAATGATTTAATTATTGCATAATAAGGAAGATTTAGTTTCTTTGAAATACATATTTTTCAACTAAATGTTGCGTGTTTAACCAGAATCCCCATTAAGGGTTTTGCTTTAATAACTCAACACAACTAGGATTTAAAAATTTTATTAAAAAAAATATCGTAAGATTACGAGAATTCGAAAACACATACTCGAGCTATCTTAATCGTGTATCTTGGTTTATAAAATTTCGTTTAAAAACTTATTGAAAACAAAACCTTATATAATTATTAACTACGTCATCAAAAAAATAATTAAAACACGTAGCACACCAAAATATAATTATAGTGTAAACTAAGAAATTAGTGATATCAAATTTAAACAATAAAATTTAATTAGTAAAAACACTAACACTGCTCTAACTAAGTAACTGGTAGTTGGAGCCTCCTTAAAGAAGCCGCCCTTTTGAATACCACCTCTGTAAGGATTCTACCATCATTATCAAAAGCATATAACCACAACCTTTTTCCCCTATTCCTGGTAAACACACAAACATCACCACTTAACAAACAAAGCGTATCAACAACAAAACTCCACTTGTAACCCGACAATACATACATATTCTCATCACAACAAACATCAAATAAAACCATAAATCCATCCACAGATAATTCAAATTCGTCAACATCATCTAAATTTGGTAAAATAACATCTGGAAGCACCTATATAAAATAACTAAATAAACATAATTAACAAAAAGGGTTATTATACAAAGAAGTCACTAAAGTTTGCGCGAAATTTGTCCTAAGTCACTAAAGTTTTAAAGTTGTCATCCATGTTCTTAACCGTTTAATTTAACTTTTAATTACTTTTTACAATATTTTTGTTCTACTAAATCTTAAAAATAAAAACCACAAATCAAAGTACTTACCGCTTTTAGCCGTTTTATGGATTATGGTAACATCAATTAAAGATCTTAACCGTTTCATTTAACTTTTAATTACTTTTTAATATATATTTATTCTACTAAATCCTAAAAATAATAACCACAAGTCATACCCGTCCATCGGACGGGTTTTGACACTAGTATATATATATCTCTATATTATATATAACAGGAGGCATTTGACATTAATGCCACCTCAATGCCAACTCAATGCCACCTCAATGCCAAATAATCAAATTTCATGCCACATAAGCATTTGTTGTCCAACTAAGCAATATTTTTATCCACATAAGCACTAATTGTAAATTTCGGATTTAGAATAATTTTATTTGCAAATTTCGGAATTTTATTAAGTTTTTTTGAAAATTTTTTATAAAAAAGTGGCCTTGCAAGGATTGAACCTTGGTTATTTTGATAAATAACTTGTGTGTTTACCACTTAGGCAACAAGTTATTTTGATAATTATGTTGCTTATTATAATCTATAAATGACTATAATTAAATTGGAATCCTATACTAAATACAATTTATCTACAAAAAATATATTAAGTAATTATCTTTTTAAAAATTTATTATACATAAAAAAAATAAAAAAAATACGCCTCTTTTAAAACCGGAAATAAGATTTTAGGGTTTTATTGTTTTTTAATGTGTTTTTGTGCAGATATCTCATAGTATAAACAATGGATCATATGAAGTATTTTTTGACAGAAAAATGTATGTCTCTTTTCCCTCAAAACCCTTATGATGAAACTTTCTTACCGTGTATGCATATGTTGGTTTCTTTGCAAGTTAGTCTTCTTCTTTGAACACATGTTGCATGCATGCTAATAACATCAGATTAGATATAATTTTTATCTTGCTTTTTGATATAATTTGAGTTGTATATTAGTTTACTATATTCTACATACGAATTGATTTTTTTTTTACGAAATTTAATATTAGTTTATAATGCGCATGAGATGAATCAACTATTGTACTAACTAATATACTCAATATTTTATGTTGGTATTGAAGTTAAAAATGTGTTTTGTTATCCTTATTTGTAGCGTTTAACGTTTGAAGATGCTCAAACTCCACTGCAATACAAAAAAGTGGTAAATTCTCTACAACTTGTATAATGATTAAGCGGTAAATGACAACAAATTTAATCTTTTATATTTCAGTGTTGAATAACATGCTCTAAATTGATCTTATATATGATTTTGAGTATTGGTGGTTGGTCCATGAAAGACTTAAAGGTATGTAATAAGAGATGTATGTTTTTATGTTTGTGTGAATATGTGTATAGAAACCGTCGACCTCATGCATCGCACAAGTATAGTTTTTATCTAATGATCTAATCTCTGAAAATTTTACTAAAGTATCGTATATGTTGTTATTTATATTGACTTTGGTTATTTGGCTTTACAAATGATTATGCTCCGTCCATATCATCTATGGGTCAATCGACCTCAAATCTTTATTCTCACAGGTAATAACGTTCTGCCAATCTTTTTGTCCATATTTTAAAAGGGATTAATATATTACGATATCTTATTTGAATGTTTTGTCCATATTTGATACTGGTGTTGCCACTGATGGAGCTGGTTTAGCTTATAACAAAGTTCTTCCTGTAAAAATGTAAGTTGTCCGGATTTTTGTGGAATTGATGTATCTAAGAATCAGATCGTGTTATCTCGATGTAACTGCGGTTCTTCGGAAGAACATGAGCATCTACAGCTAACTCACTCCATTGGTCGGACTATTTCCTAAAATGTAGCGGATACCGGCTCTCTTCACCTCCATACCTTTTCCAACTCTTGTCCCATTTCCTCGCAGCCAAAACACAATCTTGCCCTTGGCTTTTTGAGGGTTCAAAGAACCAGGTAAACATTGACTGCATAATTTCAAGAGTCAGCATATTTTGATATATGTCTTTGTTTGGTAGATTATTTTAGTTAAATTAATTACCCTGCTATATATGTCTTTGGTACATTTTCATTCATAACCTCTGCTGCATAAACAAGTTGATACATTTTCCTTTGTGGTAGATTGTATGGAGTTGCTAAGTAAATACGGGTCATATGGGACCTAACCTTGACTAATTTTCCATTTCCTAGACTTCTGCCAAGTATTACAAGCAAGGACACCATCACCATGATTGAAATTTTAAGTTTTGGGCTGCTGAATCAGGCAATATATGTGATCTTTTATTCTTTTAATTGCAGTTAGAAGCGTTCATTGCCTTAAACTTTTAGAGTTGTATAAAAATAAGTTTTGAGGTTTTTTTGCATGTGGGGAACCATAACCCTTTTTCACCTATAACGTGAAAGAGTGTTGTCCAAGTTAGTTCTTAAAAACTTAAACCACAGGGGAACACGACATTAGTTTCGCATGTCGAAGAGCTTAGGAGAAAGAAGGCACACCTAGAATTTGTTTGCATGCCCCTGTCATAAGTTGCAACATATGAATCAAAGCGAGTGTTTACCTTTTTCTTCCAGTTACGCATTTTGTTTAATGGATTCTTATACACTTGGTACGTAGTGTATACTCCAAATAACTTGACACTTTTGTTAATGATAAAGTTTAGAGACAAGCTGCTAAATGGCAAGACTTTTAGTCGTGAAACTTTATGCAGGGATGTTAGTACTTATGAATTTGAAGTTAATGGCTGTCATATTTTGTTGCTTTTGTCAGGTATAGTTTCATATCAGAAGTCATTGAAGCTGCCACAATGTCCACATGAAAAGTGCAAATTTAAACTTGAAATTGGGGGTAGCAAAAGTTTTAATCCGTAGTATATCCCGCCCTACGACAGTCATCGGCTTTTCCTTTTATTGTTCGCACTCTCAAATTCATATAGGCTCCTTTTATTAATGAAATGGATTCAATGTTTTTTCATATATGTATAGAGTGGCTGTGCATGAACCAATTGAATTGTACACTCTTTCACAAACTAACGGTTCAAGAAGGTTAAGTTTTATCTCTATTGGGTACAATAAAGGGTAGCTAAAAGGAAAAGGTCATATATTGCTCAAAGTGTACTTTTAATGCGTAATACTTCATTAGTCATTTCAGTAAAATGACTTAAGTTGTTATTGAAATTATGTACATACTAATTATTGATAGACAAGATCTAAACTTTTTGACCAGAAAGTCTTTGAGTGTACCTGTTTAAACTCAAACAAAATTTACCTGATTTGACCCGTTACCAACCCGTATGACCTGTTCACATTTCACCATCTTTAGTCTCATTAAATGATATAATTTTGGAAAATCTTGCAGGCAGAGATTGCAATGAGAGAATAGAATTTTTGAGTAAGTCAATTCATAGCAAGAAACAACCCTCCGGTGGAGCAGAATGCCTCACTTTTATATTTGATTTTTTGTCAAATATACAGGATACATTTTCCTTTTGATTTATTACATTAATCTTGGCTTTTTAATTAAGATAGTTATACTAATATACTATGTTGGGACTATTATTGTGTGAGTATCGCATTCTAAAGCAATGTTATTTTTGTAGGAGTTCGGATATTTGGTAATGGCTTTTAGTCAAAGAATCTCAAGTCATGAGCTCAATAATAAGCTTGTGGAAATTTGTAAACCAAGTGTTTTATTGGTGTCTTAAGTCTGATGTTAAACCTGAGTGGCATGCGGCTGTAAGGCGTGTAGGAGCCCAAGGGCATGAGTGCCATGGTGCAATCCCCACGGAGTTTTCTAGGCGCCTTGCCCTTGGTTGTATATATCCTTAAAAAGCTTCAACTGAATGTCTAATGAGCTATAGTAATGTATAGATTCCTATTTTAACAATAGCTTCAAGGTTTGTTTATTTTTCAAAAAAAATATGTTTGATCATAACAACAATATTCGTATTATTTGTTATCTATATATTTGTAAATCTTGATGATATGGTTGAGTACACGGTAAAAGTTGTTTCTACTTCTTTTGTTTTCACTTTCTTGCAGTTTTAACATTATGGAGAAGGTCTTATGCAAAGAATGCCTAGGTATTGATCCACAAATTATTATTCTTAATATAACCAGTTATTAAGCGTTACCACAAACTGCTATTAACTATGATATATAGGAATTTTAAAATTGTTACCCTGAAATAACTATGTCAAACACTTAAAGAACCTATTACAGCTGATTATCTTATTATGTTTTATGGTAATCATATAATGGCTTACAAAATTTATTACAAATTTACAAATCCAGACATGGATATTTCCATGTGGTGAACAGCTTGATGTCAGGCCGCTGACACAACCATACAACTGATACGCAACAACCTGATCGAGGTAACTGTGTAAACGATTATCTTTATCTGTTTTTGGACAATTTATTTTTAGCCGTATGGGTCACGTGCAACTTAGTTGTGAAAAGAGAGGATAAGCGACTAATATTTTTACATTAGCTTATCATCAATGTGAGGATGTCACCACTCTTATATAAATGCTTTGAATGGCCGACACAACATCTCGCCGCACCGAACGTTACTATACAATTTATGGCAATGGCATGCCGATGGAATGCACACCGCAACACCAACCGTGGACAATACAACCGAATGGCATGATCACATTGGCAAGCCCGAGATTTTAAATAACAACACGCCACAAAGTAAAATTTGCGAAAGTGTTGAAGAGGAGGAAAGTGAGGACGATTTGTTGTCTGCTTATTTTTGTGTTTGGTATGTGTTTGATACCTAGATGAAACAAGACGTATCCAGACCATAACTAGAATATCATACCATGCTCATCCAATAATCAATGAAAATGGTCGATGCATCATTGTTATTTCAATAGGTACAACGAACTCCTCGGGTCCACTCCACCGCCGCAACTCACACCATCCGAATCACACGCCCGAAAGGAACAATTACAATCTATGCTACCGAAAGTCCTAACGGAACGAACCTCAAACTCGCACGGTGTGCCTCATATTCAACTGCTCAAATACTTGCACCTAACCTTATTGACCACCGTCGACCAATTTCAAAGAATGTGGTTAGCTACGAGGCACCATCACGTGGAATGACGAATTTGAAGGTCGGTATTTCAACCGATTTCGACGCTCCATGCAAAGATTAGCCGATGGCTTTCCACACCGCCGATGCCAACAGTTGGCACAAAGCCTACGCCAAACTACGGTATCAAACCCATATTTACATATCTCAAGGATCATCATATAATGAACATGCACCTATGCCGATACTAACATCACAAACCACAAAATTTGATCACAAACTATCGTTACTTACGTAACTCGTTGTGTTCGGGTCATTTGACTACCCGCATCGTAACATGGATGTTCTTTATTTCGCCTTACTTAACGCAAAATGATGATCATAAAAAGGTTTCTATGCTTCAAATACCTTTTCATCTTGCACAATGCACACACCCTACATAATTTTTTCTTAAACATTTATCGCTAAACATTAAGGTTGAAAACCGAACGGCAGGCCTTATGTGTGGTTAACGTCGGTGCATGTACACCTTGAAGGTTACATATTTTGTCGACTAAGATTAGCGAAACCTCGTGCTGCAAGTAAATATATAGTGCAAAGCATAAGGAACGCCTCTCGAGGTGAGTTGTCATGATTCTCAAGAATCGATTCTTACATACGTATGGTTTTCATTAAAATCCTAATACCAGTGTACCTCATTTTCTTACTACACATGTTACAATGAATTAAAGGTGCGATTAGCTGTTAGAAATGCAATACTTAAATTTTTTTTGGAGATTAGTTGTGACTAATTAAGCCATAAGCTTTATGATTTGTTTAATATTTTTATTTTTCTTAATTTCTTTTGTCGTTTCGTTACACCTACCGCCGATCATCTTCTCAACCGTTCGATCAAGGTAATTAGGGTGATAGTAGCATTAAGCTCAATACGTGTTCTGATCATTCGTGACTTGCCATGTAATGTTTTATTCTTGTCATCTACTTATGGTAAACATGATAAAATAAGAAATGACCTTACCAAGTTAATCTGTTGACCGCATGCCGGCATTAATTTTTTAAAAGGGGTGTTTGTTTAACCTTATTTGTCCGCTTATGAGTTTAACAAATTGACCATATGGCTTATTTCGTTCATAAGCTCATGTTGATAAGCTCATAATCCTAAGATCGTGATCCGACTTAGCTAAGCTTTAAGATCGTGTGAATTGATGGAGGATATTTGACGCTTGAACTCAAATGTAAATGTTTCCTTTCTTGAAAATGAGACCGAATGTGTGATCGTAATAAGCATTGGTTAATCAGTGCTTGGAAGGGACATGATCCGACGGTAGAGGTCTAAATGATGTAAGAGGTGTTTGATCGCTTGGTGTTGCTTATTAAAAGTGATTATATGCTTAAATATAAGTAACCTATTCTATGTTACGCTTTTTGGTTCGCACCAAGGACGCCGCAATGCATTCCCACCCAAATGTCCCGCTTGATCCCACCAAGTGATGTGCATCACGAGGTTTATTTATAAATATTGCCTATTCTTTGTTTCTTTCATTATCTTTCTACAATCTCTGTTTATTGTAAGTGGTCACATGTTCTGTTTTCCTGTTTGAATCAAGAGAACACGGTACTAGATGGCAACCATGTTCCTCGGTTCAAAATTTGCCATTAACACACGTACAGAGGGATTCCGGGATAATTGCTCTTACCTACTGGGCTTGAAGAAGACACCTTTCAGGTATGCGCTCTTTGTTTTTTACTATATACAGATTGAAATCCTGCTTAGATGTTTATAATCATTGCGCATGCTCTATAAGCTGCTAAAAGTAATTGTCTGACTTCTAATAGCGCTTAAAAGTAATATTATTAGTTTCTCACTCACAGGTTACATCCTACGTTCGGGTTGTATTGGGAATGAGCTTCATGCTGCTATAAGCCCACAATATCGCTTTTCACTACCTTGAAATTCAACAAAGGTGTGTCATTTCTATATTCGCATCAACACAGGGGGTATGTCATTTTTTTTGTTTATACTACAATACAGAAGTAGTGTCAATCCATTTAATTGTTGAATGGGTTGGATGATACAAAAATTCAAATGGCTCAAATAAAAATAGACGAAAGAATGTTTGTAAGATGGATTGAATTTCGCATATTGGCTACAAGGTTAGTGATCTGGTCTGGGCTGAACAGCAGCTCAACAAACTTGACGACATATGTGAACAGCATGGAAGTTGAGTACTCCAGCAACATAGGTGAGCAAAATTGGTAGATTAAGTGATGGTCGAGGTTAAAGTCGAAAATTATAATGCGGTTTACATGTTTTAGGATCTTGGATCATTTAAATAATTCCCTGAAGGCTAAAGGGATTAAAGTATTATTTCCGTAGATTAAGTGATGGTAGAGGTTAAAGTAGAAAATTATAATGCGGTTTACATGTGTTAGGATCTTGGATCAATTACATAATGCCCTGAAGGCTAAAGGGACAAAGGCATTGTTTCCGGTTGTTCGTTAGTTTAAAGAAGTTTTATAGTGATTAGTTTGTGTAAGTTTGTCTTGATGTTGAGATGATTAGAATTGATAGTTGTAACGGAACTTGAATTGTGAATTTCAGAGGAATTTTATGTTAAGGATGCGATAAAGTGTTTAGTTAGTTTTCTTATGATTATTGGAAGATTTACTACACGATAATAGGTTAGGATAGCAGAATTAGGTGTCTTTTTGTGAACGAGATATAGGATAAAGATAGATCACAAGGATTTTCATGGTATTATTGGTTTAAACCCATCCTTCAGGCGCATACCACACTCTGGGTTAGTAAACTCAAATGCAAGACATGATTTCAAAAGGTAAAACCTCTATAAACATGGTCAAGTAATCCTTTTTCTTTTCTATACTTTTTCAGTGTTCTTTCGATGAATTGGACTTAAGTGTACATGTAGTGTTAGATTTCAAGTTTTTTAGTTATGCAGCCATTAGTGGCCCAACTGAGCTGCACCAACTAACTATAGTACCTGCCTCCATCCTTTCCTAAACATTTTTGGAATACTATGATGTTGACAAGATACTGAACATGTCCTACGATAGAGACCATTCATAGTACAATAGCGAGGTTTGTTCACCAATCATATAATTAGTTGTATAATGTTTGCATTATTTTCTAATTTGACATATAACACAAGAGTTTGAAAATACATATTTATTGTGAACTTCAATTACATAGTGGCCGAAGCCCGCCCATTAATAGGTATAAGAAAATCCAATGGTTGTTTATATGTAAATGCTCCATAGCTGATGGTTGCAAATGATATTTTTGTTTTGTTTACGTTTTTAATGAAGTACATGTAAATGCTGGTATGAGACTCGATGATAGTGGATTATAATATTGTAAACTTGACTTTGTTGATTCAGGTCTCTTTGGCTGTATAGATTGATGCTTCTTTTGTTTCGGGATTTGGAACTTTTCTGAGCGTATTTTGGTATCATGGAAAACCACAACATGATTGTTGGTCAAAGGCAAGACATGCAATGGCAAAGACAAAATTTGTTGCCCAGTTAAGTAACTGGTGACTTTTGTATTTGAATCATCTATAAGTGCCATGATATGTTTGGACAAGAGTTAATCCGCTCACGTGGACGTGAAATGTTGAGCCACGTTAGATGGTCACTTCATATTTGCCACGATAATTATAAGTCATGGCCGCCCATTGGGCGGCTTATATGCCCGGGAAGGCTTATAACTCATGCCCGGTAATATAAAATTAATTGTCTTTAATTTGGTATGCATTATGATATATGAACCACCTAATTCAAATCAAATTCCCTATTTTTATCTGTTAGGTATTGAGGATTCAGTATTAAAACTCGATGCATTCGATTTGCAAGAGAGCAATTGGTTGGCAGAGAGTCAGTAAAATTTCATCTTTTGCATAAGTTATACATTCCATTTTACATAGATTGCAACACTGAAAACCAATATCTAGAGCTACTCGATCGTCCACAGCTACGGACTTCAAGTTGGACCCAATATCTTTGATGATACCAGCACACTCATGTCCAATTACCATAGTATTTTAACTAATAAATTTTCTAACGGGTCAAGTACTAACATTTGCGCTATTTTCAAGAAGTAAAGAACACCGATTTCCACACTCAAGAATGAAAGGCGTCGGGCAATGCAACATCCACATTGTTAACACTCGCTTTGTGGTTCAAGACATTCGTGAGTATGCAATTATTATTGGCACCTCATGTGGTGCTTCGTGATAGGGACAGATGGCTAGCGGGGGTCACAGGAACAATATGCTTCTCAAAGGGCCTCACTTAAAGTAAGACAAGAAAACCCAAAAATAAAAGGTGATATAAAGAAAATTTAACGCCTGGCCGCATTAATTTCATTTAATCAACGCTCACTTTTTTCACTCTCATAACGCCCACCAGCAACTCTCCCAACCATATATTTGGGCAACTATCATAAATAAACGACACGTGTCTCATTTTGTGCCACCAGACTTACCAAGACAAGTGTATAAGATCTTTAGTTAGAACCTCGATTCGATCACAAGAATCGACATTTTGTCTTTTAGAAAAATTAAAAATAAATATTTTGCTTTTCACTAAAATACAAAACGTCACCGCCTAATATAAGAGGCCAAAGCTTGCCCAACAGACAAGTCTTAGATTTCAGACTTTGTAAGACAAAGTGCCCAAATATATGATAAAGTTGCCCATGGGCATTAAATGAAGTGAAAAAAGTGGCGATTCGGCGAATATTCTCAAGAAACCCATTTAATTTTCCTATAAAAAATACATCTCCATGTGGACCCATTTTCCTTGTGAAAGTGCTGATGAGTCCAGAATCATCCCATATTCCCCATGCCAAATGCATATGCACGATCCATGCATTACACTAGGTTATGAGCCGTCATTCAAAACCGACCCGAACCGACAAAACCGAAACCGAATTCATGAAAACCTGAACCAAACCGAACCAACAGTGCCGCCGGATCGGTTCGGTTTTGTGTCGGCCGTCGGTTCGGTTCGGTTTAGATGTATTTAGGTATGTTTTGTCGGTTTGGTCGAACCGACCCGACCAAACCGAAAACATGTAAACATGAAACCAAAACCGAACCGACGAGCCGTCGGGTCGGCTCGGTTTTTGTCGGTTCGGTCGGTTTGGTCGGTTTTGTCGATCTGGCTCGGTTTTGGACCTTTGATGCTCAACCCTACATTAGACGTGTCTCATCATCATGATGACCATCTAACCATAGAATCCAACAAGTGTTATTATTTGCTTAGGATCTTTTCTCAAGTTAACCTTTCAATGTTTGTCATTATAAATCAACTAAAAACAAGAAAATGGTAAAATGCGACCACTACTCAGGTCGAGTATAATAGCCATCTGATCACGACTTTCATCTAAATGTTACATCAATTTTTTAACAAATCACTTTATCATCACGTTTAAAGGTGCAGTGGTCATCAACCAACCAAACACATATATTTTATTTTATACAAAGATACACTATAATATACCTCTTACATATTCACAAAGAAACAAAAATAATACTAGTAATAAAATGGTGTGTTTCAGTTAGGTGGTGCAGACATCCAACCAACCTCATTTCTTCTCTTTCGCGCGCCAAGATGAGAGGCTGTTGTGGCCTTCACGTCTTATGAGTGACCTTCGCGTGTGGTGATGAAGCACCATAACACCTGTCTTACTCTCACAATATCACTAACATGATAATAACATGAGAAACTCTCAATCCATTTGCTTAAGACTTGTATGCGTATTTTATTCATTTGGTAAAGGTATGTCATGGTTTTATTGACTATGGTAATTATCTTTCCACTGATATATATATCATACATTGTGACATGTGCATGGTCTTGCAAAAGAATTTGTAATGAAGAAATAACGATATGTCATACATGTGACCATAGCATGTAGATGGTTAGATACTTATACATGGATCATGATGCATGCTTTGATATATGGCAAATGACCTGTGAAGATAGAATAGAAAATGTTATCTAGTGACTATGAAAACAATGTTGTACTCGAACATCTACTCATCATGCCTTCCACCAAACATGTCCTGATCCTCTCACCATATACAACACACAAAGTATTTCCTCACAACTCACCTAATGACTTACGGTAATATATATATACATATATAACTTGGATCCATTGAGAATGGTTTTTTTAAACGATAGATTTTTAACTTCGATTCAAGTTTTTTAAGTGTAGAACTCATTTTAATGTGACTCTGATCCAAAATGTGTAAAAAAAATTAAATCAATGTTAAAAATTTCACAATTTTGCGCTATAAGTACTATTGTGAATCATCTATATAATTATTACCACAAATCGAATTACAAAACTTTGTGAATCAAATAATAAAATATGAATCAATAGCTCAAACAAAAATTTCTTAATCTTGTCAATCTAAACCCTTCTCAATAGAACCGAATCACATATATAATAAAAGAAAGTTTTTTTTGAATATGTACCCGTCACTTAATCCATGATGGTACTCCATCCACGTCACTAAAGTCACCTCACATATTCCACATCATCTATAACAACTTTGTTTCTACAGTCATTTAGTGAAGTTTATTTGACTTTTGACCTTCAACATTAAATCGTTATTTTCTTTACTCCTTTGACTTTTTTATTTACTATCTTAATTCATATCTACTTTCCCAAATTACACCCAATTGGTTATTCGTTGTCAATATCTCATCTGAGATGATTGACTTGGTAAGTGACAATTTATGAATTAATTGCTTTAGGTAAGGAGAAATAAGTTAACGTTTTTTTTAAACGGATATTGTAAATTTTGATTTGTTTAATGGTTTCAATAAAATTCAAATCATTCTTTCTCACATTCTTCATTTACAATCTTTAATCAAGTGATTATTTTTTCTTTAATTCTTGGATATTTTCTATACACTGACGTGTCATTTGTAATAAGAAGATCTAAAAGTTCCAAAAAGTTCGAAATGAAGAAACAATATGCTTTTTTACTCAATTCCGCACTATTAGACAATCAGCTTATTGTTATATATAAACTAAATATTTAAGTTTGTACTCATGTGAATATCACTAAATAGAAATTGATGGACAATCAGCTTATTGTTATATATAAACTAAATATTTAAGTTTGTACTCATGTGAATATCACTAAATAGAAATTGATGGACAATCAGATGTGCGACTAAATGCTTGAATGGGTATGTTTTGAATTATATTTCACTTACGTGCAAGGTTGTTAAAATCGTTAAGGCTAGTGAGCTGGTGGGAGGCCTAGCGATTAATCGTTAAGCGGAGATTAATCGGTGTGCACAAAATTGTAATTTTAGATATTATATTATATTATATATATAAGATAAGCATAGTGCATCAAAGTTCAAATATTTCAAGCGTTCAAATATAAACATAATACATAATTCTTCAAAGTTCAAAGTCAAACATAGATATTACTTGATTTTTTGACCATTTTAAGCGATCTTTGACCGATTAATCAGTTTATTGACCGATTTTTAAGCGATTTTGTTGACCGATTTTAAGCGATTTTGTTCGATTAATCCGATTTTGTCCGATTAATCGGTTTGTTGATCGATTTTTAAGCGATCTTTGACCAAACCGATTAAATAGGCCGATTATGATAAATCAAGGTGCTTAGTGAGCGATCGGCGATTATAAGGGATTAATCACCGCTGGCCGATTTTACAACAAAGCGCACGTGAGAATCGTACATGAATTTAACATGTTGGAAAACTTCTAATTTGTTCTATAAAAGGTCATGTTTGTTCTACATATTCATATCAGAACTATTTGAAGCATTATAATGTAGAAGTAAGGTTAATTACTTATTAGACAGTTTGTCTGAAGTTTTATTTTTTGGATTGCAGACAATGAAAATTGAATCAATCATCATGTTGAAACTACTCGAATGAAGCTAAACTCGACATCTTAACCCTCACTGGCTTTGATATTTCACTTGGTTTTTTGGATTGGTTGGTACTATGATAAAATGCAAGGTTGAGATCAAGGAAACACATACTATTTTTGATGAAATTCATTAACCGAAAACAAAAATCTAAATGGGTGTTACTAATTATCAATGTGAGTTTCAATTAATTAGTGTAGTTCTTAGTGTTTAACGGGTGTTAATATACGTCAATACGATGTAACGTACATTTATGTTCTTATGTGACCTTATCACTTGCGCTTTATATTATACTAATATAATATAATATGAATTAAATTAAGTTAAGGGCTTTTCCTTATTAGTAAAGTTGCTCGAGGCCGGAAAATGAGGGTTATACGTAACCTGATGTTTATGTATTTAAGCATATATTATGTTCGTTTTAGTCTTTTGGTTTTAAAGATCATAACATGAAATAAAAATGCATGGTTCATTACGGTGTCTAAAGATTATCAAGTGCTTTACTTTTGTCGGCCTTTTACTGTTTTATCATGAATCTACAAAGTCACTTACAAGGCCACCAATATGTACAAGATGAGGCTTCTAAAAGGTGTTTTGGATACTTAATTATAGCTGTTCCTACATTATAATAGAGCACATTTTTGTTGATTGTATATTGCGATGCTATTACATAAGTGATTTATATAATATAATGAGTGTGGTCTTAACCGCCGATATAATGAGATCTAGATTTCATTTGTTATTGTTATATATAAATGGGAGTGTATGGTGCGATTTTGGTGATAATTTATGATGCAGGTATATGGACCTACTTCTCAAAAAAGAGTTATATGAATATAATGTTTAGCTATTTCATTGCAGGACCCCAAATGAAATTTATGTATAGCAATTTTGAAGCAATTTTGACTAAAATTATTAAGTTGTTAGAAGGGTCAAGTATAATGAAGCAATTTGGCATGAAATTGGATGAATCGTCTGTCGTATCACAAGTCATGGCTCTCCCTAATCCCTTCATTAGAAGTAAGTTGTCTTTACGTTTTAGTATAACCATGATTAATGTCTATATCTATGTCGGCTATAATTTCAATACCTAAAATATGTAAATTTTTTTGTTTGTTTAGATCGACTTTAAATTCTTGCGCAAATATTTATATCAAAATTTTTATAACCACTCGTGATTTATCACGGGTTTATAAGCTAGTGTGTATGTATATATATATATCACTACAAAAAAAGGACTTTTAGTGACACCATTTTTAATGACACACAAAAAAAAGTGTAAGTGAAAGTACATGTTTACTTACACTTTAAAAAAGAATGTAAGCAAAAGTTTAGTTTCGCCCACTCTTTTCAAAAAGTGTAAGCAAAAGTTTAAGTTTTACCCACACTTTACATAAAATGTAAGCAAAAGTCTAGTTATGCCTACACTTTTAGAAAAGTGTGAGCAAAAGTCTAACTTATACACACACTTTACATAAAATGTAAGCAAAAGTCTAGTTATGCCTACACTTTTTAAAAAGTGCGAGCAAAATTCTAATTTATACACACACTTTACATAAAGTGTGAGAAAAAGTGTAGTTTTACTCACGCTTTTTTAAAAAGTGTAAGTAATAGTTTTATTTTTACCCACACTTTTTAAAAGTATAAGTAATAACTTTATTTTTTACTTACAATTTTTAAAAAGTGTAAGTAATAATCTTACTTTTACCCACACTTTTTAAAAAGTGTGAGCAAAAGTGTAGTTTTTATTAAGGAAAAAGAAAAGAAAAGAAAAAGGTGTTAGAAAAGTCTCGTTTTTATTTACAAGATCGTTAAATTTTAAATGTATTAAAGTGAAGTTTGCTTTTACCATGTTTAAAAACCCGGGTTGACTCGATAGGTTGAACCACGAACTGGTTGAATGACCAGAAGGGGGTTTTGAGCGTACAAACCGGTTGAACTGTGACTGACCCGATGGCTCGGCCAGATCAATTAAAAATCGGTTTCTAAAACATTGGCTTTTACTCTCCAAATTTTTTAACTAAATATTTTATAAAAACTTTACTACTTCTAATTAGGGTCGCTCATCGGAGAAAACCGGACCGACCGAGACCGAATCCGGCAAAACCCTAGACCGAGACCGAGATCGAATGTGGTGGGTCCGGTCCAGTGCTCGTCCGGTCTCGGTCCATCCGTCGGTCGGTCGACCCAACAAAGCTAAATTTTCGGTTTGTGGTCCGGACCACACCGAGACCAAATTTGCCAAAAGCGAAGAGATCGAGACCGGACCGCCGGTCCTTGGTCGACCGATCCTTCGGTCTCGGTCACCCTACTTCTAATATTTAACAAAACTATTTGATTGACATTTTGAACCAAAAAAAAAAAAAAAAAAAAAAAAAAAAACTATTTGATTTGACATTTTATTAACTCCTAATAAATTACACATATGATTTGACACTTTATTTACATATCCGCATCTCGAAATTTTATTCACTTTCCCCAAATCACAATGACTTAATCACAATTCCCTTTCACTCAATCGTCAATTCACTCAATTCATTCAATTCACTTTCCCCAAATCACTTTCACTCAATCCATTATGGTTTAATCGTTAGGGTTTAATCATCGAAGCTCATCCTCGCACTCAACTCGGTAAGCTTATGAAGTTGATATATGTTATTTTGCTTCAAATGAGCTTATGAAGTTGAGCTTGTGATATTTGTTAAGCTTATGAAGTTGACGATGTTTATTTTGCGATATTTTGTTAAAAGTGTGTTTGTATAGGCGATTTGAGTAAGATTTAGATGAATATATGAAAATACTACTAGTTGTTACAAGTTTTGCGTATTTATATAAGTGAGATTAACTTGTACTCACGACTAGTTATTTTGTTTGTATGCTTAGGATATTTGATTAGGCGATTGATGCGTTAGACTTTGAGTGTGATTTTGTGATTTTGGTATCTGTTTTGGCCAAAACCTGAATCGTGTCACCCCTAATTTTGGAAGTAAATGAGGTTAGGTTCATGTTGTAAGCTTAGGGGAAATGAGATTTGATACGTTGCAAATATGTGTCTGTGACGTAATTGGAACTACTGTTTGGAGAGCTTAAGGACTCCTGTCCCATCTACAAATTTCAACTATATGTAATACGTTAAAATGATATTCGCGGTATTGTTAAAGTTTGTTATAATGTGTTTTGTTAGTTAGGTTTAACTCCAGTAGTTTATTATACTTTAGTTGATTTGAGAGGATTTTAGGTTTATATCGTGATCCGTAATGTCAAGCAATCGATTTAAAATGCGGTATTATGTATATTCGCATTAGGATAGGATTAGTTTGTTAGTTGAGAGTTTAGTAGATATTGTAGGAGTGTTGGATCCGTTATAATGAGCTAAATCGTGAGGTCGCTTATGTATGCTCGGCTATAATTAAATGGAGTTGAGATGTATTATTCGGTTTATTCTGTTATTTGTTGCTGTTGCGAGAGTATTGGATCTGTTATGACGAATGGAACTGTGAGGTCGTGTTGACGGCAGTTTATTAATAATAACAGCAAAATAAAAAGATAGCTACTAGAACTCCAAAAAGCGTCAAGATGGACACATTTCATTTTCAGATAATTATCTCTAATTAATAAGGAGGTTTGTCTTTTCACTAACTTAATCCATTTTATTGTTTATCTAGGCCTGGTTTTGTTGTACCAATGAATCCATTTTATCAACATTACATGCTTCAATTTTTAAGAGCATTTGGTGATGTCACACCCCAAATTACCTGCTTTTGCAAATGAATTGAATACCTTGGGAGGACCGTCATAGCATCAAAGTTATAGTTATATCGAACGACCTAAAGTGTCGTTTGGAAAACACATCGCTTAATTTATTAAAACAATCGAGTTTACAAAGTATTGGTCTCAAATAGAAATCAACTTGTGCGGAAATAAGTTTGTTACAAGCCAAACGATGTTTTAAAGTTTATAAAACCCAGTGAGACGCGTCGTCACCACGACTCTATGATATGTCCATATGCATGCCATGAAGTGAATGCCTTAGATACCGAGATAAAACATGCTAAAAGTGTCAACACAAAGGTTGAGTGAGTTCATAGAGTTTGTGTTGAAATGTAAAGCCTTTAAAGAACGTTCATGCAACAAAGTCTAAGTTTTTGGTCATATAGAATAGTTCACAAAGCAAAGGCATCGTAAATCCACTCGCCCAAGTCCCGCCCATACAAAACTTGCAACCCGTGTGTTTACAACCCACCGCTAAAAATAGTATGACAATCATGTATATGCACATTAAGATAGTTAAAAGTATAAATGTCACCACAAGGGTCTTCCAACAACTCGTGTTGGGATGTTCCTCCAACGCTCACGTTAATGTATCCATAAAATGGCCTTCCAACATAAAAATATTGGGATGTTTGTAAATTAATAGCCTTCCAACAACTTAATTTGGAGCCACTAATTCTTGTATGTTTGTAAATTAATAGCCTTCCAACAACTTAATTTGGAGCCACTAATTCTTGTATGTTTGTAAATTAATAGCCTTCCAACAACTTAATTTGGAGCCACTAATTCTTGTATGTTTGTTCCAAATATGCATATGAAATCAAGTATAACCCAATCAAGTATATAACGCAATCAAGTGTAAAGTATAAGTAATGTTGTTTGGCAAAAGAGTTTAAATGTTTGGATAAATAAGCATATATCTCGCCCCAAATAGTTTATAGGAATATAAATGAGTAAAAGCGGGGTATGAACTCATAGTAATATGTAAAAGTTTAGAGTACTTGTGAAAGTAAATGAAAATAGTTTGAGCATGTATCTCCCAAAAGTAATTGAAAATGTATAAAAGTAGGGGCTATGAAACTCACCGGTATGATTGATATGCTAACAAAATGAAGTGCACTAAAATGAGGCTCGAAACTATCCGCGACCTAAAATGAATGTCATGACTTGAGTTATGATATGTTGTCATGAATGCGTGATACAATGTTGTGCATGCAACTCCATATGATATCCATACCACTTGTACGCTTTGGAAATAATGTTTATCGTCAAAATATGTTTATGACATCCCGTCATATTATAAAATACTTTACAAGTATTTATGTTGAAATGATATCCCACGATAGTCATTTAATGATTTATTGTGAAATTATAACTTTTCGTCAGAAAATAATGTCGTTGAAATTTTCATGAAAGTGACTAAAATGGCCTTGAAAAGTTAGTCGTAAAATGGTGCACGCCGAGCGTTAGGAAACGAACTCAACGGTTTTGGGAAGCTTGTATCAATATCTCAAAGTTTTAGTGTTTAAGTTTCCATCCTAGAGGTCTCGATCACCAAGAAAAATATAGGTTAAGTATTGCACTTTAGGCCAAAAATATAGTTTAAAGGATGGTTTTCGCAAAGTTTGAGTGACTATATGTTATTCGTTACAACTCCGCTCAACAAACGGTTGGACATTTTGGAAAATATGCTAGGCGAACTTACTTTTACTAGAAGACATCACGTTATAAAAGTTCTACATCATTGTTAAAACGTCCGCCAACATGGTCCTTTAGTTGCCGTAGTATGTTTGTAATAAAGAATATATTAATTTTGCTAATAGAATAAAGTTACGGCAACTTGGTTTATCGCGTGTAATTTAATCGTTACAAGTCCGCTTTTTCGTTTTCTACATCCTTAGATTCGTGTCAAAGTATACTAATATATTTTTGATAAGTCGACACAATTTATAAAGCTTAAGACTCATTTTGACTCGTAAGGAGTAACATTTTCAATGCTGAAATTTCGAAATTAATAGTTTTCCTCGTCAAACTTGAAAATTCATAACTTCTTCGTTATAGCTCCGCTTTAATCCGCTCAAGCGCCACGTTTTCGCTTTTAAAGTATATTTTCTAAATATCTAGGCCAAAAATTCATGTCTACTGTCGGATTTTCCAGAAATACAAAACAAGATCAGACCACTTTTTATACTTGTCGAAATGAGTTTTTCTCGTACCAAACCTATTCTAACCCATTCAAAACAACTCCGAGCTATTCTAATCCTACCATACACCTTCTTAGGGTGTCATGGGTTCCTAGACATCACCAAAACTAATATATAACAAGGAATAATTATAGGATGACTTATATATATATAACTCTTGAAAATCATTGAAAAGTGGTACAACATCATATGACTTGCATGTTTTTGGCTCAAATATGATGAAATGAATATGAAATGAATATGTAAGATGAAAAATAAACATGAGATGCTTACTAGTGACTTGATGAGGTGATAAGAACAAAGGATTAAACCTAAACACCCTAGGTTTTTATTTCAAAACCTTGATTAAGAGTGTAACTAGATTGTTTAAAACTTGATCTTGAAAAAATTTGATGATTTCTTCTTCACCCACTATAGTGGCGGTTTTAGAGAGAAGAAGGAGGAGACAAAACTTTACCTTAGAACTTTGAAATTGATGTGTGAAATTGTGTATTATACTTTGAGTATAATAAGATACATGTAAAATAAAATTTACCAATTCAAGTGAGTCTCCCCCTTGGTCGGATTTTGATATGTTTCATTTAAATACATATTTTTTTATTTATTTATATATATATAAATGTGTAAGTAATATGTATGTAAAGTTATATAAGTTAAGGTTGTTGTAATTTGTATATACATTTGAATATTTAAGGTAGCGTTAGCTAAAAATAAATTTTAACGGATCAAAGTAAAATATATTGAGGTCATAAAATTGTAAAAATACATTTCTTGTAAAATTTGAGTGATATAATAATTATCGTGTAGTTTTTAAGAAAAGCGTCGTAATAATATAAATTTAACAATTTATATACAAAATAAATTTAAAACACTAGGTAAACTAAAAATAATATTTTATAAACTTAATATGAGTATAAAAATATATTGGATAATTTTGGAAGTATCGGATTAAATGTTCAAAATAATAACTTACGCGATAACGTTTATTTAATATGAAATTATGCGTTTAATGTGAAATGCAAAACCATGCATAAATTGATATGAAATGATGAATATGGAGTTTGAGAAATGACCGAAATTGAGAATTGTGACATTCTTCCCATGTCGAGGAATCACGTCCTCGTGATTCGATTAATGATACTATGGCCCAAAACGCGACAAGGGTTCTAAAAGTTTATGCTCATGTATGGTCTAAATGATTATGTCAATGCTCATGCATATGAGTTACTCGTCCCACAAGGTATCCCATTCTATCGTGAGCAATTCCGTCCTAAATACATGCTTTCTTATGATTAGGCTCGATGAGACAAGCTTTCCCATTCTCAAGCAAAATTTTTAAAAGACTTTTGGTAACCGATTTTTACTTAATCCCACAACTCATCAAACAAGAACCGTCATACGATTAGGCTAAATCGGTTTAGGTAACGACTTGTTTCTAGCTCGATCTTTGCAACTCATCAAACAAGAACTGTCGCTCGGATCAAACCGGAAACAAGTGGTTCAAGAAAATCTTTTGAAAATTTGGCTTGATTACGGAATTGCTTACACATATGAGACTACTACTCCCTTCATTGCATGATTCTTCCGAATTAGACATAGGTGATCGGGCTATGTATAATTTAGGAGTAACTATGCAATGCTTGGACTAATCGACTCATATGATGTTTGGTGTTGAGTCATAAGTCCGCATGTATAAAGAATGTGCACTTATAATGATATGATGAGATGCTATGATGATGTAGTTATAGTCTAGGGTCAATGATGCAACCTAGTTCTCTATAACCGATTCTCGATACCAACTGTCACACCCCAAATTACCTGCTTTTTGCAATGAATTGAATACCTTGGGGAGGACCGTCATAGCATCAAAGTTACAGTTATATCGAACGACCTAAAGTGTCGCTTGGAAAACACATCGTTTAATTTATTAAAACAATCGAGTTTACAAAGTATTGGTCTCAAATGAAAATCAACTTGTGCGGAAATAAGTTTGTTACAAGCCAAACGATGTTTTAAAGTTTATAAAACCCAGTGAGACGCGTCGTCACCACGACTCTATGATATGTCCATATGCATGCCATGAAGTGAATGCCTTAGATACCGAGATAAAACATGCTAAAAGTGTCAACACAAAGGTTGAGTGAGTTCATAGAGTTTGTGTTGAAATGTAAAGCCTTTAAAGAACGTTCATGCAACAAAGTCTAAGTTTTTGGTCATATAGAATAGTTCACAAAGCAAAGGCATCAGAATCCACTCGGCCCAAGTCCCGCCCATACAAAACTTGCAACCGTGTGTTTACAACCCACCGCTAAAAATAGTATGACAATCATGTATATGCACATTAAGATAGTTAAAAGTATAAATGTCACCACAAGGGTCTTCCAACAACTCGTGTTGGGATGTTCCTCCAACGCTCACGTTAATGTATCCATAAAATGGCCTTCCAACATAAAAATATTGGGATGTTTGTAAATTAATAGCCTTCCAACAACTTAATTTGGAGCCACTAATTCTTGTATGTTTGTAAATTAATAGCCTTCCAACAACTTAATTTGGAGCCACTAATTCTTGTATGTTTGTAAATTAATAGCCTTCCAACAACTTAATTTGGAGCCACTAATTCTTGTATGTTTGTTCCAAATATGCATATGAAATCAAGTATAACCCAATCAAGTATATAACGCAATCAAGTGTAAAGTATAAGTAATGTTGTTTGGCAAAAGAGTTTAAATGTTTGGATAAATAAGCATATATCTCGCCCCAAATAGTTTATAGGAATTTAAATGAGTAAAAGCGGGTATGAACTCAGTAATTCAGAATATGTAAAAGTTTAGAGTACTTGTGAAAGTAAATGAAAATAGTTTGAGCATGTATCTCCCCAAAAGTAATTGAAAATGTATAAAAGTAGGGGCTATGAAACTCACCGGTATGATTGATATGCTAACAAAATGAAGTGCACTAAAATGAGGCTCGGAAACTATCCGCGACCTAAAATGAATGTCATGACTTGAGTTATGATATGTTGTCATGAATGCGTGATACAATGTTGTGCATGCAACTCCATATGATATCCATACCACTTGTACGCTTTGGAAATAATGTTTATCGTCAAAATATGTTTATGACATCCCGTCATATTATAAAATACTTTACAAGTATTTACGTTGAAATGATATCCCACGATAGTCATTTAATGATTTATTGTGAAATTATAACTTTTCGTCAGTAAAATAATGTCGTTGAAATTTTCATGAAAGTGACTAAAATGGCCTTGAAAAGTTAGTCGTAAAATGGTGCACGCCGAGCGTTAGGAAACGAACTCAACGGTTTTGGGAAGCTTGTATCAATATCTCAAAGTTTTAGTGTTTAAGTTTACATCCTAGAGGTCTCGATCACAAGAAAAATATAGGTTAAGTATTGCACTTTAGGCCAAAAATATAGTTTAAAGGATGGTTTTCGGCAAAGTTTGAGTGACTATATGTTATTCGTTACAACTCCGCTCAACAAACGGTTGGACATTTTGGAAAATATGCTAGGCGAACTTACTTTTACTAGAAGACATCACGTTATAAAAAGTTCTACATCATTGTTAAAAACGTCCGCCAA
Organism: Chrysanthemum lavandulifolium; assembly: GCA_022545495.1. Classification (NCBI taxonomy): domain Eukaryota; kingdom Viridiplantae; phylum Streptophyta; class Magnoliopsida; order Asterales; family Asteraceae; genus Chrysanthemum; species Chrysanthemum lavandulifolium. Next base: position 179,497,026 of record CM040245.1, on the reverse strand, counting down.
CATGGTCCTTTAGTTGCCGTAGTATGTTTGTAATAAAGAATATATTAATTTTGCTAATAGAATAAAGTTACGGCAACTTGGTTTATCGCGTGTAATTTAATCGTTACAAGTCCGTTTTCACGTTTTCTACATCCTTAGATTCGTGTCAAAGTATACTAATATATTTTTGATAAGTCGACACAATTTATAAAGCTTAAGACTCATTTTTGACTCGTAAGGAGTAACATTTTCAATCTTGAAATTTCAAATTAATAGTTTTCCTCGTCAAACTTGAAAAATTCATAACTTCTTCGTTATAGCTCCGCTTTAATCCGCTCAAGCGCCACGTTTCGCTTTTAAAGTATATTTTCTAAATATCTAGGCCAAAATTTCATGTCTACTGTCGGATTTTCCAGAAATACAAAATAAGATCAGACCACTTTTATACTTGTCGAAAAGAGTTTTTCTCGTACCAAACCTATTCTAACCCATTCAAAACAACTCCGAGCTATTCTAATCCTACCATACACCTTCTTAGGGTGTCATGGGTTCCTAGACATCACCAAAACTAATATATAACAAGGAATAATTATAGGATGACTTATATATATATAACTCTTGAAAATCATTGAAAAGTGGTACAACATCATATGACTTGCATGTTTTTGCTCAAATATGATGAAATGAATATGAAATGAATATGTAAGATGAAAAATAAACATGAGATGCTTACTAGTGATACTTGATGAGGTGATAAGAACAAGGATTAAACCTAAACACCCTAGGTTTTTATTTCAAAACCTTGATTAAGAGTGTAACTAGATTGTTTAAAACTTGATCTTGAAAAAATTTGATGATTTCTTCTTGGTCCTTGCTATGGTGCCGGTTTTAGAGAGAAAGAAACAAGAGAGAGAAAACTTTACAACTTGTGACTTGAATTATTGTATGTGAAATTGTGTAAGTAACTTTGAGTATAATCTATACATGTAAGAGAAAATTTACCAAATTAAGTGAGTCACCCCCCTTGTCGGATTTTAGGGGATATTTAAAAAAATATCATATTTTTTTTTTTTATTATATTATATATATAAGTGTAATATGTATGTAAGTTAATATAAGTTAAGTATAAGTTGTAACTTGTATATACATTTGTGTATTTAAGGTAGCGTTAGCTAGAAATAAATTTTAACGGATCAAAGTAAAATATATTGAGATCATAAAATTGTAAAAATACATTTCTTGTAAAATTTGAGTGATATAATAATTATCGTGTAGTTTTTAAGAAAACCGTCGTAATAATATAAATTTAACAATTTATATACAAAATAAATTTAAAACACTAGGTAAACTCAAAATAATATTTTTATAAACTTAATATGAGTATAAAAATATATTGTGATAATTTTGGAAGTATCGGATTAAATGTTCAAAATAATAACTTACGCGATAACGTTTATTTAATATGAAATTTATGCGTTTAATGTGAAATGCAAAACCATGCATAAATTGATATGAAATGATGAATATGGAGTTTGAGAAATGACCGAAATTGAGAATTGTGACATTCTTCCCATGTCGAGGAATCACGTCCTCGTGATTCGATTAATGATACTATGGCCCAAAACGCGACAAGGGTTCTAAAAGTTTATGCTCATGTATGGTCTAAATGATTATGTCAATGCTCATGCATATGAGTTACTCGTCCCACAAGGTACGTTCCGTGCTATCGTGAGCAATTCCGTCCTAAATACATGCTTTCTTATGATTAGGCTCGATGAGACAAGCTTTCCCATTCTCAAGCAAAATTTTAAAAGACTTTTGGTAACCGATTTTACTTAATCCCACAACTCATCAAACAAGAACTGTCATACGATTAGGCTAAATCGGTTTAGTAACGACTTGTTTCTAGCTCGATCTTTGCAACTCATCAAACAAGAACTGCCGCTCGGATCAAACCGGAAACAAGTGGTTTGAAGAAAATCTTTTGAAAATTTGGCTTGATTACGAATTGCTTACACATATGAGACTACTACTCCCTTCATTGCATGATTCTTCCTGAATTAGACATAGGTGATCAGGCTATGTATAATTTAGGAGTAACTATGCAATGCTTGGACTAATCGACTCATATGATGTTTGGTGTTGAGTCATAAGTCCGCATGTATAAAGAATGTGCACTTATAATGATATGATGAGATGCTATGATGATGTGGTTATAGTCTAGGGTCAATGATGCAACCTAGTTCTCTATAACCGATTCTCGATACCAATCTGTCACACCCCAAATTACTGTTTTGCGGTGAATTGAATACCTTGGGAGGACCGTCATAGCATCAAAGTTACAGTTATATCGAGCGACCTAAAGTGTCGTTTGGAAAACACATCGTTTAATTTATTAAAACAATCGAGTTTACAAAGTATTGGTCTCAAATGAAAATCAACTTGTGCGGAAATAAGTTTGTTACAAGCCAAACGATGTTTTAAAGTTTATAAAACCCAGTGAGACGCGTCGTCACCACGACTCTATGATATGTCCATATGCATGCCATGAAGTGAATGCCTTAGATACCGAGATAAAACATGCTAAAAGTGTCAACACAAAGGTTGAGTGAGTTCATAGAGTTTGTGTTGAAATGTAAAGCCTTTAAAGAACGCTCATGCAACAAAGTCTAAGTTTTTGGTCATATAGAATAGTTCACAAAGCAAAGGCATCAGAATCCACTCGGGCCCAAGTCCCGCCCATACAAAACTTGCAACCGTGTGTTTACAACCCATCGCTAAAAATAGTATGACAATCATGTATATGCACATTAAGATAGTTAAAAGTATAAATGTCACCACAAGGGTCTTCCAACAACTCGTGTTGGGATGTTCCTCCAACGCCACGTTATCGTATCCATAAAATGGCCTTCCAACATAAAAATATTGGGATGTTTGTCCAACAACTTAATTTGGAGCCATTAATTCTTGTATGTTTGTAAATTAATAGCCTTCCAACAACTTAATTTGGAGCCACTAATTCTTGTATGTTTGTAAATTAATAGCCTTCCAACAACTTAATTTGGAGCCACTAATTCTTGTATGTTTGTAAATTAATAGCCTTCCAACAACTTAATTTGGAGCCACTAATTCTTGTATGTTTGTTCCAAATATGCATATGAAATCAAGTATAACCCAATCAAGTATATAACGCAATCAAGTGTAAAGTATAAGTAATGTTGTTTGGCAAAAGAGTTTAAATGTTTGGATAAATAAGCATATATCTCGCCCAAATAGTTTATAGGAATTTAAATGAGTAAAAGCGGGTATGAACTCACAGTAGGGCTATAATATGTAAAAGTTTAGAGTACTTGTGAAAGTAAATGAAAATAGTTTGAGCATGTATCTCCCCCAAAAGTAATTGAAAATGTATAAAAGTAGGGGCTATGAAACTCACCTGGTATGATTGATATGCTAACAAAATGAAGTGCACTAAAATGAGGCTCGGAAACTATCCGCGACCTAAAATGAATGTCATGACTTGAGTTATGATATGTTGTCATGAATGCGTGATACAATGTTGTGCATGCAACTCCATATGATATCCATACCACTTGTACGTTTTGGAAATAATGTTTATCGTCAAAATATGTTTATGACATCCCGTCATATTATAAAATACTTTACAAGTATTTATGTTGAAATGATATCCCACGATAGTCATTTAATGATTTATTGTGAAATTATAACTTTTCGTCGTAAAATAATGTCGTTGAAATTTTCATGAAAGTGACTAAAATGGCCTTGAAAAGTTAGTCGTAAAATGGTGTACGTCGAGCGTTAGGAAACGAACTCAACGGTTTTGGGAAGCTTGTATCAATATCTCAAAGTTTTAGTGTTTAAGTTTCCATCCTAGAGGTCTCGATCACCAAGAAAAATATAGGTTAAGTATTGTATTTTAGGCCAAAAATATAGTTTAAAGGATGGTTTTTTTGGCAAAGTTTGAGTGACTATATGTTATTCGTTACAACTCCGCTCAACAAACGGTTGGACATTTTGGAAAATATGCTAGGCGAACTTACTTTTACTAGAAGACATCACGTTATAAAAGTTCTACATCATTGTTAAAACGTCCGCCAACATGGTCCTTTAGTTGCCGTAGTATGTTTGTAATAAAGAATATATTAATTTTGCTAATAGAATAAAGTTACGGCAACTTGGTTTATCGCGTGTAATTTAATCGTTACAAGTCCGTTTTCTACGTTTTCTACATCCTTAGATTCGTGTCAAAGTATACTAATATATTTTTGATAAGTCGACACAATTTATAAAGCTTAAGACTCATTTTTGACTCGTAAGGAGTAACATTTTCAATGCTGAAATTTCTGAAATTAATAGTTTTCCTCGTCAAACTTGAAAAATTCATAACTTCTTCGTTATAGCTCCGTTTTAATCCGTTCAAGCGGCCACGTTTCGCTTTTAAAGTATATTTTCTAAATATCTAGGCCAAAAATTCATGTCTACTGTCGGATTTTCCAGAAATACAAAATAAGATCAGACCACTATTTTATACGTGTCGAAATGAGTTTTTCTCGTACCAAACCTATTCTAACCCATTCAAAACAACTCCGAGCTATTCTAATCCTACCATACACCTTCTTAGGGTGTCATGGGTTCCTAGACATCACCAAAACTAATATATAACAAGGAATAATTATAGGATGACTTATATATATCATAACTCTTGAAAATCATTGAAAAAGTGGTACAACATCATATGACTTGCATGTTTTTGGCTCAAATATGATGAAATGAATATGAAATGAATATGTAAGATGAAAAATAAACATGAGATGCTTACTAGAATACTTGATGAGGTTTAAGAACAAGGATTAAACCTAAACACCCTAGGTTTTTATTTCAAAACCTTGATTAAGAGTGTAACTAGATTGTTAAAAACTTGATCTTGAAAATTTTTGATGATTTCTTCTTCTCCTTAATGGTGGCGGTTTAGAGAGAGAAAAGAAGGAGAGAGAGAAAACTTTACTTCACTTTGAATTATTGAGATTGAATGTGTTGTGTAAGTACATTGAGTATAATAATCTATACATGTAGAAAGAAAATTTTACCAATCTAGTGAGTGACCCACCCTTGTCGTCGATTAAGGGAATGTTTCACTAAAAATATCATTTTTTTTTTTTATTGTATATATATATAAATGTATAAAGTGTATGTAAAATAATGTAAGTTAAATATAACTTGTAAACTTGTATATACATTTGTGTATTTAAGGTAGCGTTAGCTAAAATAAATTTTTAATGGATCAAAGTAAAATATATTGAGGTCATAAAAATTGTAAAAATACATTTCTTGTAAAATTTGAGTGATATAATAATTATCGTGTAGTTTTAAGAAAAACGTCGTAATAATATAAATTTAACAATTTATATACAAAATAAATTTAAAACACTAGGTAAACTCAAAATAATATTTTTATAAACTTAATATGAGTATAAAATATATTGTGATAAATTTTGGAAGTATCGGATTAAATGTTCAAAATAATAACTTACGCGATAACGTTTATTTAATATGAAATTTATGCGTTTAATGTGAAATGCAAAACCATGCATAAATTGATATGAAATGATGAATATGGAGTTTGAGAAATGACCGAAATTGAGAATTGTGACAGACCACACTTTAATGGTATCAAGATGTAACAATATGTACTATAGAATAATGACTATACGAGATACACATCAATGTAAAAATCAATATTTTGTATGTACTAACATGTGAATATAAAGGTAATATGTGCTAAAGCGCAAGTCCGAAGTCGTATGAGATGACCCTCTTAACGGTATATACATTTTTAGTACAGTAGTTGTTAGGGGTGGGTGTGTATGATGTATTGCAATCTGATTTCCAAACACCTTCTAACTCTTATTGGTTTATATGTATTACAAGTCATTTGGGCATGCATTTGGATACTCTTGTCTTGAAACTGATAGTCTAGTAAATGACTTAAGTTTTAATAATTTTTGTTAAGGTTTGATGGATAGATCGTGGATGTATATTGCACCTAGAGCAAGTAAACGATATACAAATGGTGTTGAATATTTTTGAGATTTTGCTTTTGAGAAATCAAGTCAAAATGGAAGTATTTTATGTCCGTGCATTGATTGTCAGAGTCTGTTATTCGCTAAAAGAAAAGTAGTGTATGATCACTTGATTTGTGCCGGTTTTAAGAGAGGGTATTCGAATTGGAAATATCATGGGGAAGTGCATGAGGCATCATCTTCAAGTAATAGACGTGAGGGCGAGGAAATTTATCAACATGACATGCATGGGTTACTCGATGACCTTTTCCCGACATGTCAAATGGAAGGAAATAATGGAGATACTACTGAAGGTGAAGATGATACTAGTTTAAATACCGAACCTGTGGTTAAAAATGAAGGTAGGAAATCTAATGATTTACTTAGAGATGTCGAACAGAATGTTTATGCGGGTGCTAAGTACAGTAAGTTGTCTTGTTTGGTACATTTGTACCATTTAAAGTGCCTTAATGGTTGGAGCAACAAGTCATTTTCCATGTTGCTAGAATTTCTACAAGATTTGTTACCAGAAGGGAATCTATTGCCTAAAAAATTACATCAAGTCAAGAAAGTTTTAGCAAGTTTAGGGTTATGGTATGAAAAAATATACGCGTGTCCTAATGGTTGCATGTTATTTTGGGACGGTCATGAGAAAGAAGAAACTTGTTCCATTTGTGGAGAATCTAGATGGAAACCAACCACAAACAATCCTGATGAAGAGGAAAGGACAATAAAGAACAAGGCAGCAAACATATTACATTGGTTTCCCTTGAAACCTAGACTTCAAAGATTGTTTATGTCTTCAAAGACGGCTAGCCTTATGAAATGGCATCATTTGGAACGAAATAAAGATGGAAAATTACAACACCCTGCTGATGCATTAGCATGGAAAGACTTTGATGAGAAGAATCCGAAATTTGCAACAGACCCTAGAAATGTACGTTTAGCATTAGCAAGTGATGGATTCAATCCATTTAAGACAATGAACGTTTCCTATAGTATTTGGCCCGTTATTGTCATCCCGTATAACCTACCTCCTTGGTATGTCATGAAGCAATCTAACTTTATTCTTACTCTAATAGTTCCTGGTCCTAAAGGTCCAGGGAATAAGATAGATGTGTACATGCAACCCTTAATAAAGTAGTTGAAGGAGTTGTGGGATGGAATTGAAACATTTGATGCTTGTGCAAAAGAGAATTTTCAGTTGAAGGCTGCTGTTCTTTCTACTATATCAGACTTTCCAGGGTATGAAAACCTTTCGGGATGGAGTACCAAGGGAGAATATGCATGTCCAGTGTGTGCGTATGATAAAACCTTCAAGTGGCTAGATCATGGAAGAAAGTGGTGTTATATGGGTCGTCGGAGATGGCTTGAACATGATCATTGTTGGCGTAGAGATATTAGGTCTTTTGATGGAAATGAAGATTTAAGACATGCTCCTATCCCTCATTCTGGAGATGATGTACTAAATGAAATAGAAAACATCGATCTCAATAACGAGAATGATAATAGAGGTCCTTGGAAAAAGAAAAGCATTTTCTTTGAGTTACCTTATTGGAAAAGTTTGTTGTTGCGTCACAATCTGGATGTGATGCACATTGAAAATAATGTATGTGATAACATCACAGGTACTTTGTTGGGTGTGTTAGGGAAGTCAAAAGACAATATGAAAGCACGGTTAGACTTACAGAAATTAGGCATACGAAAGGAACTTCACCCCAAAAAACATCCTCGAAGCGATAATATGTATAAGCCAAAAGCATGTTATGAAATGACTTGAGCCGAGAAAGATATTTTCTTGCAAACCCTCAAGTCTATCAAGCCTCTAGATGAATATTCATTTAATATCTCACGTTGTGTGCAGTTAAATGAAAGAAAACTTATAGGGATGAAAAGTTATGACTGCCATATGTTGATGCAAGAATATTTACCAATTGCATTGCGTGGAACTTTGCCGGATCATGTTAGCATAGTTCTCATTGAGCTGTGTGACTTCTTTAGGTGAATCTGCCTAAAGGATCTAGCCGAGAGTTATCTTCAATTCCTTGAATCTCGAGTTGTTGTGACATTATGCAAGTTAGAAAAAATATTCCCTCCTTCATTCTTTACTGTGATGGTTCATCTAGTCATTCACTTAGTTAGAGAGGTACGACTCGGAGGTCCTGTAACTTTTCGTTGGATGTATCCAGTTGAAAGGTAAACATATTCCGGTACATTCTTAGCTTCCCTTTTCAGTTTCAAAAAACTATAAACTGTTTTAATTTTCCAAACATGTTTTTCATAGGGACTTATGTACTCTCAAGTCATATGTCAACAACAAAGCCTGTCCAGAAGGTTCAATAGCTGAAGGTTACTTGGCTCGTGAAAGCTTAACTTTCTGCTCTCGATACCTTTGTGGGGTTGAAACCTTATTTACTAGGCCAATAAGGAATGACGATGATGACAATCAAAATGAAATTGAATCATCTAATTTCCTTTGCCCTGGACGACCATTAGGACAACATTTTCATTCTGAATTGTCTTCTCTTAAAAGGAAGAAATCTACTGCATATGAGATTGATGAAAAGTCACTTATTCAAGCACATCGTTATGTGCTCTTTAATGTTGACTCAATCATAGAGTTTAGAGAGTAAGAGATTCTATTCTCATTACTATTTTTAGTCTTCTATTACTAGGAAATATCTCATATAATATTATCTATACTTTAGGGAACACAAAAATATCATCAAAGGAAAACATCGGTCACATCGGATACCTCAGTTTGAGCTTGAAAAGATCCATTGCGAGCAATTTAGTGAATGGTTTAGGAAGCGGGTAAATTTAAGTTATATATATGTATGGTCGGTCGTCACAACAAAAAGTCTTATTATTATAACCTAGAATTCGTTTCTATAGGTTGAACGTTTAGAAGAGCTAAGTGATCTAAGAGTTCTTGAAGAGATTAAGTGGTGGCTCGAGGTCCAAATAATTTTGTGAGACGATATTCGGTTATTTTGTTAAAGGTTATCATTTTCACACTAAAACCATGAGAATTCATTGAAATCTCATAACAATGGAGTTGTTGTAACTGTGATGGATTCCACTAATACTCAAGACGTGGTGAACTACTATGGATCGTTAAAGGAAGTTGTTAGTGGTTCTATTCAAATGTGACTGGGTTGATGTTAATAAGGGTTGCAAGCGGGATGAATTTGGTATCACACTTGTCAACTTCTCATATTTGACACATTCTGGTTCGGATGTACTTGATGACCCATTTGTCTTTGCATCACTAGTTGATAAAGTGTTTTATGCCAAAGATCCTCGGTTAGAAGGATGGCTAGTTGTTAGACATGTAAAAGTTAAGGATGCCTACAACATGGGAAGCAATTACGATCGAGCGACCTATATTCAATTCCTCACACTTGTGATGTACCAAGCCTTCATAGGAATGAGGTTCTTTGGTGATGACGAGATAGATGTGACGAAGCTATGGAAGATGAAGATGAGGAAGAGGAAGACATATACTAGCTCAAATGTTTTGCTTTTTCTTTGTAGGAACACATGAATTGCATGCGATGCAGTAATTATGCTAGTTTACTTTTGCAAAATATCTTGTCATTTTACTACTTTAAGATGAATGATGTATGATGTATGATGTATGATCTATTTTGGTAATATTAGTTCTGCCATTTTTCTTTCTTGTTTTTAGTTATAATATTAACATTTAAGATATTGATCAATAGTATGGGTAAAAGAATACGCATAGTATCTACAAAAGAAGTGGTGCAACCTGCTGAATCTATAAATCAAGGCCAGAACATTTCATCTGAAGCAAGTGATCCATCTATTGGCAAATCTCTACCTCGAGGTATGTTTACACCTTTCCTTCCCTCATTCTTTACTTGTTTATTATTTTAGGAACATCCAGATGTCGTAAGGCCCGCAATCATTTTCTACATAGCATAATTAGGACCTCTGTTTCTACACCTTTGACTAATGTACAACCTTATTGCTGTATGTGGATTGTGTGAAATCTTTCCTGCTAACTGTTTATTTGGCAAATGAAGTTATCATCACTTCTGAAGGATTGTAAATAATTTTGATAATGGGTCTCTTGGAGGATCATAAATGATTTTATATGGCATCTTCATGTGAAGATGATTGTTGAATACAATATTCCTTGTTGGCTTCTTTTGAGATTGAAGCTACTTTTGAACTAAACATTGTCAAATGGTCTTGCCAATACTTTATTTGACACTGTTTTGCTTGATTATTTGAATATAATCACATGAAATTTTTTGATACTAGGCAAGTTTATAAGTTCTGCTAAAGCTGTCTCATCGGACTAGCCTTGTATTAATAGAGGTACATGTGGGTTCTCTGGTTTCCTATGTTATCCATGATATGATAATCACACATTGCCTTTAATATGGAGTTCTTGTTTATTATGTAACGTGGAGTATTTGTCATCTTTCCATTACTTGTTTAACTTAAAATTGCTACATGAACAAAATGTCAGTAAATTAAATAGATTCTGATGTTTTTTTGAAAAAAAAATGAAGAACTTATATGCATTCTTAAGCTGCCTTTGATGTGGAATCTCATTTTTTGATATGCGGAAAGGGGCTAAATCATGATGATTTATGTTGGTATATTATTGTTATTGCTTGCATTCCAAGTTCTTCTATGTATTCTTTAGTTAGCCATGTAGCAATCATGATTCTCATATCATATCATCATGTTTGTCTGGAAATTTTCTTATCGTTTGTTGGCACCAACGTTTGATTTGTTTATAACATGAGTTGCAAGATAGAACATTCAATATTTCATAGTATGCTAGCAGCACAACATATATTTATCTTTGCACATTTTAATATTCATAAGCTCCTTTACTTTAGTCATCACGGACATAAACATAACTAATATTCATAAGTTCCTTAATCATGGTTCATGTGCTAGGTTCAAAAAGAGGTGAGAGGTCCAACAAAAAGAAAGAGATATGGGACTTGGCAAGTGATGAGAAAATCTTAGTCACATTTAACGAACTATGTCAACCTATTGGAGATGAAGGAAGCGAGTTGACAAATTTTCTTGGGACTCTAGTAAGGATGCCTCAACACATTGGAATTCACTACCGGAATGGAGGAAGGTTCCCAAGGATGTGACAATCCGTACTTTCAGGTCATTTCTCGACACCGTTCATGTCTCATTATTTCAACATTTTAGTAAACTTGGTTTACTTGTTTCAAATTCGCGTAACCTTGGAGGTTTAGCGGCGAATTCATGATCATGACATCACGTACATTTCATATGGACTATGATTAGTCTACATTTCATTGACATCATGTGCATTTCATTAGTTCATGCACGACATTTCATTTCACCCTTCAACGCGTGATTTTTATATTTATAAATTTTATCGCGTGAGTTTTTATTTTGATTATTAACCCGTTACTTTCAAAAATGATCCGAGGTATTTTAAACTCACATTTAGTTTATAAAACTATGTTTTAGTTTTCCTAGTGTTTCACATTTAATTGGTATTTTAATCGTTAACGTTTAATTATTACGTCGTTTTTCTTAAAATTTTACGATAATTATTTTATCACCCGATTTTCACAAGGAAAGTATTTTTACAATTTTTATCACCTCAATACATTTTATTTTGACTTAATAAAAACTTACTTGTACCTAAAGACTACCATTTACCTTTACATCTATTTAACTTACATCTTTTTCTACAAATTAAGTACAAATAATACAAGTATGCAAGTTTTAAAAAAAAAAAAAAAAAAAATATAAATGGGTAGACAACCCTCCCCCAAAACCGGCCATAGGGGAGGGGAGTCTCATAAATGATGCATGGTACATGTTTTCTCAATAATTCAACTCATTTACAAAGTCTTACACTCCAAAAATATCACATACTTCTCATTTCTCAAAAGTGTAAAACAAATTTCTTCCTCTCCTCTTTGGCTCCCATAACCGGTCACACAACAACAAGAACAAGGGATCAAATTTTTTTGGCAAGATCAAGTGTTTTAACAACCTAGAACATATCCTTTTCATGGTTTTGAAATAAAACCAAGGATATCTAAGTAAAACCTTTGTTACCTACACCTCTTCATAATCACTAGTAAGCATGTTTTATCATCCTTATGTTTCCTTATCATTTCATATGATTCTTATCATTTTGGAGCTTATATGCATGTTATGTAATTTATACCATTTATTTCTTGATTTTAAGGTTTTATATACTTATATAGTCATCCTATAATTATTCCCAAGTTAATCTTTGGTCTTGATGGTGATTAGGAACCCATGACACCCTAAGAAGGTGTATGGTAGGATTAGATTAGCTTTGGAGTTGATTTGAAGGGATTAGAATAGGTTTTGTCCGAGAAAAACTATTTTAAGTAAACTATATTTTGTAATCTGTCCTTAAAATGAAATTCTGGAAAAACCCACTGATGGTACGACATTTTGGCCTTGATTTTTAGAAAATATACTTTAAAAGCGAATCCGTGGCGCTTGAGCGGATAAAAGCGGAGTTATAACGAAGCCGTGGTGAATTTTTAAAGTTTCTGACGAAAAGTATTATTTTCGAAATTGACAGCATGCAGTTTTGTACATTTCGGGTCAAAAGCAGCCTTAAGCTTCACAAATTATTTCGACTTCTCAAAATATATTAGTTTACTTGATCGAAGCTAAGGACATATTTTACGTGAAAGCAGTTTAAAGCGACAAATATATGGCCATTTTCATAAAGTTGCCGTAAATATTATTTTACGAAAATTATATTATTTTTGACGTAACAAGTATTTCATTAATTGTGAGGGCTAAGTTTGCGCGATTTTTAACTATGATGCAAAACTTTTCATAACAAAGTGTCTTCTAGTAAAATCAAGTTCATCGGCCATATTTTTCAAAACAAAAAGCCGTTTGCCAAGCGGAGTCATAATAAATTATTACGGATGTTCAAACATTGGCGAAACTCATTTTACGCACAACATTAGCCAAAACCATCATCTTTAGCCCTTGATATCTTTATGATCGAGACCTTTTGAGCGAAAACTCCTGAACTGAAACTTTTAGATATCGATACAAACTTTCCAAAACAGTCGAGTTCGTCCTCTAACGATCGGCGTACACCATTTTCGACCACTTTTCGGAGCCATTTTGTTGATTTCATGATTTTTCCAACGACATTGTTTTGCGACGAAAAGTGGTAATTTCACTAAAAATCATTATAAAACCATTGTAGGATGACATTTTGGCGTAAAACATGTAAAGTCGTTTTGAAGGGTCAAGGCGTCAAAGAGTATTCTTCGACGACGAGTAATATTTTCAAAACCCGTAAATGGTATAAATAACATCTGAAGTGCATGCATAGCATTACATTGCAACACATGACATATCATATCATTGATAATAGGTCCCGGTTGACGCATTACATTATAAACCTCGGTGTACTTACTTTTGTTATTCGTTTATCCAGTAGTTTCATAGCCCTGTTTTTACTTGGTTTATGCCAAGTGAGTTCCATAGATTACCCCACTTTTCTTGTTTTAATCTTGTTATTAAACTCTTTGGGGAGATACATGCTCAATAATGTTTATTGCATTCATGACAATTTGCAAATTACATGTTTAGCGAATTGAAATGCTTAGTCATGCGTAATGTGAGTTTGGCTATCGTAGTATTTACATGGTATATTCATTGGGTGATGGTCTTGGTACATTCATTGGATGATGGTCTTGGTATATTCATTGGATGATGGTCTTGGTACATTCATTGGGTGATGGTCTTGGTATATTCATTGGGTGATGGTCTTGGTACATTCATTGGGTGATGGTCTTGGTATATTCATTGGGTGATGGTCTTGGTACATTCAATGAGCCGATGGTCTTGGTATAATTAGGTCAAGTAAACATCGATACATTAAGTCATGCACTATTATGTGAATTCATTTGACGATTTATGTTTGAACATAAACTTTACACACTTTGGCGGTGGGTTGTGAACACACAGGTTGCAAGTTTTGTATGGGCGGGACTTGGGCGGGTGGATTTACAATGCCTTTGCTACATAAATGATTTTGAAAGTCTTTACATTTCAACGATTTACAATGCCTTTGCGGCATAAACGATTTTGAAAGGCTTTACATTTCAAAACAAACTCTATGAACTCACTCAACCTTTGTGTTGACACTTTTAGCATGTTTTCATCTCAGGTATCTAAGACATTCACATCATGGCATGCATTTGGACACATCATGGAGTCGCGATGACGACGCGTCTCACTTGGGTTTTGCGTACTTTAAAACATCGTTTGAATTGTAACAAACTTATTTCCGCACAAGTTGATTTACATTTGGGACCTACTTTGTAAACTCGATTATTTTATTAAATCAAGCGATGTATTTTCCAAAGCGACACTTTAGGTCGTTCAATATAACTTGTGATTGTGATGCTATGACGGTCAATCCCGAGAATTCCATTCATTGCAAAGCAGTAATTTGGGGTGTGACAGATTGGCATCGAGCTTGATTATAGAGAACTAGGTTGCATCATTGACCTAGACTATAACTACATTATCATAGCATCTCATCATTTCATCATAAGTGCGGGCTCACTTCACATGCGGTCATTATGTACATTTTTCGAGTTATTCACTTTCATTTCACGTCGATTGTCACATGGATGCCTTTACATGCCCATTCCATTATCTTTTCCCCATACTTTAACGTGGAGAATTCCTTGTCATTCCCTATCACAAATTTTTTTTTTATATATCAGCTGATTCATCATCGATAACGACGAATGCCGAGATAAACTTTTAGTTAGGGCGAAGTCGCTCTCACTCCTTTGTTTCACCACTAACATGTCGAGTTACACTTTATTCACACATTAAGTCTCTAAACCATCATACATTGAAGCACTTACAACACCTCATAACCCATCTTTTCGGAACCCGTCGATCATTTTTGAAACATAACCTCAAATTTATCATTTCTTATCACATTTCTTTGGAGCGTTTATTATTAACATCGGATTTTGCTCGTCTCACATTTCCTCTTGTTTTGAAGAAGATATGGCACGAAGAAAGCTACGAGTTGAAATGACCCAAGCGGCTATTCAAAAGTTAGTGAATGATAGCATTGCTAATGCTCTAAGAGTTGAAAGGAAGCGGTGGGCTGCTGCTGCTTCTTGAGGCATGACTTCTTCTTTGTAGCCGCAAGGCTTCTTCTTGCTCTTTGAAATGCGGGAGGATCCGGAGTTAAGAAATGTTCATACAAAGATTTCAAAGTCTTGAACCCACTAAGTTTCGAGGTACCGAGGGAGCTACTGACAATGGTTAGATGGTTTGAAAAGTTGGAGTCGGTATTTTGCTTTATGTTGTCCAGGATGTGATGGGTTAAGTATGCTACAGTACTTTACTCGATGGAGCATTGTCTTGGTGGAATTCATCGCCCAACCGATTGGAATGGAGAATGCTTTCAAGCTCACGTGGAATGAATTCAAGAATTTGGTGACTAAGTTTTGTCCACGTCACGGAAATCAAAAAGTTGGAGACGGAGTTCTCTGAATTAGTAACAATTGGGTGCGATATTGACACTTACATTCGGAGATTCCAAGAATTGGCGTGTTATGCCCGTCCATGGTTTCGATAATGAAAAGTTGCTAGAGGCTTTTATTGGAGGACTTCGAGATCATTCAAGGAGATGTGGCGTCTTTTGATCCACAAACAATCGAGGAAGCTATTCGAGTTACTCGAAGTTGATGGCACAAGTGGTGAAGCGAGGTAAGTACACAAACACCAACCAAAACAACAACAACAACAACGGCGATAACCAACTCAACAACAACAAAAGGAAATGGGAAGGCGACCAAGGAGATTATAACAACAACAACCACAACCACAACACTAACCATCATCAGCAGCGAAAAGAGGGCAAGAAAGCTGCGATGGTATATGTTCTTTGCACCAATAGAAGGCGAGAGGTTATCTTGGAACCTACCCACTATGTAATCGATGTAAGTATCATCACACGGGTCTTTGTCACGCTAAGTGCTACAAGTGTCAACAAGCTGGGACACCTTGCCGAGAATTGTAGAGGCAAGGCCATGGTTACATGTTACGGATGCGGGGAGCAAGGACACTATCGGAATCAATGTCCTCAAAACCAAGGTCAACAAGTCGAAGGTGCTCATGGGAATGTATATATGTTAGAAGGAACTCGTCAAGGTATCAACGGCGGAAGGCGAAGAAGTTCGGAAACTAGCAGTCTTAGTTCTCCTATTGTATTACGTTGTACTAAGTTTATGTCTTTCATCGTATTCGAAACTTTATAACCTAAGATGTACTACTTTTGCTAAACCACTCGTTGTAATATATTCTCATCTATCGTACTTTATTTCCTTTCGATTCGATATCATTTACGAGGATTTTAATTCCTTTTTATTTTAACTATCATTTTAACGACACATCTCCATGTCTTCTCTCCTCGATGTTCATCACAATTTTAACATCAGTTGACTCAACACCAAACAACATATGAGTCGATTAGTCCAAGCATTGCATAGTTACTCCTAAATTATACATAGCCTGATCACCTATGTCTAATTCGGGAAGAATCATGCAATGAAGGAGTAATAGTCTTATATGAGTAAGCAATTCGTATGTCGAGCCAAATTTTCAAAGATTTTCTTCAAACCACTTGTTTCGGTTTGATCCGCGTGGCAGTTCTTGTTTGATGAGTTGCAAAGATCGAGCTAGAAACAAGTTGTTACCTAAACCGATTTAGCCTAATCTCATGGCAGTTCTTGTTTGATGAGTTGTGAGATTAAGTAAAATCGGTTACCAAAAGTCTTTTGAGGGTTTTGCTCGGGAATGGGAAAGTTGCCACATCAAACCCTAAACCCGTTAGAGATCAACACGATTGAATTCGGGGATGAATTCCTTTTTAGATGGGCGAATGTGACAATCCGTACTTTCGGTCATTTCGACACCGTTCATGTCTCATTATTTCAACATTTTAGTAAACTTGGTTTACTTGTTTCAAATCGCGTAACCTTGGAGGTTTAGCGGCGAATTCATGATCATGACATCACGTACATTTCATATGGACTATGATTAGTCTACATTTCATTGACATCATGTGCATTTCATTAGTTCATGCACGACATTTCATTTCACCCTTCAACGTGATTTTTATATTTATTAATTTTATCGCGTGAGTTTTATTTTGATTATTAACCCGTTACTTTCAAAAATGATCCGAGGTATTTTTAAACTCACATTTAGTTTATAAAAACTATGTTTTTAGTTTTCCTAGTGTTTCACATTTAATTGGTATTTTAATCGTTAACGTTTAATTATTACGTCGTTTTCTTAAAATTTTACGATAATTATTTTATCACCCGATTTTCACAAGGAAAGTATTTTACAATTTTATCACCTCAATACATTTTATTTTGACTTAATAAAACTTACTTGTACCTAAAGACTACCATTTACCTTTACATCTATTTAACTTACATCTTTTTCTACAAATTAAGTACAAATAATACAAGTATGCAAGTTTTAAAAAAAAAAAAAAATATATAAATGGGTAGACAACCCTCCCCCAAAACCGGCCATAGGGGAGGGGAGTCTCATAAATGATGCATGGTACATGTTTTCTCAATAATTCAACTCATTTACAAAGTCTTACACTCCAAAAATATCACATACTTCTCATTTCTCAAAAGTGTAAAACAAATTTCTTCCTCTCCTCTTTGGCTCCCATAACCGGTCACACAACAACAAGAACAAGGGATCAAAATTTTTGGCAAGATCAAGTGTTTTAACAACCTAGAACATATCCTTTTCATGGTTTTGAAATAAAAACCAAGGATATCTAAGTAAAACCTTTGTTACCTACACCTCTTCATAATCACTAGTAAGCATGTTTTTATCATCCTTATGTTTCCTTATCATTTTCATATGATTCTTATCATTTTTGGAGCTTATATGCATGTTATGTAATTTATACCATTTATTTCTTGATTTTTAAGGTTTTATATACTTATATAGTCATCCTATAATTATTCCCAAGTTAATCTTTGGTCTTGATGGTGATTAGGAACCCATGACACCCTAAGAAGGTGTATGGTAGGATTAGATTAGCTTTGGAGTTGATTTGAAGGGATTAGAATAGGTTTTGTCCGAGAAAAACTATTTTCGTAAACTATATTTTGTAATCTGTCCTTAAAATGAAATTCTGGAAAACCCACTGATGGTACGACATTTTGGCCTTGATTTTTAGAAAATATACTTTAAAAGCGAATCCGTGGCGCTTGAGCGGATAAAAGCGGAGTTATAACGAAGCCGTGGTGAATTTTTAAAGTTTCTGACGAAAAGTATTATTTTCTGAAATTGACAGCATGCAGTTTTGTACATTTCGGGTCAAAAGCGAGCCTTAAGCTTCACAAATTATTTCGACTTCTCAAAATATATTAGTTTACTTGATCGAAGCTAAGGACATATTTTACGTGAAAGCGGTTTAAAGCGACAAATATATGGCCATTTTCATAAAGTTGCCGTAAATATTATTTTACGAAAATTATATTATTTTGACGTAACAAGTATTTCATTAGCTGTGAGGGCTAAGTTTGCGGCAGTTTTTAACTATGATGCAAAACTTTTCATAACAAAGTGTCTTCTAGTAAAATCAAGTTCATCGGCCATATTTTTCAAAACAAAAAGCCGTTTGCCAAGCGGAGTCATAATAAATTATTCTGGATGTTCAAACATTGGCGAAACTCATTTACGCACAACATTAGCCAAAACCATCATCTTTAGCCCTTGATATCTTTATGATCGAGACCTTTTGAGCGAAAACTCTGAACTGAAACTTTTAGATATCGATACAAACTTTCCAAAACAGTCGAGTTCGTCCTCTAACGATCGGCGTACACCATTTTCGACCACTTTTCCGGAGCCATTTTGTTGATTTCATGATTTTTCCAACGACATTGTTTTGCGACGAAAAGTGGTAATTTCACCAAAAATCATTATAAAACCATTGTAGGATGACATTTTGGCGTAAAAACATGTAAAGTCGTTTTGAAGGGTCAAGGCGTCAAAAGAGTATTCTTCGACGACAGTAATATTTTCAAAAACCGTAAATGGTATAAATAACATCTGAAGTGCATGCATAGCATTACATTGCAACACATGACATATCATATCATTGATAATAGGTCCCGGTTGACGCATTACATTATAAACCTCGGTGTACTTACTTTTGTTATTCCGTTTATCCAAGTGAGTTTCGGTTTACTTGTTTCCAAGTGAGTTCCATAGTACATTAACTTTTCTTGTTTTAATGTTTTTGTTATTAAACTCTTTGGGGAGATACATGCTCAATAATGTTTATTGCATTCATGACAATTTGCAAATTACATGTTTAGCGAATTGAAATGCTTAGTCATGCGTAATAACATTTTGGCTATCGTAGTATTTACATGGTATATTCATTGGGTGATGGTCTTGGTACATTCATTGGTGATGGTCTTGGTATATTCATTGGGTGATGGTCTTGGTATATTCATTGGGTGATGGTCTTGGTATCATTCATTGGATGATGGTCTTGGTACATTCAATGGCGATGGTCTTGGTATAATTAGGTCAAGTAAACATCGATACATTAAGTCATGCACTATTATGTGAATTCATTTGACGATATGTTTGGAACATAAACTTTACACACTTTGGCGGTGGGTTGTGAACACACAGTTGCAAGTTTTGTATGGGCGGGACTTGGGCCGGGTGGATTTACAATGCCTTTGCTACATAAATGATTTTGAAAGTCTTTACATTTCAACGATTTACAATGCCTTTGCGGCATAAGCGATTTTGAAAGGCTTTACATTTCAAAACAAACTCTATGAACTCACTCAACCTTTGTGTTGACACTTTTAGCATGTTTTCATCTCGGTATCTAAGACATTCACTTCATGGCATGCATTTGGACACATCATGGAGTCGCGATGACGACGCGTCTCACTGGGTTTTCGTGCTAAAACATCGTTTGAATTGTAACAAACTTATTTTCCGCACAAGTTGATTTACATTTGGGACCTACTTTGTAAACTCGATTATTTTATTAAATCAAGCGATGTATTTTCCAAGCGACACTTTAGGTCGTTCAATATAACTTGTGATTGTGATGCTATGACGATCAATCCCGAATTCCATTCATTGCAAAGCAGTAATTTGGGGTGTGACAGCCTCATGTGTGGGGACCAAATCATTCATGACGGGTAAAAGATGAAGAGGTCACTAAAATTTTTTTCTACATCTATAATGTTTAAGATTACATAATAATGCATATATAAATCATGGCCTTTATTGTATAATGGTTCATCTTGTTATTCAAATATAGTTAAAAAGTTAATGTAAAGGTACTTTTCAATGTAGACGAAAAGAACAACGGTGTAAGTCCGTCACAAGGAGACATGTCTTGTATAACCCGAACCCGAAAAATGGAAGCATCGTAAATCTTGTAGGTCATTGTTGTAGTATGCTATTTATAAATGTTGTTAATAAATAGCTAGTCAAGTACGAGACATCTTTTGTCATGAAGATAACAATTTTCATTTGATTCTACACGTAGGCGGACATAAAGGCTAAGAGAACGGATCAAGAGACAACAAACTCCTCGATTGGGAAAATGATGATTTGTCGAAAGTAAAAGGACCGAAAAGGAGAGGATCGATTCGTTGCACAGAAAACTTTTAGTCGAAGGACAAAAGATTGCACGATCCTCAAGTTCCTTTACTGAAGGCTCAAGTGAAATTTCTTCGACAAGGATTTATGATGTTAGCTGCTGTTGTTCAAGAACAAGTACCCAATTTAAATTTGGCACCTGTCATGAGTTATATGAACATGGAGGTAATTTCACATTGGATTTTAGTTTCTTGACTACTTTATGTGTATAAACATTTTATTACATGTTATAATTTTTTTACGTTTCTTCAGGTTGACAATTTATCTGGTATTTATGATACGATTGGCAAAAACCCAAGTTTAGTTTCGTACGGCTAGTGCGACACGGTGCGACACGGTGCGACTCGGAGCGACTTCTAAATGACTTCTCGCATAACTCACCATCAGAACTCACAATTCAGGTATTTGTGTATGTTAAAGAATTATACATATTCAAATAGGGTGGGCTCTTTAGTTCACACTTATAGAAAATACGAGATGACTCATTGGATCATGGAAAGATGTAAAAAGTATGACCATGGAAAGTAAAATAGTTACATAACACTTCAGTTAGTGAAACAGAGATGACTCATTGGGTAGATTTTGTAAATAGAAGTGTTAAATGTGCATACATATTTTGGAGACGTGACTGCCAGCCTTGTTAGTTAAAGCTTGCAAGTTTTGACAAAATTCTAGAGCACGCTGGGAGTTGCATTCTATCTGGATTCAGTTTATTAGGATAGGATTGATACAATTACATCTATAGTTCATTGGAGTTTCAAAGTAACGAAATACTAAGTTCTACATCAGTGTGCCCTCGACGTATTATTTATGTATGCAGTGTTCATGATAATCATCTCAACAAATCAAATGCAAATCATCATCATACTTCAGGTAGTTTCTAATTAGACTTGCAAGCCTTAAACTCTATTTATACAGTTTTTATATGTGCTCTCAAAAGTTCTTGTTTTTGTAGTTCTTCTAGTAAAAGAATCAACTCTTCAAAAAAGCTCTCTCAAAAGATCAGGTGAAAGTCATCATCATACTTCAAGTAATTGTAGTCTGTAACAATTTTAATACATGCAGTCCTTATAAATGTTTTGTGTGTGCAACGTTTACAACAAAAAAACTAGTGTCCGTGACACTCTCAACTAATCAGGCACAAGTCGTTTTAATACTTCAGGTATTTTCATCCCAAATTTTTATTATTCCATGCACTATTGGATATGTTAATTTGAGGATACCTCTTTTTGATTGTGCTTCATGACCAACATAAACCCTTTTTTGGTCCAATCCAACCATTGCACTAGTGTGTGATGGTCGCCCAACTACGCTAGGAAACACAACCGATGGTTGTTCCTCCACAGCAAATCCGCCTTCATATTTACAGAGAAACCAATTATCAAATGTATGGTATTTAGGACAAAAGTAACATTTAAGTTAACATGTTACAGAACTACATATTCTCTAAATCAGAAGAGGGGCAGAGCTTAAAAAGCTAAATGAATTATATAAAATGCATGAATTTAATAGCTATGCTGATTTCTAGTTGGTCAATAATGTGCAGAATATAGGATATGATAGAGGCATGATGATGCATGTCAGAGGAAAATCTCTCATGCACGTCATGAGTACAAAGACAGCGTGTATACCTGTAGGATGTGGTTAGATGTCGATGTAGAGAGTATGATAGATGAAGAAATTTGATGGATAGAAATGCTTCCAAAGTTTTTTCAGACATGACACATAATAGCCTGCACTCTGGTGTATTAATAAGGAGTGAGTATATATTAAGTCTAATTAAGTATAATCCGTTTTGAACTTTGTAACAGCCTTTTGCTCTAACAAGTGAATAAAGTCATCTTCTAGAAGTTTTGAACATGATGATATCAAAACTTGTGGCCCTCTCACCATTTTTAACTAGATTTTGACTCGTAGTTCTTCGTATTAGGCCTTGGCATGAATCATAGCTATATGAAACAATTTGTTTACCATTTGGGTTGGGTCGTTTGCTGAGGTGGCGGTATAGTAGTTGGTTGCTTACTTGTGTTGCCTTTAGCCCTTTAGGCTTATTCGATGCCCTTTAGTGAACTGAACGCCGAAAACAGACTTTACTACATGGTTTACTCAAGTTTGGGACATCAAGTTGGTTGAATTAGGGGTTGATTATATTTCTCTGAGTCTCAAAATCATGGTCAGGTTCATTCAAATAGGTACCGTTTAATTACATTGATTGGAGTTATATATAATTTGGGTCAAACGGGTATATATGGGTTAAGCACCGAGCATGAGCATTGTTATTAGCTTCTATCTTTGAAGAATGACCATATCAGCCGTGTTCGGGTTATAATTTGGGTCAAACGGGTATGTATGAGTTCGCTTAGCGATTATGCCTCCATATAAGTTTGAACTGTTATTTAGTGTTAGCCCTTTCAACTCTTTTAACAGCTTTTTGTATTTACGTTTCTATAGGAAAAAGGCTATCCTAAAATGCTTGGAAGCCTTTTAAACCGAAAGCGGACACAAGTTGTCTTCTTCTGACGGGTAATTCTTTAGTTTAACATTATTATATGTGCTTTAATAAGCCTTAAACTATGAGTGGCGGGTTGGGTCGGTTTGAATGCTAAATATAAAGACCCACCGACCGTTATTGTTTTTACCCAAATGACCGCTATTGTATTGTTTTGACCCACTATTGTTTTCTACCCATGATGATGAAATCTTACCCACGTGCAATATTTACAAGAAACAATTAAGAAACATAAGGAATTAAGCGACATGAAGGCTACAATGTTATCTCTATTACGAATAAAATCGCTTGTAAAACATTAGGAGAACTGCAGATTGGATTTAGGCGTCATGTGTTTGGTCTTTAGTCAATCAATTCGTAAACCTTAACATAATTGCGATTTGTTGTTGATTTATGTTTTTACTCTTGTATGTACATGTTAAACCGGAATGAATATAGCGCGTGATTGGATATATTGTATGTGCACGTAAATGTTTGATTAGCGATTGGATACTCGGTAGTACATGTTAAACGGAATTGTTAATTGTGGATTTAGACTCCACTTCTTAAACCTGAATGAATATAGCACTTATATATGAGTTGCTTTACTAGTAGCATATAGTGACACAAGTATGTGTCAAAATAGACTCAACCTATCCCGACGAAGATATGTCGAAACGTGTCAAAATAGACTTTTAATGACTCTTTTTATAAGTGAAGGTGAAAAAAAATTCATGACACTTTTTGGACATTTTCGACACTTTTGTGTGTCATTAAAATGCTTTTTTTCTAGTGTATATATATATATATATATATATATATATATATATATATATATATATATATATATATATATATATATATATATATATATATATATATATATATATTATTAGTTATTTACACGTATATATTGTTAGTTATTTACACGTAAATAATCACAAGATTCATTGTCAACGATTAAAATAGGCAATGTCAACATTTTTAAATGATTAACGAATAGAAACTCTAAAGTAGTTGTAATCACTCTAAAGACAAGAAGACACTGACCAACTTTAGCTAGATATATAGTTGTTATTTATCAAATTCCATTACAACTTATCACGAGATATATTGAAGGTGATATCTCTACCAAATACATCCCATTGTTATTCTAAGGCCAATCATGCATTTTGTTTCTTAGAAAACAGACGAAAATGATGAACCATGCCCTAAATTTTCAAGAATTTTTCTCCAATAACTGATGTTGTCTTCGAAATCACCATGGCAGTTTCCGTTACTCGCGCCATTAACCAAATGATTTATAGAAGCCTCAGCCAAATAATTCTCTTTAAATATCATGTCACTCACTTCAAGTGTGTTATTAGGGTTTTCAATAGTGTTAAAAAACTCTGTAGATGTTTTCCAGTCGTTCATATGATATTCTGTGGTCATTCCTTCTAGAGCTTGTGGTTCAACACTCTCAACAACATTCACAATCGGCATGGTTTGGTCATTAAGAGTCGCGAGCCCACTGGAGAGCTTACAAGAATTAATACCTTGCCATCCTTTGAGCACATCGAAGCATAGCGGCTGTGGTACTAAAATAGATGACATTGACGACTTATTGATGATATTTGTCAAATCGATTCGTTGATTATAACAGTCAGAAACAACCTTTCCTCCACAAGCAGATCTAGCTTCTGCTTCGAGACGAACATTCTCCCACTGTGTGAGATGACTAACGTTGGTGTTGGCTCCTGTTTTTGACTTGTGAGTGATTGGATCAATACCCATTTTGGTTAATCGCTTCTTAAGATGTGTGTTCCAGTAATTCTTGATCTCATTATCTGTTCTTTTTGGTAAATGCCTTGCAATAGTCGACCATCTAAATCATGCAAGAATAGTTGTAAATCTATACTTCACGCCAATTACTTACGATAAAAAGAACTTTTACATTGAAACTTTAAAAATATAAAAAGTGTTACAAAGATATTATGTGTCACCTTAGATTAGTCGACTTGCAATATCGAGTCGAAAATTAAAAAAAAGAAAAAAAGCGTATTTGGTTTAATGGTTCTAGGTCTTTTATATATACTCCATGTGTTTATAATTCATGTCTACGTACTTTTTTTTTTTTTTTTTTTTGAAAGACATACTCCTTTACTACTAAGAGTAATAGGTATGGTAACGCCACCTTCAGTGTTATCGCTGAGGTGGTCAGCTTTGAGATGGCGTTATCACACCGTTCGTCCGGCGTGTACAATGGCGTTAGATCCAGCGTTGCCATGGTAACGTGCGTTACATTGAGAAGAGGACAAAACAAAATTACAAAACCACCCGATACAATTTTGTTTTGTTTTTTTTATAGTGTTTGTGTTCTTGAGTGTGTGTTTGTCACTGTGTGTGTACAGCGTTGCCATGAAGGATGGGAAAATGATATATAAATAAGCTTTGTAGTTTAGTCTCTATGGTAGTGTGGTTTTCACATTTTAGTCCCTGTAATTTAAGCAGTTTTTTTTTTTTTTTTTTTTTTAATATTTAATTACATAAATCGTCCTTGTGGTTTGCTGATTTTTACGGATCTTGTCTCTATGTTTTTTTTAAGCGGGTCATGTCCCTGTGGTTTTTTATTTTTACGGATCCTATCCAATTTTCGACTAAATTCCAAAAGATCGTTAAAAAGGACATAACTTGACATTGATGGACAAACGTGAGGTTAACCTTGTAATTTGGGTTCTATCTCAAAATACAAACCACAATGATGATTTATGTAATTTACTCTTAAAAAAATATATATATTTTCTTTTAATTTTATTATACAATTTTTTTTACTTCTATTATAATAATTTAAAAAATAATTTTATTTAAAAAATAATTATATAATAAAATTAAAAAATAATAATTTTAGTTTTATTATGATAAACTTAAAAATATTTTTAAAGAAAAATTTTATTAAAAATTATAATAAATTAAAAAAAAGAGTAATTTTTTTTTTAATTTATTTATAAAAACGGATGAAAGCGTAAAAAAACGTTTTTATACGCTTTCATCAATTTTTATATGCTTTTGTCCATTTTTATACTTTTGTGTTCGTTTTTATATGTTTTTGTAAGTTTTTATACGTATTTGTACGATTTTTGAACGTTTTCTTACGATTTTTTTTCATTTTTAGACGTCATTATTTGTTTTTGTACGTTGTTTTCATACATTTTCTTATGGTTTTTATCCGTTTTATACGTGTTTTATAAGTTTTCATACATTTTGTTCATTTCTATACGTTTTCATACAAAAACACATAAAACATACATAAACATACTAAAAGAAACAAAAATGTACAAAAAACGTATAAAAACGAACAAAAACGGATGAAAACGTATAAGTCATATATTAACAGCCAAAAAGGAAAAAAAATCGTATAAAAACGGATGAAAACGGACAAAAAACGTAAAAAAACTTAGAAAGACGTATAAAAACATACATAAGCCTAAATTTGTTTGTTTTAAGTTTTTTTTTATTAAAAAACTTTATTATAATAAAATTTAAAAAAATTCCTATAATAAAATTAAAAAAAGTTTTTATTTTATTTTATTTATTTTTATTTTATTATTAAAATTAAATTAAATAAATCGTCCATGTGGTTTGTATTTTGAGAGGAAAAATCCAGATTATAAGGTTAATCCTCCCGTTAGTCCATCAATGTCAAGTTAGGTCCTTTTAACGATCGCTTGGACTTAGATATATAAAAATTGACCCAGTCGGTAAAATCAAAACCACGGGGACATGACCGCTTAAAAAAACACTGAGGACAAGATTCAGAAAATCAAGAAACCACAAGGACGACTTATGTAATTAACTCTAATTATTATTATTATTATTATTATTATTATTATTATTATTATTATTATTATTATTATTATTATTATTATTATTATTATTATTATTATTATTATTATTATTATTTATTTATTTATTTATTTTTTATTATAACATCACTTCATTAGAAAATCATAGGAAATTACAAGAAATTAGGGAGCCGAGAAACTAACCTGGCTCCCACCCTCTAGAATAAAGAAACAAACCCTACTAAAAATATATATTATTATTATTATTATTATTATTATTATTATTATTATTATTATTATTATTATTTTTTTTTTTTTTTTTTTTTTATTTATTTATTTTTAATATCACTTCATTAGAAACCAAAAATTACAAGAAATTGGTGGAAGCAGAGACACTAGTTGGGCCCCACTCTTTTCTCGAATACAAAAGCTAAGTCATGAAAATAAAAGCCTACTCTTGACACTATTCGAGTGGCTAATAACAGATCTTGACACGTGAAATCGTGTCCAAAGCTTCCGTGTCAAGCTCCCAAATGTAGAGAAGGCAAATGGGATGAACTTGTAACCATTTTCTTCACATTTGGACACATATTCTTTTCTTCTTCTCCACGTTATGTAAGGCCACCCAGGAACCCACGCACGCATCAATACCCATAAAGGAGAGATTCCAGTCACATCCAAACAAGCGTCAATACCCCAAAAGGAGAGAACCAGCAGACGCATAATTATTATTATTATTATTATTATTATTATTATTATTATTATTATTATTTATTTTTTATTATCAACGCTTTTATTAAAAGTTTCATGGGATTCTAAAAAATTAGTGGGAATAGAAACTAACCTACTCCACACCTCTATTATTATTATTTATGTGGTAGGTTTTTTAATTAAGTAACGTGTTTTTATTTTGTATTGTAATTTTAAGTTAATGAAATATTTGGTCGTTGAATAAATGAAATAGTTAAGGGTTAATTATTAAATTGTATTTTTTAACAGTGAGTCCTAAAATTAGTGGAAGTTTTAGAAACTAAGCTCCCTACACCTCTATTATTATTTATGTGGTAGGTTTTTAATTTAACGTGTTTTTATTTTGTATTGTAATTTTAAGTTTATTAATGAAATATTTGGTCGTTGAATAAATGAATTAGTTAAGGAGTTAATTATTAAATTGTATTTTTTTTAACAGGTGAGTCCTAAGAGGTGAGGTGGTGTTATGAAAAAGTTTTTTTTCTTTTTCTAAATGTTAAAGCTATGCAACACTAACATGACGCGATATTATTCCATAACTTAAGTTACGACAATAGACCCCAACTCCCCATCAAGTTCTTTTACTCTTTTAAGTTACGACATTTTTGTTGAAGCTGTATATTCCTATTATATTGTTGGCGGTCGATCATGTCATCTTATTGTTCTATGTACGTTTCTTGTCAATATAATAAAATATAAGTTTCTTCATATCAGTAGCAACGTATACAATACTTCTACTCCATAAGAACTCGTGTTTTGTATAACATTGATCAGAGAAAGCTTATGAAAGTTGTTAGCTGTCAGTACTACGTTTCTTAAAATATATATAGTTAAAGCAACTAGATTTGCTTATAAGCTCTAGCTATGACAAAACCCAAAGGTTTAACTGATTATTACCTATTGCCAAGAAGCGCATGGAGTTGGATGATCGTTTGTTCTTCTTGCAAACTAAACTTTCCTCTTTTGATGTTTGGGCTTAGATAGTTCGTCCATCTCAGTCTACAACTCTTTCCACATCTCTGCAACCCTGCATGCATTTTCAATCAACCTAGATAACACACTTTTCTTAACAGGGAAGAAGAGTATATATCTGTTATAAAAAGATGTTGCGAGATGCAAGAAGAGCAATGAAATCCGAGACTCAAATAATGAAAACAAATAACAAACATTGATCAAACATGTAAGATTGCTTTCTTAAAGATAATATTGTTTACGTGTGTGTGTGTGTGTCTACGTACCAGCCTTAAGAGGCAATGTACGCCAAGTTCCATGACCATGCTCTTTTATGTACGTCACAAGCTTTTGATCTTCTTCCGACGTCCACGACCCTTTATTCAAACCCTTAACGAAAATTGATGATCTCCCCATTAATTTTGGGATATAAATTTACTATTATTACCAAGCATGCATGGTTGAAAAGTTGGCTAACTAATTCGATACACTTGAAATAGAAATGTGAGAATATATAATGGAGCCGTGTAACGTGGGCATGACCTAGCTAGGGTTAGACCAATTAAAGAACAAGGTCGGGTATCCGACATATTTCGTACTATTTTTTTTTTTTTGGTGTAGTGTCCAAACTCAATAATGAAGATATATACCTATATTTTCAGAAAATTTATTGTTGAAGTAAAACACGTAGTATGTCTTATGTGAAATTAGGGTTTCTGGTGGTATAAACCAAACATATACGCGATTTTGACGTGTAGCGATCCTCCTAAACAAATTAAAATTATGTATGTAGTATCATATCGATCGATCGATTCGTACGTATTCGAGTAGTCCATGTCCATATGTAAACTTAATTGCAGATAAAATAATATGCTATAGCAAGAACACTAGCTTCCTACGCGTAAATTCGACTTTCGAGATGAAAAGAGGAATTGAAAAAAACGTGGAAACTTTTACAAGACTCTCAAACTAGAAAATAGAAAAACAACCATGTACACTAACAACAAAGACACTGATATGATAAATACTCGAAACGGGATGGTGAAGAAGAGAACAACACTAGCCAAATATGGTGAATTTGGAAGCAACAAGCCAAAAATCACCATCGAGTGTTGAATGAAGACGGAAGCCGACAAACAACAAGAGATGTTAGAATGTCCGGTTGGTGTGTGCTTTGTGAAAGCATAGAAGAGTATGGTTGGGCTTGGATATGTGCCCTACTGATCTTAACGAGTAACGACCTCATTAGATGGGTCGACAATGTAAACCTAGACAATCGGGTTAAGAGTTGCTTTGACGTGGCCGTTCATATAAGAATTTGGGTTTTGTGGAGAGTTCGGAATCGATTATGTTTTGATCCAAAACCGCCAAACAAAAACATTTTGTGTGAAGAAATTATAGTGCTTTCGCACTTATGGATAATTTATAGGAATAAAAAAAAGTAATCGTTTATGGATTGATTGGTTAATAAATCAGATATCCTCTATTATTGGGAATATCTTTCTATTTTTCTAGCTTGTTGCTAGTATGGTTTATGATAATACGCCTTAAAAATAAAAAAGCCAATTACACTTTGCTAGATTCAATGTCTATTTGATGAATGGGCTATAGCTTTGTAGAGACACTTTATTTTGCTTACCCACAAATTCACGCTTATCAAGGGACAAATCCTCACCATTTATCTAGTTTGATCTAATAGTGAGGATTAACCTAAGATTTAAAAGGTAAACCTAAGACCATTTTTTTCTTCTTTTTATCTTTCTTTTTTATTAACATATTTTTTTGTCTTTTTTTTTTTTTTTTTTTTTTTTTTTTTTTTTAAATTAACGCTTTTTTATTTAATTCACGCTTTTTTTTTTTTTAAATTCATTTTTTAAATTCGCGTTTTTATTAATTTACGTTTTTCATTCGTGTTTTTTCTTCGTTTCTCTATTTTCATACGATTTCGTCCATTTCATACGTTTCATACATTTTCATATGTTTTGTCCGCTTTCACACGCCGCCGGTTTCCTTCGTCAATTTTCATACGCTCATCCATTTTCAAAGCGTGTTTTACGCTTTCATACGTTTCGTCCGTTTTCACACGTATTCGCTCGTTTCTTCGTTTTCTTCCGCTTTCACGCTTCACACGTTTCGACTATAAAATGATATTCGAATATCACTTGTGATTTTCTCGGATATCACTTTGTGATATTCGGATATCACTTTGTGATATTCGAATATCACTTGTGATTTTCATGTTACAAAACATTAGTTGAAAATCACTTGTAATATTCGAAAATCACGAATATCACTTGTTGATCATCCGGATATCACATAATATCACTTGTGATATTGAATATTATTTGTGATACCGAATATCACTGTGATATCGCGAATGTCACTTGTGATATTCGAGAGACATATGAAAACGCCAAAACATTTAAAACCAAGAAAACGATGAAAACGGATGAAAACGATGAAAGCGTAAAACGAGTATGAAAATGCATTTAAAACGTATGAAACGGACGAAAATGGACGAAACATATGAATAATGAACAAAAACGTGAGAAATGGACGAATATGTATGAAATGGACGAAACGCACGAAGCGTAAAAACAAGTATGAAAACGGGAAACGTATGACAACGGGCTAAACGTATGAAAACGGAGAAAACGATGAAAGCAGGCGAAAACGTTTGAAAGCACAAAACGATGAAAGCGGAAAAAAAAACACGAATTAAAAAGCGTGAATAACGTGAATTTAAAAATAAAAATAAAAAAAATAATAAAAAAAAATAAACGTGAATTAAAAGAAAAAGACAAAAAAAAATGAATAAAAAAAAAGACAAAAAGACAAGAAAAAAAACATGGACTTAGGTTTATCTATTAAATCTTAGGTTAATCTCCACCATTAGATTAATCTAGATGGATGGTGGGGATTTGTCCCTTGATAAACACCAAAATAAAGGTAAGCAAATAAAAATTCCTCAAGCTTTGTATTATGCTTTAGAAAAATAAATTCACATGTTTCATAAATTAGTTAATATTATAAATTAATATGGGCTTATGGGTTTTATGTCTATTAATCTAATCTTTAGGAACAAGTTAGGGTTTAGACTATTAGTCTTATAAATACGTCTTCTTGTAACCTTTTGGTATTCATTAATCAATAACAGTTATCTCTTCTGTTACATCTTTCACTTGTTCATTATTTTTACAATACGTTATCAGCAAAGAACACGATGAGAACATTCTTGGTCCTGAAATACCATATCTAAGTGCAATCGGGGCTTTGATGTACCTTGCTAGTAATACATGCCCAAATATTGCTTTTTTAGTCAACTTACTAGCAAGATATAGTTCCGAGCCAACACACCGACATTGGAATGGAATCAAACACATTTTTCGTTATCTTTGTGGTACCCGTGATATGGGATTATTTTACGAAAAGAATTCGAAATCAAAGTTGGTTGGATATGCTGATGCTGGTTACTTGTTTGATCCACATAAGGCACGGTCCCAAACAGGGTATGTTTTCACATATGGAGACACCGCAATTTCTTGGAGGTCGACAAAGCAATCTTTAATCGCAACATCATCAAATCATGCGAACTTATTGCACTTTATGAAGTCGGGTCGAGAGTGCGTTTGGTTAAGATCGATGATTCAAAACATCCAAGAAGAATGTGGGCTCAAGTCTATTAAAGGAAATCCAACCATGTTATATGAAGACAACGCGACATGTATAGCTCAAATCAAGGAAGGGTATATCAAAGGAGACAAAATAAAACACATTTCTCCGAAGTTTTTCTTTACATATGATCTACAAAGGGATGAAGTTATTGATTTTTGTCAAATTCGATCAAGTAACAATTTGGCAGATTTATTCACAAAATCTTTGCCAACAAAAGTTTTTGAGCAATTGGTTCGGAAGATTGGCCTTCGACGCTTAAAAGATATGCATTAATTTGAGGAGGAGCATTATTCGTACTACACTCTTTTCCTTCATCAAGTTTTTATCCCATTGGGTTTTTTCTTGGTAAGGTTTTTAATGAGGCAGTTTATGGCGTGTAATGAACGATGAATATCCAAGGAGGAGTATTATAAATTAATATGGGCTTATTGGTTTTATGTCTATTCATCTAATCTTTAGGAACAAGTTAGGGTTTAGAATATTAGCCTTATAAATACATCTTCTTGTAACCTTTTGGTATTCATTAATCAATAACAGTTATCTCTTCTCCTGCATCTTTAACTTGTTCATTATTTTTACAATAGTTAATTGGTTTTGTTACAAAAATAAATGTCCATTATACCCTCTTTCTACAACAATAAAAAAACATAAGTATTCATATTCACAAAATCATACTCAATTTTCTTAGACAAGTATGATCAATTTTCATGATTAAAATCGACAAGAAATTACACACGAAATATGAGTTAGTTTTACATTTATAATTGGCTTGTATCTTTTTTCTTTTGTGATCGAGTGGATTTATTTAATCTCAATTATTACGATTTCAACAATTGTGTTAGATTTAGTGATATGTGGATAACCAATTACGCCTATAATTATTTGATTTATGTAACTAATTGCATTATAAATTATTATATTTAAAAAGCCACTGCTTTTTCAAGTGAGATGCATTAGATGTATGTTTCACCGAGTCGCTATTTGGTTCATATACAATTATGTGTATATTTAGGGTTTAAGAGCATCTGCAATGCTCAAACTTGCAATAGCTTTTTACCATCTCCACCTCATCTTTTTCATTAATTTTCTAGTGTCAAAACCTTTTCCTTGTAAACTCCTGCAATGCAAAAGCTTTTAACAAAAGCTTTTTGGATATAGAAAAAGACAAAGAAAAGAAGTGTTATCTGATAAAAATTGATTATTATACGAATATAGTACACACCTTCAAACGCTTGGAGAATACCAAGTCTTTTGTAAAAGCTTTTGGAAAAGCTCACTTTCGCAATGCAATCAAGTCTTTAAAAGACTTTGTAAAATAGTGTCAAGCTTTTCAAAAAGTCATGCATTACAGATGCTCTAAGGGTATGTTTGGTAAAATGGGCTTGGGTTGGGACTAGAGTTGGGGCTAAAAGTTATATTATAAGCTGAAATTGAAATTTGTATTTTTATAAACTTGTTTGTCAAATGAGTTGGGGTTGTGGCTTATTATTTCAAATTTACTAAAAAATATATAATTAAATAAATTTTTGTATATGTTAGATATTTTTTTTGGGTAAATAAGTAATTTATTCTTCAAAAGCCCCGGACTAAAGTTTTTAGCCTCTTTTTTGGGGCTGGGGCTTATAGAGACTTATTTTATAAGCCCTTCTATAACTCCGCATGACAAACGAGAATTATTTTATTATCCGACTTATCTTAAATGCCCAAGCCCCATTTAAGCCTCATTTAAGCCCCGCCAAACATAGCCTAAATATATAAAAAATTTATTTAGATATATATGACATTTTCAAGGTTTAGGAAAAATATATACGCAATTATCAGTTAAGTGAATACGCAAGTATGCGTTTTTGGAGAAAAATATATGCAATTCGCCTTAAAAGAAATAATTAAGGAGATATTTATGAAAATAGATAAGTATAATTATTTTAGAGTTTAGACATATGATTACTTGCCAAATCATCATATAAACTTTCTAGCATAAAAGCGTCAATCGATAGAATCAAGTTTTATCATTGTTCCATTAAAGTCACTCATGTTTTATTTCAATTATAAAACCTTTTACGTTTAAAACTGTTTCACTAAAGTTACTCAAAGTTTTTTCGACTGCAAAAATCACTCAAGTTTTAATATCGTCCAATTTTAATGAATGTTATAAAAAATTGATAACAAATTATCTTTTGAGCTGTCTTTAAAGTGTTTAGACATGCATTAATCACTTTTATTTTGAAGAATTTAATTTCTCTCATCAATTGACTCAGGTTAAAATCTCATCCTTGACATTTGCTTACATATAGCACTCCACCTCCGCAAAAATCCACAAGACACCGGAGACTTTGTGAAATAAGAAATTCGGGGTCCGAGTCTTGGCTCGTGCTCACACTAGTTGGTGCCCCACTAAGCAGAGGAGAGTGCTTGTTTATTCTCTTGTGGATTGGACAATGGGTGGTGCTTGAAAGACCCAGGGTCGAGTGTCCGCTAATCTACACATTTTGGAATAATAAAATTAGGGCAATTGCTTATATACACATTGAAATTTGTGTATTGCGATATATATCCAAAACACGCTTAAGTTCAGATTATATATTATGTATTAAAAGCTTGTATTATCGAAAAATATGTAAAATTTTGAGTTTTAATGAGTATATATACAATTCTTCATAATATTAAATAGTTTTTGTCCATTTTGATAAACAAATGCTCAAATTTTTCACAATTTTGAAAGAATATTTAAACTTGAATGAATTATTTAATGAAAATAAAGTTTGAGTGACTTTATAAATACAATAATAGTAAAGTTAAGTGATTTTTGTAACAAAAATAAAGTTTGAATGACTTTAGTAAAACAATATTAAAACTTAGTTATTATTTAAATTTAACCGTATATAATATATAGATATAGACTTTGGTTTCCTTCCTTTATTAAAATGTAAATCGCATATTTTTGCTAATATTTTGATATTGTTATCTTTTGGTTAATATCTTTTAAAGTTGTATTGGGTTTACTTAAAAACTCCCATTTATTGGGGGAGCCTGACATTGAAACACGAGCAACACCTTCCCCCAATTTTGGGGTCGGTTCATCATCCACACGTCACTCCACCCTTAGTCATTTAGTACCAGTTAAAAACCACCTCATCATTTAATAGTTTGCATTTGATTGTTTATGTTGGACTTGTAAGAGCATTAGGTGTTATGAAGATAATAACTTATTCATTCGAGGTTCATGGAGTGTCACATCATTCTAACAAATCTCTACAACTAATTTTTTTCACTTACAACTAATATCAATTTACTTATTTAGAGTCCACAACTTACAACTTTATTTTTTTATTTAAATTTTCAAATAAACTAAATTCATTTTATTAAAATTAAAAATATAATACAACATATTTTAAAAAAAGTTATAAAATAAACATTAAAAGAAAAACCTTGCGACATCTTCCCAGTCCTAAAACATACTTGAAATCAAAAAACGAATAAAAAGAAAAAAACAAATCACCTGCCAATCGTACAACCTTAACCCTCGCCGTGCAGATGACGAGGGCTCGAACGACGAGGGACGACGAGGGTAGACTGTGTCATGGCGAGGGACATCGAAGGTGCCAAGTGGCACGGCGAGGGACGGCGAAGACGACACCGGGTGCTCTAAGGATTTTGTTTCAATTATTTAAAGGACGCAATTCATTACAACAAAAATGACTCTTGGTCGCGGGGACCTTTTGGGGAATACGCGTCGTTAAGGGTGTCACGAGACCTACTTTTTCAGCATAGGTTTTGTTATAAGTTTGATCGTAGGACTCACATTTTTAACGAAGACATATGCTGTCGCTAAAAATACAAATTAAATAAATATTTTTTTATATTACGGAGTAAATACTTTTTTTTATTAAACAATAAATAGTTTAACTGCCCAAATTTAGTCTGTCAAAACTTTTAGCGACAACACATATCATTGCTTTAAGTATATATGAATTTAATAATATCTATTCTAATATTAAATAATTTAATTTTATCAAAATAATACTACCTCTGTCCATAAA
This sequence comes from Chrysanthemum lavandulifolium, assembly GCA_022545495.1. NCBI lineage: Eukaryota > Viridiplantae > Streptophyta > Magnoliopsida > Asterales > Asteraceae > Chrysanthemum > Chrysanthemum lavandulifolium. The sequence goes on along the minus strand of CM040245.1, from coordinate 179,460,482 downwards.
CAAGTGTCCAGTTTGACTTTTCAGAATCAAACTGAATCAACTTTGACCTTATCTATTTTTGCGAGTGTTATATAATACTTGATGCAAAATATATCAATTGATTGGGTTTTAAGTGTATTTTTTCATTGTTATAGTTTTTTTTATCAAGTATTATATAACACACACAAAATATTTACGGTCAAAGTTGAACCAGTTTGACTCTGAAAAGTCAAACTGGACACTTATTTAGGGACGGAGGGAGTAATAAATTAAATAATATTTTTAATAGGTATAAACTTTTAGCTTGTCGTTGCTAAAAGAGTATTTTAATTAAATATTAAATTAAAATTTGTATATAATTCTTAAAATTTAATTTGTAGAACTGTAAAGGGGTGAATACGGTCTTTTGGATTTGTTTGAAGTTTAACAACTTCAAGTCTTCAAAAGTATATAGGTAAATATTGTACAACACAACCACAACCACAATATAAAAAGAGTAAAGAGAAAGATAGACACCACGATATACACTTGTTCGGGATGAGGGGTTGATACCATCAGTACGTCCAGTTGTGAATTCACGACACCGTAACTATTCATTAATTATAATCCTTATGGTGGATTACAAACCATTTACAACTTCACTCCACCAATATGCACAAAGATTGGCGCTTACTAAGAAGAGCTACTCTAACGGTATTCCGCTCTCGAAAACCACCCACAAGAATCTTGTGATTCGACTTTCCACAAAGACCCCAAAGAACTTGCCCCACGCAAGTATCAAACCCCAATTAAACATTCGCCGGATATAGGCTTGATCACCACGATACAAGACTTTGTACACCCTTTGCTTATCCACAATTCGGATAAGACTTTATAAATGATTATGAGTTTGAAGTGTTTGAAACCTAACTGTTGGGATTTAGAAAATCAAGTAGTTAAAGACTCGGTCACCTCAAGTATATGTATTCGTTAGAAAGCTCGTAGTCGTAGTTATTTAGTAATAGTTAGTAGTTAGTTAAGTAACACCGTGGAGGACAGACGAGTCTTTACCCACTGTATGCCTTATCCACAGCCCGTAGGTGGCGTATCATGTAAGACACTATAAATACCCTTTGCCTAGCAAGGCAAAGGGTTGGAGCTTCATAATACATTTTTCTTTATCTCACTAGAACTTCCCATTTCTCTCCACTTTCTCTCTCTAGCTCAAACCTCATTAGAATCCATGTGTGCTTGATTGTGTGTTTGTGAAAACCAATATGTTACAAATGGTATCAAGAGCCATGGTTTGATCATCTACTTTACATGTTCTTGAATTATTAGTGGTTTTTATAAGGTTTTGGATTTGAATGATTTTTGAGACATTTTCATCATTTGGATCTTATTTAGTGTTGAAGTTTGGATTTTGATTATACTTTTGTGTTTAGAATCATCATAAGTGTTTAGTTTTTGGTTTTGATGGCTTGATTCATCTTGGTTGTGGTGTTTTTGAATTGAAAAGTTTGGTTTTTAAGAAGCTCATTGAAGCGGTTTGACTCTCGTAGTCATATTCTTAGATGCGATTTGTTAAATTTTGAATGCGACTTGATCAGTTTTCTGTGCGGTTTGACCTATTATCTCTGCGGTTTGAGTGACAAGACAAAGAGACAAAAGTACAAGTAGTGGGAGTACTATTGTCTCCTTGAGGTTTGTCAAAATTGTGCGATTTGACTCAAAGCGGTTTGATATTCAGCGGTTTGATCCAAAGCGGTTTGATATTTAACGGTTTGATTTAAAGCGGTTTCATATTCAGTGATTTGATTTAAAGCGGTTTGTAATTCTAGCGGTTTGAGTTAAGCGATTTGTAATTCTAGCGGTTTGATTTAATGCGGTTTGTAATTCCAATGGTTTGATTTAAGCGTTGTAATTCCAGCGATTTGATTGAAGCGGTTTGATACTTCTGCGACTTGTCTCTTGAGATTTGTCATTCTTTGTGATAAGTTTTACGGTTTCTCTTAATTTAGTAAAATCCCGTGAAAGAATCTATTTACCGGTTTAATCAAAGAGTAGTAAAATACCATGCACTTAGGAATCATGACTACTATCATCTCTTCCGTTGCTGATGACGTTCAAGCTGCAGGGTCTGATACTCGTCCTCCCATGCTTGATAGAACTGATTATGACTCTTGGGCACAAAGAATCAGATTGTATCGCTTAGGCAAAGAGAATGGTGTTAACATCCTTGAGTCAATTGATGAAGAACCATTTTAAATTGGAACTACCAGTGATATTCTCGAAACTGCAGCTGATGGAACTGTTGTGTTAGGGTTGGATAGACCAAGAATGTATGATGAGCTTGATGATAAGGAGAATAAGAGATATGATGCTAACATTAGAGCTTCAAACATTATACTTCAAGGTTTACCAAAAGACATTTACAAGCTGATCAATCACAATACTGAAGCCAAGGCAGTTTGGGATAATGTCAAGATGCTTCTCTCTGGTTCAGAACTGACTAAGGAAGATAGGGAGTCACAGTTGTATGATGACTTTGAGAACTTTAAGATGAACCCAGGAGAAAGTGTCACTGAATATCATGTGAGGTTTCACAAACTTGTGAATGATATGAGGAACATCAAAATGACAATGCCAAATATCCAACTCAATTCCAAGTTCGTAAACAACATGAACCCTGAATGGCACAAATTTGTTACTGCAGTTAAATTGAACAAAGGATTGAGGAACACCAACTATGAACAACTGTATGCTTACTTACTCCAACATGAGAAGCATGCTGCATTTGAACGTATGATCATGGAAAAGTTCAACTCTAACTCTAATACTACTGCTGCAAGTTCTTCAAATGATTCAACTGCATTTCTCTCAAATGTGAGGATAAGTACCAAAGCATCACAAGTCATACCTACTGAGAATCACAATCACAAACTTATTCCTGACCCAAGATATAAGCCATCTGATATGTTCATTGAAAACCTTGCTAATCAATTGGCCCTAGTGGTTCAACAAAACAGAAACTTAATTCCCCACACCAACAACCATCTCAGAACCGCATCTAATCTACATAATCATGCTAATCTTAAAGAAGGAAGGGTTGTGATTCAGAATGTGCAAGGCAGGAAGAATGCTTATCTACCACATAATGCACAAGGGAATGTTGGAACTGGAACTGGTTATGTGGGTGCTCAGAACCGAGGAAGGAACATTGATCAGGGTCAAGGGAAACCAGTTAAGCGCTACAACTGTGGAAGGGAAGGACACATTGCTAGGAAATGCACTCACCAAAACGTCCACGTAATCGCGAGTACTTGTGGATAAGATGTTTGTTGGTGCAAGCTCAAGATAATGGAGCTGTGTTGGATGAGGAAGAGTTGTTGTTTCTTCGAGGGAATGCCAAAACATATGATGCGATGTGGATGAACAACCGGTGCATGGTGTGGCTCAAAACAATCCCAATGCCTTCAAGTTGCAGATTCTGATGCATTTGACTCTGATGTTGATGATGAACCAACGACACAGACCATCTTCATGGCTAACATCTCACCAATGGTCTCTTCACCTCAACAAGCCGGTCCCTCAAAGGAATCTATCATATAAGAGGTACTAAAACTATACGATGTGGTTGATGTGCAAAAGGTTCACAACGAAGTACAATCAACTGAAGTCATTGAATCAGATATTGAAAATATGGGTAATAGCAATTGATGACCTATAGTCCGCATTCGGGTCATGAACCCGACCAATGAACGCTACTAGCAATCGAGCCCAGTACGAATGGGCTAACTCGGTAACGGTTTGGGCTCACGAAGGCCCAAGCCCGAAGTTATTATGGCTTTGATATCGGATATCTCTTATTTATGAGATATGTATCAATTGACTGACTTAGGCGGTATACGCCGAAGGTTGGGGAACACGAAACCAACAAGAATTTCGTGTGTATATAAAGGGCATCTCGGCCCTCATTAAAAGGTATGATCAAAAACCTAACTCCACTAAACCCTAAAGACCGACATTACTCTCACACCGAGGATAACGGTGTTTTCGCTTTCTTAGTGCATGTGTCTCAAGCATCAAGGTCTAATTGTACGAGAACCAAGTCCAAATAAGGAACGCCACTTTTGTATCAACAAGTGGCACCATCCATGGGACCAATCACTAAGAACTAGAATGACAAAGCAAGGAAACCTAAGCCGCCGATCGCATAGTGACCTACAAGGAAGAAGCGACAAAGTGGATCGACCCTCTAGCGAGCCTCTGGAACAACCAAAGGCAACCGGAAACCAAGGGCAGCCGGATCCGGTCTTCGCGACGGTGGAACCACGCACGGGACAACCCATGCCACTATAACAACCACCAGTACAGAAGATCCACGCAGCACCCTTTTACCACTCCCTCCAATCGGTGCCAAAAACGGGCCTCACAAACCCGCCTGACGCACTTGACCGAAACAGGGGTCCAGTGGTGGAAACAGACACCCTCGCTCTAGAAGGAGTCACGCCTGAATTAGCGCCAAGTGACTTCGTGTCTTAAAACTACGAAACCTTGGCTGCCCTCATGCAAGAGGAAGCGAAAAAGAGGTCGAATCGGAGCCTGCAAGCCCAACTCAACTTTGACCCAGAGTATGAGACATCCCTATCGCATCATCAGAGGGAGAGGCATGGGAAGGATAGCCACCGCCCACAAGTGTTTACCAGATCGGGAGGAGAGTTGAGAACGATGAAGCGGTGACTGTAGTATCCGGAAGAACACGAAGAGACGGACGCGTACCAATGTCCATGCTAGGCTTGGTAGCCCAGGGTCCAAGACGCACTTGACGACGACACTCCCAAGTAAAAGCTCTTCAAGCTCGGACTACGAGGGCGACGGCGCAAGTGCCGAAAGAGGGAAGCTCGTCCTCCGTGACTCCTCTGACAACGAGGACAGAGAAACAGGACACCGAAGTCCGTGAGAAGATATCGCAACCGTGAGGAGGAGGAAGATCGTGTCTTCTCAAGCGCCGCCAAAGGTGGATGTGTTCACTCGGCCATCGCCTATTTTTAGGAAGATAAGAAAAGGCGCATGCCCGCCAATGTGAAAACCTATGATGGAACAAAGCGATCCGGACGATCACCTAAAAATTTTCGAATCACCGCTACCATCGAGAATTGGCCACAACCATGTGGTGCCACATGTTCAATTCCACATTAGCGGAAATGCGCGAACTCGGTTCAAGAAGCTCCCACGCGAAGCATTGGTGGATTTGAAGAATTACGGAAGGCGTTTCACTGAACTTTACTCAAAGGAAGAAGTGCGCCAAAACCTGTCAAACTTGCTGTGGTAAACAAATGTGGGGAATCTAAGCGCTTATGTGGAACGCTACAAAGATGAGTGCATACATGTCAAGGCATGTCCCGAGATACTAAAGATCTCAGGGTTCATGAACGGGATCAATAACCTAGAACTCATCAAAAGGTTGAACGACAAGGTCCCCCAAACCTTTGATGAACTTATGAAACGCACGAGGTCCTTTATCCAAGGAGAAGCCACCGCGACAGACAGCAAGAAAGGCTACTCAAACTATAGGTCACAAGAATAGCCTAGGAGACAATCCATTGACCAGAGTAGCAACCGCAACAAGAACTACCGCGGCCAGGGGAGCGGACGAGATAACGACAAATATACCCCGCTAACCAAGACTCCAAAGGAGATATTCGCGACGGAAGGCGCGAACTTCCCGAGACCCCCACCAATGCGCACCCCAGAAGAGCGGCGCGTGGGGAACGGATACTGCGACTATCATGGACAGAAGGGCCACACCACCAATGAGTGTGTCCAATTACGCCAACTAATTGATAAACTAGTAAAAGAAGGCAGATTGGACCATTTAGTTAAGAGCATCAAGGATGGGAAAGATAAGCAAAAGACTGGGAACAAAAAAGAAGCACCCAAAGATAAGGCTGATACCATTTACATGATACAGTCATGGCAGCAAAAGACTAAGCGTAAGGTCGTACCAAAAGTTTTCCTGTGGAAGCGAAATTTCTTTCCCCACCTTGGTCAGAACAACGCATGGTAGAACCACTCACCATTGAAATTAATGCAGGGGTCACGATATCCACCGCATGTATGTTGATGGAGGAGCATCCGCAGATATAATGTATGAACATTATTTCAAGCGATCGCGACCGAGATACGTAAGTCGATTAAGCCCGCCATGACGTCGTTGATCGGTTTTACAGAGAAAGATATGGCCCATGGGACAAATATGCCTACTAGTCAATGTTGGTAATAAGGAACACCGCGACAAACTGGGTGAACTTTATGATGATCAAATCCCTTCGCCATACAATGGCATTATTGAAAGGCCAGGATATCGCCGATACGCTGCACCGCTTCTACAAAGATATGGGATGCTCAAGTTCCCGCAGAGGGGCATTGCTACTCTACAATACCACCGTCCCACGGAGAATGTAACACGATTACATGTGAGACGGCACACATTCCGCATCAACAAGCAACTAAAGTATCAAACTTGAGGGTCGCATTCATCCCGATTACCCGAGCAAGAAGTATCGATCGTGGGATCGCCGCTCGATAAAGGCAGGCGGCGCGCAGCGCACTCTTGCAAAAGAATCGGATATATTTGCATGAGAACCAAAGCATATGACCGGTGTACCACGTTCGATTCTGAACACAAGTTGAGAACCGACAAGGATACTCCCCAAGATCTGAATAAGAAGCGCGACCGGACTCGAGCGCCGCAAAAGCAATTCGAAGAAGTACACAAACTTGTGGATGCTGGTATCATGCGATAAATCTATTACCATGACCGCTTTCCAACCCAGCCGATGGTCAAGAAGAGCGATGGTAGTTGGCGGATGTGCGTGGACTTCACGGATCTCAACAAAGCATGTCCGCAAGATCGCTACCACTACCGGAGATAGACCGAAGGTAGAATCTTTGTGCGGATACCCACTTAAATGTTTCTTAGAGCGAATACAAAGGATACCACCAAATCCGGATGGCTAAAGAAGATGAGGAAAACGGCCTTCCATACAAGCCAAGGCGTCTATTGTTATACTAAGATGCCCTTTGGCTTGAAGAATGCAAGCGCTACCTACCAGCGATTGGTAGATAACGCATTTGAAAAATAGGTGGGCCGCAACCTAGAGGTTTATGTTGACGACCTTGTCATAAAAAGCCATACGGAGGACGAATTGGTGCGCAACATTGAGGAAACATTTAAGACACTACAAAAGATCAACATGATGCTAAATCCTAATAAATGCACTTTCGGCGCTACAGAAGGCATGTTCCTCGGATATTTGATAAAGCCCGATGGCATTAAACCGTGTCTAGAAAAAACGAAGGCTGTAATCCAACTTCCTTCACCACGCACGTTGAAAGAAGTCCAGTCCCTAAATGGAAAACTGGCCGGTTTGAATAGGTTCTTGTCCAAATCAGCAGATAAGTCACTCCTCTCTTCAAACGCTCAAGAAGTGTACAAAAAGGAGACTTTCATTTGGACTACGGAGGCGTAAGAAGCTTTCATAAACTTAAACAACACATAGCAGCTCTCAAGCTAGTCGCGCCCGCCTGTGGGAAGAATTAATTATGTACTTATCTGCGACTCATGGAGTAGTCATTGTGTGCTACCTCTCGATGTGAATTCAAGACAAACACCGGTATATTTTGTAAGCAAAGCACTCAAGAAAACGGAGGTTAACTATAGCGAATGGAGAAGTTGGTCCCAGCATTAGTATTCGCCGCCAAACAACCTTGCAGTACTCTAGGCGCACCCAATAGCGGTGATCGCTGCATCAACCTATCAAGCAAATCATCTCCAAACCCGATGCATCGGATCGACTATAAGTGGAGCGTTGCTAGGTGAGCATCACATCTCCTCTGCACCACGACCGCGTTAAGGGCGATACTAGCACACTTCATCATCGAAAAACCGGACACTGATGATGCACCTTCACAAAGCAAGGTAGAACTACAAGAACCATGGATCCTATTCACGGACGGATCTTCATGCGTGGACGGGTCAGGCGCAGGCCTTATCCTCACAAGCCTAGAAGGAATGAAATTCACCTACGCGCTGCGTTTTGAATTCACAGCCACAAACAACGAGGCCGAGTATGAAGCCCTAATCGCTGGATTACGCGTTGCAGCTCGAATAGGCATACGCAACCTAGAAGCAAATGTGGATTCCCGGATAGTAGCCAACCATGTGTTGGGCGAGTATGTGGCTAAAGAGGAAAACATGGTTCAATACTCGACAAGACCAAGTCACTTATCCGTGGTTTTGACAAGTTTACCATAAAACAAGTTCCTAGAGGGGAAAAGTAAAGGCGGATGCATCGAGCAAGATTGCATCCACAAGCTTTGTGCACTGCCAAAAAGTATTGGTGGAAACTCAAGAGCAAGTCTATCTCGAGAGATGGAGATATCCACGGTGATAGAGGAACAAGGTCCTACATGGATGACTCCAATCGCCGAGTTTATAAGCAGGCGTATTGCCTCAGAGCGTATGACGGCCGACTAATCGGCACACATCACAGAGGTTTGAACTTGGGGATGGTATATTATATCGGCGCCCTTTCTACAACCATGGCTTCGATGTGTTGGAACCCTTCAAGCAGACACGTACTCGAGAGATCTACTCCGGCTCATGTAGTATGCACTCGTGACCACGGTCCGTTGTAGCACACGCTACGGTTAGGATACCTCGGCCACGATGCACCGTGACGCGGACTTAATAAAAAGTGTGGCGATCGCCAAGTTCACTGCATCCATCCTACGCCAACCACAACAGAGCTAACACCTATTACGCCGCCATGGCCATTCTATAAATGGGGCATCGACATTGCAGCCCTTTCCTGTTGCAAAATAGGGGATTGAAATTCCTTATAGTGGCTATAGACTATTTCACTAAATGGATTGAGGCAAAGGCGGTCGCGACAATCACAGTGTCGGGTAAAACGATTTGTTTGGGAGAATATCGATGCCGCTTCGGACACCGGGAAATCATCTCGGACAATGGAAAACAATTATGTGACAACCCTTTCAAGGAATGGTACGAGAAACTGAATATTGCACAACACTTCGCGTCAGTTAAGCACCCACAAACCAATGGTTTGGTCGAGTGTGCAAATCGTAGTCTAGGTGAAGGAATTAAAGCACGCTTAGACAAACATAAAGGGAGGTGGGTGGAGGAATTATCGCATATTTTGTGGGCGCACCGCACTTCAATCAAAATTAGCACGGAAGACACTCCCTTTTCTCTTGTCTATGGGACAGAAGCCGACATACCAGCCGAAATTGGGATGCCAACTATTCATACTACCGAAGTTAATGTTACAACCAATGACGATGAACGACGTATTGACTTGGACCTGTTGGAAGAAAGGCGCGAGCGCGCAACTATATGTGAGGCGAGAGCTAAGTAAAAAATGAAAGGATACTACGATGCTAAAGTTCGAAGCGTCTCATTCCGACCAGGCGACTTTGTATATCGCACCAATGATGCGAGTCATGCAGAAGATACATGAAAACTTGGACCGAAGTGGGAAGGACCTTATGAGGTCATTGAAGCATTAGGAAAGAGGCGGCGACAAGCGCGCGTGACATGGATGGTCGTGAGCTACCACGCATGGAACATTTGCAATCTCAAGCGATGTTATTCTAGGAAGCTACGCCCATCGTGACGGATACCCCACACTTTGGTAAAGTGCTCAATAAATATCCGTATTTACATTCTCGTTTTACTTAGGCAAATGTCTTTTTCTTTTACAAACACTTGCAAGTATTAATAAAACATCGCGGTTTCTAGCTAACTCCGCGACACATTTCAATTTGTTATTTACATATTATTTATGTCTCATCATTGTTGTTATCTTATCTTTTGCCTACATGGCGTGCATGCATTTACTAAACCCACGATGGTAAAAGGATGAGTAAACCTACTAAATAAATCGTTGAGTAAGAGGGTTGCAAACCCATCAACATCGGATCATGCATCCTTGTTAAACACCTTATTTTCAAGACGTTGGAATAAGTTCAATGTGCATTCCATGATGGATGCGCAACAATGCATACTATGCGCGTTTAACAAACTAGGAATCAAGACTCTTGACTCCTTGATATGATATTTACAGTACGCTGCATATCACACCATACACGATTATGATACAAGTACTTAGAACTTATGTTTCAAGTATGTTAGATCATGACTTTCATACATGATTATGGACTTCATATACTATTTGCGCTTATATAACTGTTTGATTCTTAGACAACGAGGACGTTTTTAATGCAAAGACAGATAACTAAGTACAAACGTTATAATCGCAACCACATATGGATCAACACACCTTCAACAAAAGGGAACTTTTATTATGAACCATGAGTTCTTACAAAAGGATATTTACAAAGAAGCTATGGCCTATATACTATTACAACGCCTAAGATGTGAGCTCTCAACACGGTTTGCGTATCCCGGCCTCTTTCGGCTTCAATAGATCGAGAATCCGGCGATACGCTGCCACACTAATGTGTACCCGCCGGATCTCGGGAGATGCTACCGCGCCAAGACCACACAAATGGCCTTTCCTTCACGCCTTTCTTCTTTGCAAGCCTCATGGCATGGGCTTCTAAGGATTCTTTCAAAGAATTTCTCAAGGGCAAAGGGGTTCGTGATATCGCGCTGGGAGAGCAAAGATGGGAACTTGCAGCTGTGACTCATCAGGCTTCAAAAAATAGTCAGGCTGCGCCTCTGCATCATCAGCACGGTGGCGGTCCAAGGTTAATCCCTCCATAATCACACCTATGGGATAATCCTGGTCGCGCTCCAACTGCGCAATCTGAGGAAGCTCCAACAACTTCATCTTCCCCATCGCAGCAACCAGATCATCATATGCATGCTCGTTATATTCGGGCACCTGTGCGGTAGGCACTTTCAAAAGGCCACCCTCATGAAGCTCTTCTATGGCCTTCGCCTTGCCACGCGCCAACTCGCACTGAACAACACTCCCAAAGGTGTCTTACCTCTCGAGACTCCAGCATCGAGGCGCAAGGCGCAAACCATGGCCGATGAGCCACCAAGCGCCAAGAATTGTGGAAACAAGTCGAGGATACGCTCTTCATCGATTCAATGCTTTGAGCTTGCGAGCTTCATCTCTCGCTTCTCCAAAGAAGCCTCCCACAGCTATCTGAAACTCCTTCAACCGAGAAGTGCTCGTTCTTCCCACTCTCCAAATACTTAAGAGCCCAGAAGCACGTAGCCTTATAATCCTCTAATGTGGCGCGCTCCTGGCTCACTTGGGTAAGCAACTGGATCTTTTCTTTAGCAAGTTTTTGGGCATACGAGCTCACCGCCTCTGCTTGAGATCGCCAATGCGCCTCTAGCAAACAAGATTTCCTTATCCTTCAAGGCCTGCTACTTTCCCTAGAATACCTTGACTTTAACTACGCAACCAATGTAGCCTGGTGCGCAGCAGCCAACACCAGCTCCTCAACAGGATGACCCATTGGCACATCCTCAAATGCCAATGGCTCGGCGCTTTGGTTCTTTGGCTCAAAAGAGTCGGCGCGAACGGGACTAGCCTCGGGTGGCGTCTCCCCAGAACGCTCAACAGTAACCCCAACGGTTTCAACACTGCACGTAAAAGAAGAGAATTAGTGATTATTTAAACAGGGAATTTGATAAGTTCTTCGGCGACAATACTTACTTGGGGGGAACAGTCTCCATTGAATGGGGCGATACATCGTCTGATGACGACTCCACATCAAGAATGACGGGACATTTTTTCCTGGATGAGCCTACGCCATCGCCACCAGGCGCTCTCTTGCGCTTTACTCCTTGGCCTGCCTCCTCTAGTTCTACCATAAGGACCTCTACGCTCTCCGCTACGTCTGTGCGGGAAAGATCCACTTCAGGGGATTGTACCCTAGGGCTAGGCACGCTGCCTTGAGGGTCGCCCAAAGACAACGGGTGAACCACCCCGATTCTTCCGATTCATCTCCACGGTGCGCCCGCAGTAGCATCCAAAATGGGAATTCTCCTTCTCGAGGGCGACCCCACGGTGACCGCGGGTTTGGCCAAACGAACAACGAACAAGTCCATCTCTCGAAAGCAAGGAACTACCGGATGCATCGCAAGGGATATAGTACTCCGAGGTGAACTCGAAGTTCATCCTCGGTTATATCGGATGAAAAGTCGATAATCCAAGAACCATGATAAGGTTTCACGCGCGCCGCTGCTACCTTTGAAAGTTTAAGGGTTTCTTGGTTGATATTTCGAGCTTTTCAACAATGGTGGAATGCTTTTACCGTGATAAGCCATGATAAAAGGGGGCGATGGTTATATAGGGTTCCACATCCATGTGATGCTCGACACGTGGATCCCACTTTCTAAACGTGTGGATAGGAGTTGCCGATGTGGCACACTTTCCATTCACTTTCCCGTTTACGAGGGATGTATTTGACCTAATTTGGTGGATTCACCGTATCTTCTTATAGGCGGGCAACCTTTGTAGCTTTTCCGCTATGCCTTGAGGAATCTATTGGCTACGTTTATTAGTCTAGCATCCGCGGGTTCCACCCTGCGCATACTAGACTGGGGGGACATGATGACGTATAGTCCGCATTCGGGTCATGAACCCGACCAATGAATGCTACTAGCAATCAAGCCCAGTACGAATGGGCTAACCCGGTAAGGGTTTGGGCTCACGAAGGCCCAAGCCCAAAGTTATTTATGGCTTTGATATCAGATATCTCTTATTTATGAGATATGTATCAATTGACCGACTTAGGCGGGATACGCTGAAGGTTGAGGAACACGAAACCAACAAGGATTTCGTGTTTATATAAAGGGCATCTCGGCCCTCATTAAAAGGTATGATCACAAAACCTAACTCTCCACTAAACCCTAAAGATCGATTACTTACTCTCACGCCTGAGGATAATCGTGGGAGACAATCCCACGATAAGCCTAACGGTGTTTTCTGTTTTCTTAGTGCGCAGGTCTCAAGCATCAAGGTCTAATTGATACAAGAACCGGAGTCCAAATAAGGAACGCCCAACTTTTGTATCAACAGCAATGTTGTCCCATATGATCAATATGTGAAGCAAGATAAAAGTATAATTGTACCAAGTGATGCATCTTCTGCCATCAATGATGAATGCGTGTATGATGAATACACTGATTATGTGCCTGATGATTCCATGACCACTAAGCTAAACATCTATAAGGATCAAGTTGCCATCTATGAACAGCGTGCTAAGTTTGAGCTGACTACCTGTGAGCAGGATATGGATTGCCAAATGCGTACACTTATCAGACAAAGTAAGTTAAGGGAAGAAACATTAAAACAAGAGTTAAATTCCTTACAAGAGAAACTTAATAAAACTGTTAAGCAAAAGAAAGAACTTCAAGAAAATGTAAAAGTGCTTAAGCAGGAATTCAATGCTAAGGAATCAAAACTTTTAACTGATTTTTCCAACCTTAAAACTTTAAAAAATAAACTTGAAAACAAGTTGTACGTACAAGGAAACACCATTCGAATTGCTCACATAATCACTAACCATAGAGTATTAAGTGATAAGCATAGTATTGGCATTATAGAAGATCCCAATCCTGCGTATCTTAAGATAGCGAAAAGTGCTCACAATGTGATTTATGATGGTAGTGAGATAACTAAGCCTAGACAAAAGCCAACTTGTATAGAGAGAACAGAAGAAGACAAAGACTTAGAAGATGCCTCTAGAAAGAAAATGGAAAAGAAATTAAATGAAGATCCTTTGTGTAGGGCTTAGAATATGTTAGGTCACTAGTTTTGCAAACACAAGTAATATAGAAAGAGGTTAAGGCGATTGAACAAGATCTAACACACACACAAACAATAATAATACCGGTTACGCATAGGTGAATGTGAAAGAGAAAAACTTGAACAACCAACCCTCAAGTGAGGGTTTACATAAGGTATTTATAGGAGGGAAGCTAGGGCAACACTCCTAGTTCCCTTCCTTTCTTTAATGGGCTTGGGCCTAAGCTCATGGGCCTTCTACATAAGCTTAAGGCTAATAACAAACATAAGGCTATAATAAAGCTAACTATTACATATTAATTACTAACACTTGATTATGGTTTAGGAGTGATTCCAACAATCTCCCCTCAAGTGTTGGTGATGAACGCATGAAGCGTTGATGTAATAGTAGCTCGACGCCTTCGACATTCTTCTTCTTGTGAGAAGAATTGCCTTGATTCGAACAATCTCCCGCAGCAGTAGAGATAGTTGTCTTTGAACAATTATGCTTTGATGTCATATTTAACTTTGTTCTTTGATCATTGTTCTTTGTGGTGAAAGTGATAGTATGTTGTTGTCGCATCGACCGCCTCAGTCCGCTTTGTTGCTCCAAAGGTTCCACGTCATTCTTCAACATGTTCACACGCCTTTGACGCTGGAAGTCAATATCGATGAAGTTCTCTAAGTCTTTAACTTTGTAGATTCTTTGGTTTGACAAAGAATCATTCGACGGTTGTGTTGCTTTTGAATAGAACTTCCATTAGTGATGATGTTGGCGTGAGCATGAGAAGAATCAAGACGATCATCCCGCCCGAGCTTCCATAAGAAGAAAACATTTCAAACGGTTAGTAATAGCGGTTCCTAAGACTTACAAGTTTGAACTTCGAGAGTGTTAACAAAGATAGTGTGAAAACACAACTCTAATTCTTACAAAGGCCGCCTCGAGCTGGAGTCCACAAGTGAGATAACGCGATGTACCGAAGCACATCTACATTCAGATGAGTCGCCGAGGTATACCGTAGTATCACCTCACGATCAGACCGTTGAGACACACTCAGCGTAATCCACGGGAGTTACCGAAGTGACCGCCGTGGTTTGTTTGATGTTGACCACGGCAGAGTTTCCATTCAATCACCGAGGATCATGAGATGTGAACCTCTCATAAATGTTCTCGATGATTGCTAAGATCCGTGAAGGACTCGATATGAACCATCAAGATCTTATTTGTTGATCAACAAGTAATGAAATGTCAAGTGTCCCCAAGAGATCTTTTGATGAATCGTGGCTCTAGACTCAATAGTGCATTTTGGTTTTCCGCGGAGACTAGGGAGAGGGTCTCCTTCTTCAATACCAGCGATCTCTAAGAGAAAGCCAATAGTTTACGAGGGTTCCTGTGAGAATGAAACAAGCTTCCGTTGAGAGAAATTTGAGTGGCTAAGAAGGTTTAGTGCATGCGCCATGGGTCCATGACGACTTTTAATCTTCAATACCGTGTCACAAGTGACAACCAAGAGTATATGAATTGAACCCGGTAATACATCCTAAGTTGAATAACTGGAGGGCTATTTCTTTTCACCCTTTACTTTACATTTCTTTTTTGATTCTTCAACTCCTTCTTTCTCCGATTCTCATTTTCTCCTTTTTACAATCATTCCTAAGGACTTCTAACACTAACTAATGGTAGAGTCCTTGGGTAGATCCCTCCGGCTCTGGCGGATCATAGGATGGTTATTCCTAACCTTAGTCACCTTATAACTCCATGACTAACCTATGTTGCCATTAAAACCACTGTTGTGAAGTATCTCTCAAAGGGTTTGTTAATGAAAATCATGTTTGAACCACTATGAGAGATAGGATTTTGCATAAATACTCCCCCTCCACATGTGCTTAAGAGTTTTAATGGTTTAAATGCACAGTGAGGAAAGAGCGCGCACATTTTGAATTGATCCACTGGAGATAGACAATCCTCCGCGAGACACGTTCGTTGCTGTATAGTTAAAGAGTTACATTGTCGCCTTTTAGGTGACAACTAGCTCTAATAACTACCTTGAAGGTGTAGACAAACCTCGAAGGTTGTCATACCCGTCGAGTTCATGTCTACCAAGAGTGTCTCGAATGGTACTTTCTACTTGGACAAGTCCTTTCATAGACACGTTTACATTACTAGCGAACTAGCTTGAAATTATTACCCGTCCAGGACAAGTCTTTTCGAGTTACTAACGGTTTAGTACCGCTAATTCGTTGGTTAAGTCCAAGTACAGATTCATTTGCATTTTTGCACAACATATTTCTTATCACATAATTTTCTCCCCTCAAAATGGCATATCAAATGTTATTTTGAAAAGTTGACAATAAATATGACCATTTCGAGTGTTGCGGGAAGATGACCACTATGAACAATTTGTGAACAAAGTTATAACTCAAATACTCCCCTCAACAAGTGATATAAACGGTTGAGGTTTTGAAAATCATATGGAAGTACTTGTCCTTTTGAGCAAAACCTTGAATAATGAAAGGTTTGATAGGTTTTACTCAAAAATAAGAAGCTTTCGCCTTTTATAAGGATTGTGGCATCAAGCGTATCACAGGTCCTTTCTTGCAGATTACGGGTTGTACATCGTTATGTGCACAAGCCATTGACATATATCATCACACATCCAAATTTTTAATGAAAGAACCAAATCAAGGAGTACCGGGAAGTGCGGTGATGTTCCTGTGAGTACGAGCAGGCGTTGATAGCCGGTGATGTTGATCCCGGGTTGACCACCAACAAAGCTTTCCAACGCTCAATCGATCCTTCGAACAACCGCTCATCAATCATGGTGATGATCCTCTCACATTCCTCCGATCCCGAGAATTCCATCGCTTAGGGTTCCCAATGTTTTCACGATATCCTTCAATCGATAAGCTAATCCATCCCTAACCATCTTCGAGTATGATCTCCAAATTTGTGAAGCTCATTACACGCCATCAAGCAATTGCGATGAAGTTCACTGCGATAAACGACACCAAACGGTTTGGTCGATGGCGTTAATTGTGATAGTGGTTGATATCGGGAAGATCAAGCGTGGTGGAGTGAAGTTGACACGTATCGATATGATTCAACGGCAGTGGAGATCTTCAACACGCTCTTTATGACTATGCGTCCGATGAAAATGAGCGGTGACTTGATGAATTCACGTTGTATTTCGTTGAAAATTGTCTTATGCGACCATACTTTTGCAAGGTACATGTCTTCAATATCGTTGAGACAAATTCTCAAAGTCACTTCATTGAAGGCATAATCCCTTTCATCCCATCTTTTGACCACAATCTTCTTGAGAAAGGTGTAGTCCCATTTGGATGAAAGACCAACATGTTGGATGGCAACGATGTCTTTAGTACTAAACACCAGCATGTTGTGACTTCGAACCGGACATACCGTAGTAGATTAACTCGGCGTTGCTCGCGCTGATGAATCCCATACAATGCATCTCGGTCGTATGCTTTCCGTGTTGGAGAACAAGTGAGTGGCACGTTCCTCAATGGCAATGCAATTTGAGTAGATAGTGCGGGGAATGGAAGTGTCAAGGATGTAGCATATTTCCTTGAACCAACGCCACCATGGAGAAGAAATTCGTGTCTTTGTTGAAGAAATATCGAAGGGAATCCGTGGTTCATCCGGTTGGCCAATGGTCGGTAGAGGTTTGGTCCAATCGGTGTAGTATGGAGGGTTGTCCTTTTGTGAAGTCAATGTTTGCTTCGGGTTGAGCCAATCCATGTTGTTAGACATAGCTCGAGCAATGTTGTCAAGGTGATATTCGACCGAGGGCACTTTCAGAGTCTTTTAGAAGTTGAAACGCTTCATTCTTGATTCGCTTCAACTCGATTTATCATTTTCTTCACATGGAACTTTTCTTCCAAAAGTTTTGCATGCTCCAATGTAGAACCGCTCTACCAAATTCGACCTTCTTTAGGGTAGGAGTGTTATTAACAAGAGTAGAGAACCATTCAAATTCTTCATTTTGTCGTCATCTAGCCAAGATACGTCCACCGAGGCGCCTTCTTCTTCTTCTTTTTGAAGGCCTAGATGATGATGCTTTGGTTTCGAACTTGTTTGGGAGATGCGGGTTGTTGTAGGGGCTCAAGGACCTCTTCATCGTCACCACCGTATACTCAAAATGATCACCGGTTTTCGAGTCGGGGTAGTAACTCGGAATCGCCATGAGGTTTATCGTAGAGGAGCGAGGAGGGACTTTGTTGAGTAGGAGTCCGTTGGAGAGGAGGTGGCATAGAAGATGATTCACCGACTTCTTTTGACGCTTAGCTTCATCATGCTTATCCCGATCCTTGTCTTCATCGCCTCTAGGACGCTTAGACTTTTCACCGAATCTACATGCTTCTTGGAGTTGGTAGTCCAAAGAATGCTTGAAACGACTTTCCTTCATCGAGGTAAATGTCCCGCATCGTTGAGACATTTGTGTGACAAGCTTGGCCACCAATTCATTATCCGAGAAAACTATAGGATCGATGGATTGATTGTTGCGGTTAAAGGTGTTGATCTTATAGTTTGCTTGGCTATCTGCATAAGATTTGGATATAGTTGTCCGTGAACAGCTCCTTTGTGACTTTAGGAACGATATTCAAGGTACTTGTTAGTGTAACCTTCGATCATTTCGTTCGAGTTCCTCTTGACGATGACTTTTCATGAATTCTGAATAAACTTCCTTTCTTCTTTCATCTTGTCATGCTCATCACATGATGTCAGATGTGATCAAAGATAGAAATTCAACTTCTTTTGGAGAATGTCTTTCTTTTTCGACTTGTTGTACTTTCACAATTCTTTGATGAGTTTGAGAAATCCAAGATCGAGGTGGTTTCTTCACAAATTGGATGTTGATTTGGTTGACTTCTTTGATGGTGGTGGTGAGGAGTGAGATGAAGAATCTGAGGAGGAGGAGACATGAGGAGGCTCGGGGTCCTTAGGTGGTTCAAGTTTCCTCTCGTGATCGTGTAGGACTTTCCGTAGGTGACTTGTCATAATCAAGATCTTTATCTTTCTCGACTTCTCGGTTTGATTTCTCAAAGTCATATTCGATAGTATCCTCCACAAGCTTTTGTTGTTGTAAAGAGTGGTGGCACCGATCCCTTATCGGGTAGATTAACGCATCGGGACACGTGAAGAGGGCAAGACCACTTGATCCTCCGGTCCACCCATTTGATCTTTTGCAAATTCTTCACCTTTTGAAGGTGTCTAACGAGTTTAAACTTCTTCCTGTAGGATTGATCCATTGCTCTTCATCACTTTCGAGCTTGAGCTTTGATCATACTGGACAAGTTAATCGGAGTCTTCCTTTGCCATGTTCACCGGAGGACTAGGAGATTTTGCATCAAGGATTGTCATCCTTGCGGTTTGAGTAGGTAATCTCTTCATCGTGTCGATTACTTTGAGCTTTCATTCAAAAGTTTTCTTTGCGGTTCGGGCTTGGGGATTGGGATGGGAGTAGCTTCCTTAGATGGAACAATCCTCTTTGAAGGAGGGTTCCTCTGGGTAACTTCCTTGACTCTCTATGCTTAATGCACTTCCAAGATCGCCTCTTCCGGTTCTCCGAGTAGGTGTCCCGAAGCCTTTTCATCAAGATGGCCAACTTTTCCTTCTTTTACGGCTACCCGATACCTTTTGTACGCTTCCAACTTTTTGATTTCCTTTGTAAGAAGGTGATCGGGCAACTCAACACCCTGTTTCTTCGTGAGACGATTCTTTGATTCCGGCGGATAGTATGGGCTCACCAAGATGTCATGATTATCCGGGTCATTGAGTCTCCGGGATTTCGGGATGAAGTCCAAGAGCTCTCGATCAACAGTTTGGTATCCGATATAGGAATTTTAGATCCAAGCTTCTATGAAACAACATCATATCTTCCCATAGCAAAGGCTTCAATTATAATGTCCTTCTTGTTGATCAACGACCAGAAAATTTGCGCTCCATGAGCTTGGGATGCTCATAGCCACCGCCACGACCGAGACCGATTTGGTGATGATCATATAGAGTGTCCTCCATGGTTGAGGAATATTCTTCACTCCACGTGAGAGTGCTTCAGAATGATTCCTTTAGATTCATCATAACCAATATCTATCAAGAATTGCGGATGTCTCTTCAAGAGGGTAGCAAAGAAGTCGGTTGAGCGATGTCCGAATGATGAGAACTCGTAAGTCATCGTGAGTGATAGTGACTTGTTTGTGATTAAGAGTCACATTCACAAGATTTTGACCGGTGATCCTCTGCATAGAATCCCGTAATTGTTGAATGTAGACCTCGAACTATGGCGAGTGTGAGAGCATGTTCGCACGGATGATTCCCGAGAATATCCACCGCAATGAGACAAGAAGATTACGAGCATGTGAGGGTGTCAAAGTCAACCCTAAGGTTGTTCTTTCCAAGCTTTCTCGAATAACCCTCGGAAAGATATCGACAATTGTAAGAATTTCTAATGCATCCACATTCATTTGTTCAGCCATGTCGTGATCTGAAATAACATTAGCCAAAAGAACCAACATATCGAAAGACATAATGTTAGTCAACAGAAGGTTTTATTGTCTAGTTATTGAATGTACAATGTCAATGATTGTTACAAATCCTAAGTTACTTGTTTGTCCAATAGTACAATGACATCGTGAAATGTTTCGTGAGTTAGTTAACTTTTAAGTTTTAAAGTTTATGCTATCACTTATTGTTCACAACATATCAAACATTTGAGTTTTTTAGTGACATTATTGGTTTCGTGATGATATGATTAGTTTATTAACAAGTTTGTACACGTAACAATTCATAATGAAGGTCAATCAAGGCATAGGCGAGTTTTGACAAGTTGCGTGAACAAGAATGACATACAGCAGAGACGAAAGCTACGCCAGGATCCTAACTACGCTGTAAGAGAAGTTACGCGTAGGAAAGGGGTCTTATGCGTAGGGCTTACGCAGAGGCGATAAAGACCTTACGCGTAAGGCTTACTCGTAAGAGTAGACCTTATGCGAGTCATCATTTACGCATATCCTTCACGCAGGATACGCGCAGTCCCATTGTAGAACCTTATGCGTAGTAGTTACGCTGTAGGATTTCTCTTACGATAACTTCCTACGCGTGAAGGTAATCCTTATACGTAGAGTTGCAAATGACCTTGATTCTCAATATTGCGTAGCAAAGCCCGAAATAAGTTCATCAAATCATCAAAATTAACACAAAACATCATTTTATCAACAAGTTATGGCATGAACATTCATAAAACAGGTTATGTGAGAAAGTCATACGCAGAGGTCAAAACCCTAAGGGTTAAGAATTACGCGATGAATTTTAACCATAGGATTTACACCATACTTTTTCGGTAGTTTAAGAGTGTTGTGAGAGTCTTTAAACCAAGTATTAACATCTAGTTCGAGATGAATCAAAAATACCCAATTTTTATAGCTTTAAACCCTAATTCCTAATTCGAATCAATTAGGGTTTCGGTGGTTATAAGGCATGGATATCATCAATTCAACATCACATAAGCATAACACAACAATCTTTTGACCAAAACACTTCACATTCGAAAATACCCAAATCGACTCATAAACCCTAATATTCAAAACCATTAATTCGTGTTTCGGGTATGTTTAGGTGATGAAAATGTGTTTATTGATGTAAAAGAAACATTTTGACACAATATTTATAACCACAACACCCATTCTTGATTGAGTGTTCATACGCATGCGAGAACACTAAATCAAACATAGATCGTAATTTGACCGTTGGTTTTGTATAAGAATCAAAACCTATGTTTGTAAACACGTTAAGATCATAAAACCACTTACAAATTGATGATCCAAAACACAGATTTGTAGAAGGATTTTTAGGCGTAGGATTTTAGTTGGTTGGAGAAATAAATGTGAAGTAAATGAGTTAGGTGGGGTGTTTTGTATAAAATAACTTTAAGGTTATGACAGTTTTGGTCCCTCCACCTTTTCCTTTTTCATACAAAGCCATTTAACTTCCATTTTGGTTACCAAACAAGGTTTTTAAGAAAGAAACTTGACGACACTCCCCCTCGACTTAAGAAAAATGATGAAAGGTTATTTATTTTAGTTCGAGGAGTGTCATTGAACCAGAAAATTCACCACCATTGTTAAATGAAACAACCGAGATATGATAACATGCAAGTACACAGATGTTTTGAAACAGTTAAGTGAAATTTTTCTCCCCCTCAACACTTGATCGGAAAAATACTGAATTTTGAAAGATTAAAGTGTTGAAGGAAGAAATGTACTTGCCATGTTGAGAGAAAAGTAGATTAGAAGAATATTTTTGTTTTTATCAGGTTTTATATTTTTGTATTTTGTTTTTGAAAAATTTATTTACAAAAGATGTTTTGGTGTTTGACGGGTTTTAAGACTGCTTTAAGAGGTCATCCAATTCCTCTTGAGTCAAACACCTCATACCAACCGTGGATCACTCATTAAACCTAGCGGGAGGCAAGGCTTTGGTGAGGAGATCGCCAATTGGTATTCAAGCACCCACAAAGTATAATTCAATCTGCACTGCTCCACGTGGTCTTTGATGAAATGATAGCGAAGATCGATGTGCTTTGATTTCGAGTCTGCCGAATCGAGTTGCACGAGATCGCAATGGCACTCCGATTGTCGCAAAGACATCGGATTACATCAAATACGTAACTATAGTCTTTGAGTTGTGTTCTCATCCGTATGACTTGAGCACAACACACGGACATGGCTACATATTCTCGCTTTGTTGATGACAATGATGTACAATCCGCTTTGATTGCCAAGACACCGCTTGTCACCAGAAATTGTAAAGCTCTCAAGTACTTTTCTCGAGTCTAAGCATCCTGCGTGGTCGCCGTCAAAAGCGATTAGTTCAAAACCAATCCTTCGGATACCGGATCCCCAAGTTAATGGTTCCTTGATGTATCGAAGGATTCTTTTAGCCTCGCAGAGGTGGGTTTCAGCTTGGTCGCGATCGATAACGGAGCATAGATAAATGGCAAAGACAATATCAGTACGCTAGTCATGTTAGATACATGAGAGACCCAATAATACTTGAGTATTTGGTAGAGTCAACTAATTTCCCATGTAAATCACGCCTAGCTTCTTGGTATGAGTCATAGGTGTGGCATAAGTATCACGTGTTTTCATTCCAAATTTGTTTAACAATTCAAGGGCATATTTGATCGACTCAAGAAAATACCACGGGTGATTGATGAACTTGCGTCCTAGAAAGAACGTGAGTTCACCCATCATGGACATTTCAAAATTTTTCTTCATTAGTTTTGCAAAAGCGGTTGAAAACTTTTATGTGTAGACCCAAAATGATGTCATCCACGAATTTGAACAATTAAGATATGTGCCCCGTGATATTGTATAAAAGAGTTGGGTCAACCGAGCCTTTGGTAAAATTATTAGCAATGAGGAAAGATGATAGCTTATCGCACCATGCAGGGGGCTGTTTGAGGCCATAAAGAGCTTTGTTCGGGTTTGTAGACATGGTTCAGAACTCGTGATCAACGAATCCGTCTCGTTGGTCGACATAAACCGTTTTTTAAGTTGTCCATTGAGAAACGCAGCTTTGACATCCATCCGATAGACCGTCATATTCATATGAGCCGCGAACGCGAGAAATATCCGAGCGACCTCAAGACGAGCAACCGGAGCAAAAGATTCTTCAATGTCTATACCCTCTTCCCGACGATAACCTTTAGCAACTAGACGTGACTTGTTGCGGATTACGCTCCCTTCAAAGATCCAATTTGTTTTCCAATCCATTTTAGACCAATGACGAGACCGCTGGTCTTTCAACCGCCCCATACTTCAAGACGCTTGAATTGGTTGAGTTCTTCTTGCATGGATTCAATCCATTGTCTTTGTCATTGCGTCTTTAATGTTTTTAGGCTCGATTGGCGATGGTGAGTGCATAAATGCAATGTTCACCATCTCGTGCGAAGACGTTGTCTCGTAACGATCGGTTGATTCGGGTTGCCAATAATATTAGCCGTAAGATGGTCTTTGTCCATCGATGTGTAGGGTTGATGTTGGTATACATTGTGCGATTCCGAGGATTCAAATGGTTTGTTGAAGATTCCGCGACATCCGCTGCGGTAGTCTCATTAGCAAACGGGTTGAAGAACGACGGATCAAAATCTGCAGTGGGGGTACATCATTCGTAATATCATCACCGGTTCATCATTGTTAGAGCGGTTTGTTCAACTGCTGTGTTGGAGTCAACGGTGTAGGTGCATCTTCAACAAGAGTTGTTGTAGCAGTGTATCGTATAGGAATATTATTAGGTTGTGCAATGAAACAATGGATACACCGGAGCACGCTCATCAATATCGCCACCGAATGAGGAGCAAATAACCTTTCCATTTGTTGACGAGTTAATGGGGCTTTGTTCACCGATGATGGGGTTGAGGAAGTTTAAACGGTTGTGACCGGGTTCTAAGTCATATACTCGTAAGCCATTTCCGTAAGTTCATCAAAATGAGCATGAATCGCTTCCATTACCTCCTTTGTTCGACGATTCCAGATTAGGAAACCTTTAGAATTATCATAGTATCCAATAAAGACTCCAATATCGCTTTGGCTTGAGCTTTCCAAAATCATCACGATCATTATTCGGATAGCAAAGGGATCCAAATACATGAAAGTGTTTGAGATTCGGTTTATGGTTGTGGACAAGCTCGAAGGTGTTTTGTTGTATGCTTGTGATCATAGAACGGTTTTGAGTATAGCATGCAAGAGATACAACTTCGCCCATATGTAATCTGGAAGTTTAGCATTGATTAACATTGTTCTGCAGCTTCCACTAACGCTCGGTTTCGCTTTTCAACAACTCCGTTTTGTTCTGTGTACGTGCAATAGATGTTTGATGTCAATTCCACTTTCTCATAGAATTCACGAAGGGTTTTGTTAACAAATTCCGCCTTTGTCTGCTCGATTAGTCCGACGGTGTTGCTGTCGAACTCAGATTTTTGTGAGAAAGGTGATGATCATTTGTGGAGCTTGGTCTTTGCTTCAAGAAAGTAGACCCAAGTCCATTGTGAGTAGTCATCAACAATTACTAAGATGTAGCGCTTGCCATTGATCGCTTGCGCGATCGGGCCACACAAATCCATGTGAAGAAGATGATGCACATGTCGAGAGTCAGTGTTCCATCTTTGAAGGAAAATGGGCACGAGTGCTTTTTCCTTGTTCACAGTCGAGCAAAGATGATCTTTGAATACCGAAATCGTGGGAGACCTTCAACTAGTTTGTGTCGAGCAAGGTTGGTGATGGTTTGAAAGTTTAGATGTGAGACGACGTTGCCATAGCCGTGGATTTTGTTGATGTTGCCTTTGAAAGTAAGCATATGGGAGATGAAGCAACCATGTCTTGCATAGAGATAGTGTAGAGACTAGAATTACGCGAGCCGACATAAGGTCATTTCCTTGTAGATCACGAATGAAACAAGTTTTCTCCCGAAAGCAACCTCCAAATCTCCATCACAAAACCGAACCATCGAGAACAGACATGACCGAGGCCTTCCACATAGTAAACCCCACGATTTCGATGTTCCCATTGACATAATCTCCAGAGCCCATGATAGTCGCTAAGTGATCATTCCCTAACCGATAAAGGCCAATGAACTTTGCAATAAAGTTTGATAACAGTTTAAGGTTGCTCGTCATGTCCGGGAACATCCGCTATCAACAATATATAGAATGATCAGATCACCACCGATATGTGCTTATTCACATATCTTTTCACTATCAAAATCGACCCAAAACAACCAAGGAAAAGCCGTTTATTGCTTATAATTGTGGTTTCTTGAGTTTGTATATGTGCAGTACGGATATGCAAAACACGCAAAAGGATCCAAATCGGATGTAAATCCGAGCACGAGAGATCAAGAGAGTTTTAGGCGAGTGAAGATCAAGATTGCATATTTTGAAGATTTTATTCTCAAAAGATGATTTTGGAAGTTTGAACAAAGTTTGAAGAAAAGACAAGTTTAGTCCTCAAGTTTTAGTAAATTGATTTTGATCCTTGAAGATTCAAAAGTTACAAAGTCACCCTTGGATTATTGAGCTTTACAATATTGGTCCTTGATAAAGATTTTAGAAAGTACAAGATTGGCCCTCAAGTTTTGAGTTTTACATGTTTAGTCCTTAAAAGTTATCTTGGATCACACTTGAAATCCTTAGTCCAAATTCACCTATAAAACCTTCGGCCCAAAAGTAGACCCGAGCCCAACCAAAAATACACTTACACCCGTTTTACTTCCTTGACCCGAATACAAACCAAACCCGCCCCCAAGAACCAGGTCAACACCATTAAAACCGGTCAACAAACTCAAAATAAAATAAAAAAAGGAGCGCGCCAAAAAAAACAGTTTACCCCTTTCCCCTTTTTACATGAACCCTAAAAATCCACCCCGGTTAATTACACCAAATTACAAACAATTAAGGGTAGAAGTGTACTTTCCATCGACAACCCCGACACCTAGGACGACAAGTCGTTGATCCGTGTGATATTGAACGCGTGTCACTCTCTCATTTGCTAAGACATGTCATCAGAAGTGATCTAAGGGCTATGATGTGATGGGAAGCGATTATCCTTGATCCAAGGGTGTATATTAGCTCAAAGTAACACAGATAGATGGATTCCAGAAGCTTCTCAAGCTCAAGCTTAGGCTATTTATAGTCTTCTAATCGTTCACATTTGCATCCCTCTTCTTATTTTCCTTTCTGTAATTTTTCATTCTCTCTAGATTATTTGTAGTGGTTAAATTTCTTTTCAAATGTTTTTGTAATTCGTATTGTATTAAAATTACCTTATTAATGAAAATTTGCATTTCATTCTCAGTTGTTTGATTTAAGTATTTCATGATTTAAAGTTGTTTATTATCCTATTTTAATGCTAGTTTCAATATTACATCTCATGTTTTAGCTTAATTTCTCAAAACTCAAAATACAAAAATCACAAAATCCTTTGAAAATATAAAAATAGCTTTAGATCGATTGTGGTGATGAATCAAGATCGATTTATTGTTTCTTAAGTTCATTCAAGCTTATTAATAGCTTTGTGTGAGCTTATTCAGTTTAAAATTCCAAAATCACTCAAAATCTCAAAAGTAATGCAGATTACTCTGAATCGATCCGGTTTCTTTGTTTGGATCCGGAATGGTATTGGTTTGATGTCGGTTTTGGTATTGGATCCGAAATGGATTGATTAGGTTAGGGTATAAGTAGGTTAGAGGTTCTATTTCTTCACTTTTGCTAGCCACCGTGGTGTGGACCTCTTGTAAGTTTCATAATATGTATCGATCATCAATCTATGTTTTGAATCTGTTCTAAGTTGTTATTGGTTCTTGTTTGATTGATAATTCCGATTGTTTAGTATTATTAGCTCATAACTGCTTCTAGATCTCTATTAGTAGCTATAAGTGGTGTTTGGCATAGATCTAAAATCTGTGGTAGAAGCTTTTAGATTAGCGTTAGTCATTGATACTTGTTTGAATAGTCATTTTGAGATCATTTGAGGTCAATTTGTTAGCATAATAACTCGATTAGTCAAAATAGCTTTGATCGTTCTTATATCCGATTCGTCAAAACAGTTGGTGTAATTGATTGCAATTTGGTTCAATATTGTAAGATCTAGCTTTTGGATATCATATTTTATGTTAAAACATCATAATCTGTTTATGAGATTGGATCAAAACTGGATTTGGTCAAAGGTTGAGTGTAATTTTCAAAAGTCAATATCTGTCAAAATCAGTTTTGAGACAAACTTTGTGAATCATTCATTGAATCATTATGGAGTTTTAGAGTTGGAAACTTTGGGATCTTAAATTTCAATTGGTCTAATTCTGTTAATCACTTTTTGTTTAATCTGAATTGGTCAGTTTAAGCTTCAAATAAGCTTAAACTTAAGCTACTAAGTGCCCTGCTCACACATAAGTGTGAAGCAGGCAGTTTTGTAATTGGTGAACAAGCTTCATTTCAAGGACTTTAGGACTGATATTTGGTGTGAGTGTAGCTAGCCAGGTGGTCTAATAGACTGCTTAATTGGATTTGTGATTAGCTTATTGTTTAAGCTTGTGCTCTTTCCCAAACAGTGGTCTTAAACCACTGTTTGGATAATATAAGCAGTTGGCTTATTTGGTGGTTCTGAGGATCTAGCTTGTTAGGAGTAGTGTTAATCAGTAGTTTATAGATTAATCTAGTGTAGTTTAGCTTGTGTTCTTGTTTGGTGGCTTATTTAGTTGTTTAGCTTATTTTGTAGCTTATTTCTTATAACAGCTTCACAAGAGCTTCATAATCTTACACATAACTTGTTGTTTTCCATTTTCTTAGATTCATATTATAATTTTAAAATTTTCCTGAAAGTTTCATAATTTTTGGTCTTCATTTGATATTTTCTCAATTTAATTAGATTTTAATCACTTTTTAATTACCTTTTATTGAAAATAATCGAGAAAAGTTCCAAAAATAATTTTCAAATTTTAATAGTTTAAGAAAAATATAAAAAGCATAAAAAAGATTTTTCCTTATTTTTCCCTTTGATTTTTATAATTTTTAGAATTTTAATTAGATTTAAATAGTTTAAATTAGTTTTTAATTTTTAATAATTCGAGAAAAATCCAAAAAATTAGTTTTAATTCTAAAATAGTTTTCTAATATCATTTTTAGAGTAAAAGTAATTTTAGATTATTTTTAGGAGTTAGATTAGTCGTATTTGCTTTTTATTCGCTTCATTTGATTTCCGCTTTTTGCGTTTTAGTGTAGAATTGCGTAGTTTGCCTTAGTTTTTAGGATTCCCCGTAGATTTTATGTTCCATTTACTTTCCTTATCCCGTAGTTTAGATAATATCATCTTATGCCCTTTTCTTATTCGAATCCGATATTCGAGACGCGAGTTGTTTACTCCATTCATCCCTCGTTGGGAGAACGACCCGGAAATACATTCCTTTGTATTTCTTCGGAAAATATTTGTACGAAAATGATTTATCAAAATGGCGCCGCTGCGGGAGGGCTTGTAGCGAGTTTTCAGATTCCGTCTCGTATCGTGTGCATTTGAAGACCCTTCCTCGTGAAGTTATCGTTGATATTTGTACATATCCCTTTATAAAACCCAAAAGATTTTCCTTTTCAAAATATGTTTTCTAAAACCCAAAATATTCTTCTTTGCCCTCCGATTCGATAATTCTTTCCTCTTATCCTCTTATATTTGATTCTTATGGACTCCTTCGACTATTTCATCGTTGTTGTAATTTTCGTTTGGGATATGATTATCGATGTTATAATCATATGTGCCCCAATGCTTTCACTAACCTTCAAATTTTTTCCGACTACCCTCCACAGCCCGAGATATCTTCGTACGACCCATATTATTGTTATGGCTGTGGAGATATGGTAGATTCGTCGAATGATTTTCGTTGTTTGCGGTGTATGCCCGAGATACATTTTAATTATGAAGAACCCGTGCCGATTGAGAATTATGATTCCATAGTTGAAGAACCCACCGGGGGCGTCGTGGACGATTTTTCATGGATTGGCGACACTTTTGCGCAACATCGAATTGCAATGGAATGCATGTTAATAACTTTCATGAGTCAATATCAACAAAGTATTAATACGAACCCGCTCAAGTTATGGAAGATGATCACATTATTCCGAGCTACCCAAGAACCCACCGAGGGTCACGGGACGATTTTTTGAACTAAATGCTTTAAATCACGAACTTGAAAGACTTCAAGCCTTGTCAAAATATTGAAAATGAATGATAAGTATAAAGAATCCTCGATTCCTACTCCTCTCCGGTGAGGAGATGGAACATATTTCGAACCCGAGGTGATTCCCGTTTGTACTCTCGACTCTAATCCAAAGAATTCTAGAATCGATCCTTCTCTTTCACGATTCACCGTTACGAGTCCGTCGAGTTACAATAAAATGGAACGAAATTATGAGCTTAAAACGATTTCTGAACAGAAAGAACCGGAGACCACCACGGAAGTGGTGGAACTTGCTAGCTCTAAGAGCACACCACTTGTCCCACCTCCGGATTCTTATCCCTTTCTCATTTATGAGCCTTTCATTTCCGACTCTTCCCCTTCACTCACGCCGGTTGAGAGAAGTGACGTTCTTATGGAAGAGGTCGATGATCATATTGTTTCAAACATTGTTGAACCCGTTGACTCTCTCATAATGGGGATGAGCATCTTAGTCTATTGAGTCCGGGGACTGTTGAGATCCTTATGATGAGCCCGGGGTTGTTGATATTGTCATGAGCCTTCTCTTTCGATCATGTTGAGATGTTCTCCGATTCGATGATGATTCTTATGGAGACATCGATTTTGTTGATTTATTTACCTTCCGAGCCCGAAGCCGATTTTGAAGAAGAAGAGATTGAGCCGATGATATTGAGATCGAGGATCCAGCATTACGTGAAACATTGTCAAATGTTTATCTTCTCATTTCTAAGATTAAAGCCCTTAACGATAATTCAAGTTCGCCTCCTATCTCCGTTAAAGATAGTGATTTCTCTCCCGAACTTGAGACTTTCCGATTTGATGAAGAGATTAGTGGCAATCCCACTATGGCAGATGTTTATCCTCCGATTCTTGAGCGGTTCTACTTTGATATTGATGAGAACAAAGATTTGAACGAGATTTCCGATACTCCGACAAATGACCCAATCATTGAGGATGCTATCGATGACTTGATACCACAGGGTATTGAGGATGTTGTTATGAATGATCCCGAGGGGGATATGATGTTACTTGATGAACTTCTTGACTCCCCTTCTTCTGATGAGTCCACCATCACCTATCCCGTTGAGCCTTTATGTGAAGACAAAATCTTTAAACCCGGGATATTCATTGATGAGTTCTTTGTTAAAACCGTTATTCATGATAAGGATCCTCCGATGGATGCCTTCATGTTTGAGCCTACATCTCTTATCCTTTACCGTGAGCTCCCGACTTCTTTGGAGTTTTCTCATTTCTATCCATCATCCTTTCGTCCACCCGCTAAACCACCGGATGATGGATCATTCTTTCATGATATACCATTTGTGCTTGAGCCCGACATCTTCTTCACCTCCCAACCCACCTGGGCCTCATTCCTTGGGAATGAGGACACCGCTTTTGACCCCGGTATCTCTACCACTTTCTTCCCAAGGACAAATGAATTGGGACGAGTCGGGGCTAGCGACTCGGTGATCAAAAACAAGAGCGCTTGGGAGGCACCCCATGCTTATCCTTCTTTCTTTCTATTTTCTAATAAGTGACGGAAGAGGTCCACTCTTCGATTTCTCGTGTTTGGTTGTTTGTGATGTTGTGTTTAGATGTTCCGATATGAAGACTCTCGTGCTCAAGTTTGTCATTTCTCCACTCGAGTTTCATGATCGATGCCGATGGAAACCGATATCCTAATCTTATCGACTAACGTTTATCTTTTAGCATACTTAATAAACGGCTTTTAGATTTTCGTGATACCTTGCTTTAAACATTGAGGACAATGTTTCGCTCTAGTCTGGGGTAGGGTAATCTTCGATTTGATTTGACCGCACTTGCTTATTTTTGTCATGTTTCTCTCAGAACCCGCTTTTCCTTAGAAAATGAAAAATTGTGCAAAATGAGCAAAATTTAAAAATTTTTGTAAGCTTTTGTTGAGTCTTTTGATTGAAAAGTTTGCTAGTCTCTTAGATAAGAAGCTATAAAATGCGAATTCTAGCTCACAAGGCCAAGATTTTGCAAGTTTCCGAGTGACTTTAAACATGCATGACTTGATTTCATTAGACGAAGCATTTGCTAAGTTAATATATGTTTTGACACCTTGATTGACTTTCATTTGGTGAGAGTAGGAATAGAATTTCGACTTGACCGGGCGTGTTGAGCCTAGCTTGTTCCTTAACCATAGATAATCTAAAATTATCGGCTAAGCATCTCGGATCTCATTATTTGGGATTTTAAATTTGCGAGATCGAGAAATGATAGAGTTACTTATGAGTTTAGATGCTAAACGTGGAGTAGTTGGTTCTCTTTAGAGCCCATCAAGGTACTTATGGCTTTTTGTTCCCACCAAATTGTTTCACCCCATATCCGCTCATAATAATTAGAGATGTCGAGTTTTTGGCGATTGTTAGTTCTTTATCTTCTTAAAAGAATCTTTGTTTTAAAAATTGGGTACACATCAAGGATCCGTAATAAATAAATGAGAAATAAGTGATAAGTGAAAAGTAATAAGTAAAGTTGTGAGTCATGTGTCGAGATCGGACCCTTGGATCTTTAGCCGGATTGAATGAGGTCTTAGCCTAGCCACGGGATCCTCATCTCATGAAGCCTATAGTCTTGAATTACCCGTGAAGCTCCGTGGTTCACAACTCATATAAAGAAAAGTATAAGTGCAAAAAAAAAAAAAAAAAAAAAAAAAAAAAAAAAAATGTTGAAAAAGTGAAAAAAAAAATCAAAAGTTAGTGAATAAAAATTCCTTGATGTGGACCTCATTTTTACGACAATGGTTCTTGAGAGAAGGCGGATAACTAATTATCGACTTAGCTTTGTATCTTTATCAGAATAAAAGTTATCGAAACGAGAATTTGAAGAAATTCATTTTTCACAAAAATAAAAAAATCTAGAGGAAATAGGAAAATGGGAACGAAAAGTAAGTACACAAGTAACTTCCATGGGTAGTGTTAGCATCTAGAGTCGTATGTAACAATGATTTCGGTTTTACGCTTAGTTTGGGAGCTTGTGAAAATCGTGACGATGTATTCTATCCGTATGGTCACTTCACGCTGTGTTGTGTTTTCTACTCCGTGATCCTAACGTGTCGTTTGAAAAATGTTTGAGTTATTGATCGACATGAAAGTTCAACAAACCGTCATTCATAATCTGATGTGCTTAATCGTTATATCTATACATGTGAATTAAAAGGTAAACGGGGCGTTTTTAGAATTAAGGCTTTCTTAATCTCTTTTGAGGAATCTTTGCTACTTCTTCATAGGTTTAGTAGAAAGAGATTGAAATCCTTGGTTTTAAAAGCGTGAGTTGATTGCATTGCGTGAGGACACGACAATGGTCTCGTCTGGGGTATTTTGATATGTGCTTATTCACATATCTTTTCACTATCAAAACTGACCCAAAACAACCAAGGAAAAGCCGTTTATTGCTTATAATTGTGGTTTCTTGAGTTTGTATATGTGCAGTACGGATATGCAAAACACGCAAAAGGATCCAAATCGATGTAAATCCGAGCACGAGAGATCAAGAGAGTTTTAATGAAATGGAAGATCAAGATTATGCATATTTGAAGATTTTATTCTCAAAGATGATTTTTGAAGAATCAGCAAAGTTTGAAGAAAAGACAAGTTTAGTCCCTCAAGTTTTAGTAAATGACAGAAATGATCCCTTGAAGATTCAAAAGTTACAAAGTCACCCTTGGATTATTGAGCTTTACAATATTGGTCCTTGATAAAGATTTTTAGAAAGTACAAGATTGGCCCCTGAAGTTTTGAGTTTTACATGTTTAGTCCTTAAAAGTTATCTTGGATCACACTTGAAATCCTTAGTCCAAATTCACCTATAAAACCTTCGGCCCAAAAGTAGACCCGAGCCCAACCAAAATACACTTACACCCGCTTTACTTCCTTGACCGAATACAAACCAAACCCGCCCCAAGAACCGTGTCAACACCATTAAAACCGGTCAACAAACTCAAAATAAAATAAAAAAAGGAGCGCGCCAAAAAAACAGTTTACCCCTTTCCCCTTTTTACATGAACCCTAAAAATCCACCCCGGTTAATTACACCAAATTACAGCAATTAAGGGTAGAAGTGTACTTTCCACTGACAACCCTGACACCTAGGACTGACAAGTCAGTGATCCGTGTGATATTGAACGCGTGTCACTCTCTCATTTGCTAAGACATGTCATCAGAAGTGATCTAAGGGCTATGATGTGATGGGAAGCGATTATCCTTGATCCAAGGGTGTATATTAGCTCAAAGTAACACAGATAGATGGATTCCAGAAGCTTCTCAAGCTCAAGCTTAGGCTATTTATAGTCTTCTAATCGTTCACATTTGCATCCCTCTTCTTATTTTCCTTTCTGTAATTTTTCATTCTCTCTAGATTATTTGTAGTGGTTAAATTTCTTTTCAAATGTTTTTGTAATTCGTATTGTATTAAAATTACCTTATTAATGAAAATTTGCATTTCATTCTCAGTTGTTTGATTTAAGTATTTCATGATTTAAAGTTGTTTATTATCCTATTTTAATGCTAGTTTCAATATTACATCTCATGTTTTAGCTTAATTTCTCAAAAACTCAAAAATACAAAAAAATCACAAAAATCCTTTGAAAATATAAAAATAGCTTTAGATCAGTGTGGTGACTGAATCAGTACTGATTTATTGTTTCTTAAGTTCATTCAAGCTTATTAATAGCTTTGTGTGAGCTTATTCAGTTTAAAATTCCAAAATCACTCAAAATCTCAAAAGTAATGCGGTTACTCTGAGAATCGATCGGTTTGCTGTTTGGATCTGGAATGGTATTGGTTTGATGCTGGTTTTGGTATTGGATCTGAGCTGGATTGATTAGGTTAGGGGTATAAGTAGGTTAGAGGTTCTATTTCTTCACTTTTGCTAGCCACTGTGGCTGTGGACCTCTTGTAAGTTTCATAATATGTATCTGATCATCAATCTATGTTTTGAATCTGTTCTAAGTTGTTATTGGTTACTGTTTGATTGATAATTGCTGATTGTTTAGTATTATTAGCTCATAATCTGTTTCTAGATCTCTATTAGTAGCTATAAGTGGTGTTTGGCATAGATCTAAAATCTGTGGTAGAAGCTTTTAGATTAGCGTTAGTCATTGATACTTGTTTGAATAGTCATTTTGAGATCATTTGAGGTCAATTTGTTAGCATAATAACTCGATTAGTCAAAATAGCTTTGATCCGTTCTTATATCCGATTCATCAAAAGCAGTTGGTGTAATTGATTGCAATTTGGTTCAATATTGTAAGATCTAGCTTTTGGATATCATATTTTATGTTAAAACATCATAACTGTTTATGAGATTGGATCAAAACCGGATTTGGTCAAAGGTTGAGTGTAATTTTCAAAAGTCAATATCTCACAAAATCGGTTTGAGACAAACTTTGTGAATCATTCATTGAATCATTATGGAGTTTTAGAGTTGGAAACTTTGGGATCTTAAATTTCAATTGGTCTAATTCTGTTAATCACTTTTTGTTTAATCTGAATTGGTCAGTTTAAGCTTCAAATAAGCTTAAACTTAAGCTACTAAGTGCCCTGCTCACACATAAGTGTGAAGCAGGCAGTTTTGTAATTGGTGAACAAGCTTCATTTCAAGGACTTTAGGACTGATATTTGGTGTGAGTGTAGCTAGCCGTGTGGTCTAATAGATCGCTTAATTGGATTTGTGATTAGCTTATTGTTTAAGCTTGTGCTCTTTCCCAAACAGTGGTCTTAAACCACTGTTTGGATAATATAAGCAGTTGGCTTATTTGGTGGTTCTGAGGATCTAGCTTGTTAGGAGTAGTGTTAATCAGTAGTTTATAGATTAATCTAGTGTAGTTTAGCTTGTGTTACTGTTTGGTGGCTTATTTAGCTGTTTAGCTTATTTTTGTAGCTTATTTCTTATAACAGTTTCACAGTAGCTTCATAATCTTACACATAACTTGTTGTTTTTCCATTTTTCTTAGATTCATATTATAATTTTAAAATTTTCCTGAAAGTTTCATAATTTTTGGTCTTCATTTGATATTTTTCTCAATTTAATTAGATTTTAATCACTTTTTAATTACCTTTTATTGAAAATAATCGAGAAAAAGTTCCAAAAAATAATTTTCAAATTTTAATAGTTTAAGAAAATATAAAAAGCATAAAAAGATTTTTCCTTATTTTTCCCTTTGATTTTTATAATTTTAGAATTTTAATTAGATTTAAATAGTTTAAATTAGTTTTAATTTTAATAATTCGAGAAAAATCCAAAAATTAGTTTTAATTCTAAAATAGTTTTCTAATATCATTTTTAGAGTAAAAGTAATTTTAGATTATTTTAGGAGTTAGATTAGTCGATTTGCTTTTTATTCGCGTTTCATTTGATTTCCGT
The DNA here is from genome assembly GCA_022545495.1 of Chrysanthemum lavandulifolium. Classification (NCBI taxonomy): domain Eukaryota; kingdom Viridiplantae; phylum Streptophyta; class Magnoliopsida; order Asterales; family Asteraceae; genus Chrysanthemum; species Chrysanthemum lavandulifolium. Next base: position 179,424,572 of record CM040245.1, on the reverse strand, counting down.
TTTGCTTTTAGTGTAGAATTGCGTAGTTTGCCTTAGTTCTTAGGATTCCCGTAGATTTTATGTTCCATTTACTTTCCTTATCCCGTAGTTTAGATAATATCATCTTATGCCCTTTTCTTATTCGAATCCGATATTTGAGACGCGAGTTGTTTACTCCATTCATCCTCGTTGGGAGAACGACCCGGAAATACATTCCTTTGTATTTCTTCGAAAATATCTGTACGAAAATGATTTATCACCTGCATTACACACGCATTTACACAGACGGAATAGAAGTAGATGTGGAACCCGAAATGTTAGAGGGTTCCAAGGTGTATATGAGACATGCACACATTAATGACTTTAGGCATCCATTTAAATCCTAGTGTGTTATATATCCATTTCGCCATCTATGACTACTCTTTGCTTTAGTCTTAGTGAATGCACTAATTGGTACTACATTCTTAGGAGGTAAACCGAGCTACAAATGACAAAGAATGTTTCCTTAGAATCTAAAGAAGCGGTCTACCAAGCACGATCGAGAATGATTAGTGGGCCTAGAGGTATTCGATTCTTAGGATTCCGTAAACTAGAGATTATAGCTTTAACAACACATTTGTCATGACAATCGAATTCATACTTTTACGACAAATAACACAAGGTGCATCGATCGAATATCAAAAGTGCTTAAAGGTTTAGCATTTGTTACATCACTATTTCTATTACATTTGCCGACGCAACATCTATAGTGGAAGCAACGTGAGTCTTATTCATAGTCCTAGGGTGTTCTTCTACTTTAGCATTCCTTATTGATCTTTTCTTAGGTTGCAACTTCCTATTCTTTGATTGAGTGCTCCTAGGCGTGAAGTGCGGACGTTTGGAAAAGACGCAACTATTCTGTTTCAAGAGAAGGAAGCACGTTAGCAACTTGTGATTTGGCAAGTAGGGATTCTAGGTGCATGATTACTAAGTGTGACAGTGCTAATCTCTTAATGATGGTTGGCGGAAGTTGTTCATACTTTCCTAACATTTCTCTTAGGTTAGAGATAGTGTGAATCAAATCTTGATTTTCGTAATCGAATATTACCAAAGAAAATTCATGACTTCTCTAGTGTGAGCAAGATAATGATCAAGTTCATTTGATGCTTCATGTCGAGTCTTATTGAGTAAATCAAATATGACACCATATTCTGCTTAATCACTACAAGTTCTTGTTCATATTTAGAGATTTGACTTTTCAAAGACACGTTTTGATCATCTAGTTGCTCAATTTTAGGTTCGAAGATTTTGCACTCAACCGAGCGATTTTCTTTGAAAACTAAGTTGATGATTGTGAATATCTTTTCACACCAATGAAGACGACGTTTTGCATTGTAAAGTTCGTTAATAATCGCTTATTTTCACTTTTAAAGACTCGATCCGAAGCACATTATCAAGATTCTCAACAGCTACCACAGAGTCAATGAAGATCGCAGAGATATAATCGATGCATGTGGTAAAGAATAGAATAACACAACATTATGGATATCAAGACAGATAACATCTTCCAAGAGTCGATCAACATCTTTTCTCAATATTTTCTTTTATGCTTAGTATTAGAAATAGATGTTTCAGCTTTTCTCGAAACGACCTTCATCACTCCAAGTTCCTTATGAAAATCCTTTTCCCAAGCTAATGCACAACTTTTCAAATTTTAACATTTGGTAGAAGATTTTTCGAAAAATGTCTCTTTGTTCTCGCTAAAGGCGATTGAAAGTGTTGAACTTTGATTTCGTAATGATGTTCTATCTCATGTTCTAAGGTTTTGAGGTCACCATGAAAATATCAAAATATCTAAGAATTTTGCAATTTTCGTGTTTTGAGTTTACTTCATCGATAAGGTAAAGGACCATAAATTTGTACATAGTCGGTTTGGGATTAACATTAGAAGACCTGTGTGTTTTGATGATAACCTTTGGTGTGTTAGATTTAATCTGGTGTGACAAAAGTGACCGATTTTGAATAATTAAAAGGTTTGTTGTAAACAACAGCTTTTAATTTTGATCGACTCGCCTTCGCATCTAATTCCTCTTGACGATGATATTCAACAACACTCATAACAAGATCATTAATTTTATATTCTGACCGAAACTTCGTGATTTGGTTTGAATGTTTTGAGTGAAAGCTTTGGTTTGTAATCGCCTAGATTTGATCCATATCCTTTTGGATTGGGTTTTAAAGTAAACTTTTCAATAGTCATTCATCGATTCACCATGTTTGTAAACAATGCTTTAAACTCTTTAATTTTGTTTTGCAAGCCAATAATTTAGTAAGAAGCTCATCTACCCGATTCGTTGAATGCTTTTGTATGTCGAGAATCTTTTTGACAATTTAACAACTCACCTTAGCTTTTTGATTTACCAAGGTGAGAGCGTTAATTTGCTTTTTATGTTCATGTTTCAGCTTGTTCTATTTCGCATAACAAAGCATTCTTCGAGGTGGCTAGATCACGATCCGTCTCTCTAAATGTTTTTCGTTTTGATGAGATTTAGCAAAGCGGCTTCAAAACCTTTTCACGGTTTTCTTGAGTTTTGAAAAAGTTGAGTTGCATTTGTAAGCATTCAAAATCCTTGGTTAACAGTGCATTTTGCTTTTAAGTCCTTATTTAATGCATAACATTTCCCATTTTGATTTGATGGTCTTGAATTAACCGAGCAAAATCGAGGAGGCAACAGTCAATTTTGTTCAACGTGAGTCACAACATGATCATTATTTAGATCCTCGGTACAACCACGGAGTCAATTTGATTATCAAGGAAACCATAAGGTCATCTTGATCGTCAAATGTAACTACTGAGGTTTATTTGAAAATCGCCGAATGAGATGTATATGACTCATTTTGAATGGCCCGAGCCGTGCTTGGATCGAGATATTGGCGAGATATTAGTTCGGATATGATGATGGTTTGTTCGGTACCGAGACAAGCCATCGATGTCATACACATGGGCCTGTGTCACTCATGTGTAACTCATGCATATTAGCCATCAACATAATAAATTGCATTGGCTCGCAAGTCCTCCATCATCATCATCGAGTATGCATCCGCCATAAAGCTCTGTTTTGTTTGTGAGAGATCCACCGCCTTCATCCTTAAGAGCCAAAAGAAGAGCCTCTTTGAAATAAGCACCGCCCCTAGTCCTTGGCTTTGGGCATGCATTAGCCAGTGTCCTTCTCATTGTAGTTGTAGCATCAAGACCATTCAAACCATTCTCGAGCATTTCCTGCTCCACCACTTGAGCTCTATTGTTATTCCTACCCATAGCATTAAACCCTTGACCACCTCCCATTTGACGACCATAACCACGATTCGAACTTCAACTCGTCCATTGTTCACAACACCGATTTCGTGTATTAGATGAGGAACGAATACGATTGTTGGATTTGTTTGTATAACGGCTAAAAGCATTAGCAATCATAACAAACCCTCGTTGCAATGCTTCAATGTATCGGATTCCTCATTAGTTTGACTATGAAGTGCTTGATCATTGTTGTTGTTGTAAGGAACCAATTGATTTTGTTGAGATTGCCGTGATGGATCGTTTGGTGTGATCGAGGCGATTGGTTGAGTTGCTTGTTGAGGAGGATAACTTTGTTGAGCATATAAGGCAAGTTGTTGATTTTCCGGATGTGTAGGTGGAGCAATTTGAGCACGGAGAATCCTTTCCCGATCAAGTTCCTTTTCATGAGGCTTCAAGTAATCGTACAACAATCCATATGTAGAATGATGCATATTCTTCGCTTGACGGAGAAAATGACATACTTCTCCCATTCGTGACCAAGACTACTCGTGAACTTAGTATTTACCGCAATTCTTGGCATGATGATGTTGTGTTTATCCAAATCATTGATGATGTCCAAAATCGATGATGATAAGACTCTAGTGTCTCTAGATTCAATCATGAAGTGTTCATAAGCCAAGTAAATTTTGGATTCCAAATCCTCCCGATTGAGTCTCGATCCTTCCATAAGAAGATGAATATGGTCCCACATTTCCTTTGCGGTCTTTTGAGCATCAACACTTTGAAGAATTGGGTTAGGTAATCCTAAAAGGATATATTGCATTGCAAGCTCATCGACTTCATAGTGTAGAAGTTCGTAGCATTTAGATCCGCAACAAGAGCAATGTTGGTTTGTTCATCTCTTTGTGGAACTGCAGCTGGATCTCGGGCACAATGACAATAGGCATCTCAAATGGACCTTCCAAGATAACCTTCTTTAAGAACTTTCCATGTGGCTTCTTCAGATCACAAAACCTAAAGAACCTTATCACCCATTGATCATAGTTTCTGGAGTGAGCATTGGAGGTCTATCAAGTGATCCGACTTCATGAATTGATTGTTGGTCGCTTAAAGCTTCATACATCTTTGCAAACCAAGTGGGTTCCTTCATAGTGTTCCTTGATGGATGTTGATTGAATTCATTTGTGTAGGGTTGAACTTGAAGACTTGGCGGTGTTTGAACCATTTGTGGTGGGGAATTGCACCAAGTTGTGGAGTATGTTGTTGATTAAATTGTTGTTGATAAATTGCTTGTTGTTGATTCCATTGTTGATGTTGTGGACTTAGTTGTTGTATCGTTGAGGATAAGTGTAAGGAAATAGTTAGAGTATGGTGGTTGAGACATGTTGAAAACTTGTGTTGGTAAAATGGATCTTTGTAGTCGAATGAACCTTTGTTGATGAAGTGTCCTTAGGCGAGAAAAGACAAGAACCAAGTAGCACTTATGCGTAAAACACCAAAGTTACGCGTAACAAAGAGAAGTTACGCGAGGATTTAGCTTACGCGTAAGTAGGAAAAAGCATTAAAGTTAGGCGAGACAAAAGTTAGGCGAGAAAGTTAGGCGAGGATTTTCTTAAGCGTAAGACTAGGCTTAGGCGAGGAAAATCTTAGGCGTAGGATTTCACGCCGTAAGCTTATGCTTATGCGTAATTTTAGGGTTTTGCTCAAATGATCTTTACACTATCATAGTGCAAAAGATATCCAAAGTCGACGTATTTTCGGACTTATCCAAGTAAGAAAACACGGAATAAACCACGAAAATGAAGATCAAACCAAGGAAACACTTACGCGTAGTTTTAGGGTTTTACTACGCGTAGAAATGCACGAAATTTTGATTCTCGTCCAAAAGTGTTTCTAAACCGTTTTGTGTGATAAAATAGCTTCAATAACACCAAAATACACAAAAGTGTGAAACTTGATGAATCAAAGCCTCTAAAACAGCTATTTAGTAGGATAGAACCCTCGCTCAAAACTCGATTAAAACAACTATCCACGCATAAAGTTTGAAACTTTTGCCAAAAACAAGTATTTTAACACCTTAAAACGTTGAAAGTACAAGAATCTTGGATTAAAAAGTGTAAAAACAAGTTTTAAGCGAACCAAAGTATCAAATGCGTTTAGGCGAGGACCGAAACCCACTTCAAAACAAACACGATTCACCCAACTAGTAGGCGATTGATACCATGTTAGGTCACTAGTTTTACAAACACAAGTAATATAGAAAGAGGTTAAGGCGATTGAACAAGATCTAACACACACACAAACAATAACAATACCGGTTACGCGTGGGTGAATGTGAAAGACAAAAACTTGAACAACCAACCTCAGTGAGGGTTTACATAAGGTATTTATAGGAGGAAGCTAGGCAACACTCCTAGTTCCTTCCTTTCTTTAATGGGCTTGGGCCTAAGCTCATGGGCCTTCTACATAAGCTTAAGGCTAATAACAAACATAAAGGCCATAATAAAGCTAACTATTACATATTAATTACTAACACTTGATTATGGTTTAGAGTGATTCCAACAGAATATAACATTTAAAACCCCCAATTACACTAAGGAAAACCGGATAGCCTTCAATAAGTTTAGACCTCAGACTCAATTAACCCCTGAACAAGTGTTTTGGAAATTAGATATGGAAAAGAAAAGACCAAGAACTTGTTGAAAAGAATCCTCCCTTTAGGAAATTGACTCAGCCATCGTGTATCTTCCAATACACCAATGCATTTAGTGCCCAAAATCTTCCCACTCAAAGTAAAACGTTAATCGCCTTATATGTAGTTTACCAACTATTTGTTGACTTTGAGAAACGTAAAAAGAGGATCACACCAACAGAATTATCAAGGGAAAGAGGTTTTGAGCAAACTAAAGAGTGTTATCTAATCGAGGTCATTCCATTCTTTAAACAACTAAAAGAACAATTCGAAGGTATTAAAAAGGTCATAGATACGGAAGTTAACGAAATGAAAAATATGTTTAATGAAATGGAAAACGAGGTTAAAGAATATGAATGTGAGCTTAAAAGTAATGAGATTGAGAGGAAGAATATTCACATCCTTAATGACAATTTGATTTCTAGATGTATTGCTCAAGATGTGTTTTATACTGTCACAAATTATTCCATTACTACTTCTCAATTTCATACTTTATTGATTACTTTGAAAGTCTCACAAGATCGTGTCAATGAGCTTGAAACCAATAATTTGAAATTGCATGAAAAATCGAAAAGATGATCATGATAACATGGTCGCATGTTTCTAAACTAGAAGTTGAATATCTTGATTTACAATTAAAATATCAACATCTTGAAGAAAGAATTAAAACTTCAAATGCCAAGACGTCTTCGGATGCTCCTGAGTTTTGATGCATATTTTGAAATAAGCTCTCGTGATGAATGGGTTCAAGCTCATTGAAACACAATCAAAAAGTTGAAAGCTCAAATTTCCCAATTGAAGGGTAAAATGAGTGAAGTGACTGTCTCCCACATGCCTCCTCCTTTAGATTCTCAGAGTTCTCAAAATTTCCATCTTCAAAACCTCATTGATGTATTACAACATGAAAATGAGTGTTTTCTAGCAGTAAATGAAAAGGTTAAATTGCATTTCAAAGAGTTATATGAATCAATTAAGGTCACTCGTGACAAGAACAATGAAAAGATAACGTCTTTACAAAAAGAAATTGAGAATCTGAAGAGTCAGGTAAAAGGGAAAATGCCAATCACTAGTGGTGAGAATATTGTACCAAAGGTGCCTGCTTGTACTAAATATTTTGTGACTGTGAAGTATATTCCTCCTAATCTTAGGAATAATGAATTTGCATTTCAAACATATCTTTCGTACCTTAAGGATAGTCTAGTAAATCTCCGTGAGATTGTAGAAGAGGATAAGATAGAGAAACCACTTGATAATGTGGTTGGGCATGCATGCTTATATGCCAAACGATCTCAGGAACTCTTAGAATATATAATTGCAACATGTCCTAAATCTGGTACTAGGAAAGATAGTGTAGTTATGCCCAGTTCTATGCCTAAAGTCAAGCATGTGACCTTTGATGTGCCTCCTAAATTCTCAGATCCCAACACTTCTAGACCAGAGAAAAAAGTAGTAAAACCAACTAATATTCCAATCGTTCCTTCTAGAGGAGTAATCAGTAATACTAAGGTTAGCGGGTCAAAGCCTCTAAACAATACAAAGCAAGATAGGACCATGCAAGCCAAGAGTGATCAAGAGAAGAATGTAGAAGACCACCCTAGGAATAATAAGTTTGTGTTGAATAAAATGAATCGTGTTTATTCTAGTATTAGCTATAAGCGTACTGTAATTAATTCGAATTCTGCTAATATTTGCAAAACATGTAATGAATGTTTGGTTTCTGGTTATTATCATGAATATGTTGTGAATGATTTGAGAAATGCTGTTAAATCTCCAGTAAAAAATGTCAGAAATCTCAAACAAGTTAAGGAAGTCAGGAAGCCTACAGGGAAAAGGTTTAGTAATTATTGGAAGCCTACAGGGAGAAAATTTAACAATGTGGGTTATCAATGGAAACCTACTGGCCGTAAATTCAAAGTTAATGATTTTTTTCCTAAGATGTCTAGATTTATGCCCACTAAGGTATGGAAGCCTACTGGTAGAATCATACCTTTAAGAAGGTGTGATACGCGTACAACGCGCGTTCGGGGTAAAAGGAACTTCCTTTTCATCGAGCAAGTTTTTCAACACCCTAGGCAGTGAACCTAATCGTTGTAGTGTAGTATTAGGGTAAGCATCGGGAATTGATATCGTTCTATAGGGGAATAGGAATGCTAGTGAGAAATTTCTATGCTAAGGTTGGGGTTGAGGAAGATCATTTTTATTCTTTTTTATATTTTTTATAAAATTGAAAGGTACGAATCTCGAGGTATTAGATTTGGGGGGTTTGTATTTCTACCGATTACTCTACTTATCTAATTATCTAATTAACTAAGCTAAGGTGAGTGTAGTCTATGTCTATTGTTGTGTGCTCTTATGATGATTAAAAATGTGTTTACCTAGATGCTATTACTCCCTAGTTATCTCCTATTGATGGTTGAATTGTCACGCCCTTATTCTTAACGTTGTGTCTTCTAAGGTCGCAGGTATGCGTTTTCCTAACTCTTTGAGACTACCTTAAGGTTATTGCCTATGAAATCTCTAGGATTCATAAACTAACTCTAAGGTTACCTTTGGATGTTTAGCCTACAATAACTCTTGGTGATTATAAACTAATGTTCACAAAGATTACTCAAGCATTAAAACCACAACGAATGACCTATCGCAATACTAGGTCAATCACAATTAAGATAAGAGACAACCAATCAATATTCAATACTTAGGTTTCATAGATCTAAGCAAACACACAAGTAAATTAGTCGGACATGGAAAACATGCAAGCATACACACAAACAATTGAAGACATAATTGAATTAATGAAGTAAATCACTTATCTTGTTGTAGAATAGGGTATGGAACCCTAAGATATCGCCTAAGACGACCAAAGTTCGGTTTAGGTTTTACTCCACAAAACTACCTCTAAAATTCGAAAATTCAATTCTATGTATAGAGTTACAATATGCGACGGCGCACACTTTATTTGTGACGCCGTCGGTATCCGCCATTAGGTTTTCGCCTTGGCCACGTTAACTTTGTGACGGCGCCACCTTAAGGTGGTGACGCGTCGGGATCCAAATCTAGGCCGTCCGAGTTGTGACGCCTACTCTTTAAAACCCGATGCCGTCAAGTGCAAAATAGCAATTTGGCTTCCGAGTCGTCTCAAAATGTGTTGCGACGGTGTCGCCATTTGGTCAGTGATTCCGCCACTGCTCCAGTACTTGAGTGTCTTGATTCTTGACTTTGGCCATTTTCTTCATATATTCGCGCTTTTCGTCCGAATAAGTGTCATTCGAGCAATTTGCCTTCAAGAGACCTAAAAAGTGAAAAGGAACGAAATTAAGCAGTAACGGATATAAAAGTGATCCATTAAGGGCTTAAATGACCCCTTAAAAGTGTACCTTTTAAATCCTTATCAAATATCCCTACACTTGGTATTTGCTTGTCCTCAAGCAAATGTGCTTTTAGCCAATTGATTGATAAGTTAGGGGTCATGAAGCATTAGTTTAGAACAATTCACAACAAGTATAAGCCCTGCAAAAGTCATAACAAGCACGGAAATTACATACTAGCACCTCACAAGTGGTGTTTGGATACTCTCATCTCGAGTGTATATGAAATATATCAAGTTGGAAATGGAATATAAACACTCATTAACCGGTCCTAGTATATAGATTACCATAGGCTTGAGACTAGATCAAACCTCCATCGCTTTTGGCGTAAGCACCTAGAAAAACTATCCAAGAGGACTTTAAAGGGTTGTAATGTTAGGATTACGGTAGGAAACAAAGGGTTTGGTGGGATAGGCGATTTAGTGGTGGCAAGTCAAAATCTTTATGTTACAAGCATGAGAAGAATGGCTTTGCTAAGCCAAGACTCGACACTCTAAACTCTTAGATAAATTGAAACAAACAAACATAAACTTAAATATAGATGTAGGATGGTAGCCCGTATGTTTTTTCATTTTTTTTACACACTATATTTTTTTCTTTTTCTCTTTTTTTCTATATTTTTTTATATACTTTTACTCTACCATCCTCTATGATAACATCAAAATAATAGGGATTTATAGGCACATCCCTACACTTGAGTTTTTATTACTCTAACATTAATTTGACCCGAATTGAAAAGATCAAAACACTTGGAGTACATTATTTCGTAAATAAAGGGAATTTGAATTTAACGCTCCTTCCCGCCAATTCATAAAATTTAACTTTTCCCATGAGTCCCAATCGTCCCAAAACGTGTACAAAGGATATGACTCGACTTAGCAACTTATGAAAGCAACTAGATAATTAAAATAAGGGTTTAGTATGATAACAATAATGCACTAAAAGTGAGTGCATACAAGGTAGGCTAAGGCGATTTGGGTGTACATTTGGGGTGGATTATAAACAATGCTCTTCATTGATATTCCGAAAACCAAAACATCACGAGAACCGCGAAAAGGATAGGCTCGAGGGCTAACTAGGGTATCGTGTACTAAAGATGAGTACAATGCAAGGGTGTGGGGAATTACTCAACCAATGTGGAAGAAGTAATTATAATACGGGTATCAAACAAGGGTTATCCTAATGCCTCTTATCATTTAGTTATTCCTAACTACACAAGTGTAGTCTCACTAGCGATCTCGGAATGCTATCACAAAACAAGTTCTAGAATCTATTATACTACCGGTACACTCTCGAAGCATTAAAGTGGAATGCTTTAATTCCTGCAAATTTAAGGGCGATCCTCACATTTTGGGTGGAATTTAAGTGGTAAAGGGTTTTGTGCTAGTCATATAACTTCCTATCCATGAGACGCTTTATTAAGACTAATGGCCCACTCCTACATGTCATGAAAAATTTTAAATTTGGTGCCAAAATTACCTTAACCGATATTTCTCATGGTTTATTACACAAATGAAATTGGACAAGGCAAACAGTCAAGGATAAGCATAGTTTCAAAGTTCCCGTTTTATTTTCCCTCCCTACACTTAAACTGAACATTGTCCCCAATGTTTCCCGAAAGTATCAAAGTTATAATAATGGAAGGTGATTAAAAACGAAAGAAACTAATACTCCCCTGATTAGCTCGGTAGGATCCGTGTGAAGTAGTGGTTAAATTCTTCTCCAAGAAGAACGTATGCGTGAAAAGCGCCTTCCAATCTTATGTATCTTCTTCTTGATAAATAAAACCTGCACACTTGAAGAAAACAAATGAAACCTTCGTGTAAAATCGGCGGTAACAATATATATATGACTCTACTAAACTAGGATATAATGCTTGTGGAATGGATGTTTGCAGATTTTCTAGAAAAATTAAGACCTGAGAAATTCCAAAAATTTATAAGTAGCATAGAAAACGAGAAAAGTTAGAAGATGTTTCTACTTCTCCGACGCCGTCAGTTGCAATTCTAATGCCTTCAAAGTTATCTTGATGTAAACCGGTCTCGATTTTCGGAAAAATTATGGAAAATTTACATCTTTAGAATGGAAATATTTCGCAAAACATCCATTCGACTGATACAAGCATTTGACTCAAACAAACACACATGTATATCTTTTTAATAATCGTAATTCTCATGTTCATGTTATTTTCGAAAACGTGTGTAATCCTCCCTACACTTATCCCTTTTGTAAAATACCTTTATATGTAATTAAGACGAGGTTAAAGACAAAATAAAGCATTTTCACAAATTCAAACATGAGAATAAACAATCAATAAAAATATACGACACACAAACAAGCAAACAATTAAGCATGAGTTGCCTCCCACGAAGCGCTTTTCTTTATTTATGAGTCTTGTAGCTAGACTCGAAGTCGTGCCCCTACGTGACTTCATTACCGTCGCCTTCTTCCTCATGACTGTCTCCATTGGGGTTTCCATGTTATAGTAATGCCCTATTATGCATCTTTCTAAGAAGTCATCTTCTCCCCAATCTGTTCTATATTCCGGTCCTAGTTTCAAGCAATCCTTATAGAACCCGAAAATCTTATTCATCACATAATCAACTCCCTTCTCCTTATCTTTCTTATTCCTATAGTAGACCGATAGCTTAAGTTCTTTTTCATCATTGGATAATGATGAAAATTTCTCAATCTTAAAGGGCATTTGGTGAGCTACATCATCGATCTCATCCTTGAATCTCACTATTCCTAACGATGGATCATAGGTCATCCCGGTGTTTTCTATGAAAGGCTTTCCTAGAATAACGTGGGACAAGCTAGGATCTATGGCCGTACTAATATCATTCACAACTATGAAATCCGTAGGAAACGTGAAACTACCTACATAGACGGGCAATCCCTTAACTCTACCAAGAAAATTGCAACTAACCCTAGGATTATCGGGATCTTTCCTAGTTGGGATAGGCTTCTTTATTACCCGCTTATAGTAGGTGCTAGTCATGATATTTATCTGGGACTTGCGATCAATGTAGGCCTTGCCACAAAAAGGTGTCCTATGCAACATGGTATGTTGAGATTCCAAGGGTTCCCAAACTTGATCCTAGGGCTTCTCCTAACATACATGTGATGGAGGTCTCGTACTAAGTGTGGGTGGCGAGAGAGTTCTTCTTCCGTAAGAAATGTATTGAAATAGTCATTGCCTACTTCATCTACTTCCTCGGTCATTCGTTCCTAGGAGTTTCACTAACCTCAAGTACCGTCTCATGGTTCACTTCGTCATTTGTCCTATTAGGCACTAAGGTGATGGTATTGACGAATTGAACGTGCTTGGCTAACTTTCTTGGGTCCTTAATTTCTACACCGGAAACTTCGGGGGTTGAGATAGCATTAACCTTCCTATCACTATTGGTCATGGCTTTCAAAAGGTTATCTATCTTCCTATCCATCTCGGCTTGTTGTTGGTTAAAGTGGTCAGAGAGCTTAGCTATTTGAGCTTCTTGGGATGTAACTAGGTGTTGCAACATCCCTTCTATGTTTTGTTGGCTAGGGCCGTGAGATGGGGCCATGAGAAATCATTAGATGTGAATTCTTTGGTTTGTCCCCAATAGAAGTCGGGCTTGCCCTTCCATGCTTCTCGGCGCCATTGAAAGTCCTAGGTCCGGTGTGTTAGGAATCTTCCTCCCGTTCCATTGGTACGCGAGGATGTGTAGTCAACGGAAGCTTGTTCGGGAGTCTTGTGCGGTGCGAGTGTCATGAGGACCACTACATAGTTCACACAAGGAAGAAACTTTGTTCACTTGGCGTTAAGACTTAGGATTTTCGTAGGAGCTCATTAAGAATTTTACTTGATCTTCAAGCTCGAGCATCCCACCGTCGGAAGGTTGTGAGTCAATGGGAGGCAATGAGATTGCCTTTACGGTTTTGGGCAACTCACGGGGTCATTCTAACTTTCGTTGTCATAGAGAGCAAGGTCCTCTATTATACCCCATGATTTTATGCGGTGAGATCACTAAGTTTACCACCGGCCGCTTGGTCAATGGATCGCTTAGTTGGGAAATTGACATGATCATAAAAGAGTTGGACTTGAAGCCAAAGATCAATGTCGTGATGAGGGACTCTATGGAGTAAGTCCTTGAATCGAGTCCATGCTTCGTAGAGAGATTCACCTTGACGTTGTTGGAACATCAAGATTTCATTCCTAAGCTTAGTAGTTCTCCCCGGTGGGAAAATTGGGCAAGGAAACGAGAGGTGAGATCATCCCAACTTGAGATGGAGCCGGCAGGAAGTTGCTCAAGCAAATTACTAGCTTGGTCCCGTAAAGAGAATTGGAAGAGACGCAAGCGCGGTCTCCCGAGTAGTAGCATCGAGGTCGATGGAATCGACGATTTTAAGGAAATCCTTAAGATGCTGATTAGGATCTTCGGAACGAAGTCCATGGAATGCACATCCGTTTTGCACCAACCGGATGGTGTCGGATCGAAGGGTCGTACTTTGGGCTAGGTCGGGAATCTCAATGGTGTTTCTATAGCCTAGGTGGCTTGGTCTTGAGTATTCACCAAGAGTACGGCCTCTTGGCGGGTCATTTGGTGGTGGGTTGATGAGTAGTGGTTGATTATCACCTTCCATGATGAAAAGTGATAGGTTACCAACAAAGGTCACAAAGAAGGGGATAGACTACGAGGAAGCTAAAATGGAAAAATCTTACTTGCTATGAATCAAGCAAGGAACCTAAACGAGGTGGAAATCTAACTAGCTATTCTATTCCCCAGCAAAGCCGCGCCAAAACTTGATACGCTGCACAACGCTGTCGGGGTCAAAGGAACTTCCTTTCATCGAGCAAGTTTTTCAACACCCTAGGCAAGGAACCTAATCGTTGTAGTGTAGTATTAGGGTAAGCCTCGGGAATTGATATCGTTCTCTAGGGAAATAGGAATGCTAGTGAGAAATTTCTACGCTAAGGTTGGGGTTGAGGAAGATTATTTTTATTCTTTTTTATATTTTTTAGAAAATTGAAAGGTACGAATCTCGGGGTATTGGATTTGGGGGGTTGGTATTTCTACCGATTACTCTACTTATCTAATTATCTAATTAACTAAGCTAAGGTGAGTGTAGTCTATGTCTATTGTTGTGTGCTCTTATGATGATTAAAAATGTGTTTACCTAGATGCTATTACTCCCTAGTTATCTCCTATTGATGGTTGAATTGTCACTTCTTTATTCTTAACGCGTTGTGTCTTCTAAGGTCGTAGGGTATGCGTTTTTCCCTAACTCTTTGAGACTACCTTAAGGTTATTGCCTACGAAATCTCTAGGATTCATAAACTAACTCTAAGGTTACCTTTGGATGTTTAGCCTACAATAACTCTAGGTGATTATAAACTAATGTTCACAAAAATTACTCAAGCATTAAAACACAACGAATGACCTATCGCAATACTAGGTCAATCACAATTCAGATAAGAGACAACCAATCAATATTCAATACCTAGGTTTCATAGATCTAAGCAAATACACAAGTAAATTAGCCGGACATGGAAAACATGCAAGCATACACACAAAAAATTGAAGACATAATTAAATTAAGGGAAAATGATGCAAATAGACCGCTGGCCTAAGGCTTATCACTTTCCGGACCACTTTTATATTTAATTTGAGAATGGACCCAGAAACCGCTATCATTGGGCAACTCATCGACATTGTGACAAGTGTCCCGTATGTGTAAGGTATTGTTTTTGGGCAACTAAAAGCGTTGGGCAACCGTATATTTTTAAAAAGGGTTTTATCGTCATTTGACATTACATAGAACGACACAATTGAATAGTGAAAGTACATTACATATGTATTAAAATTCACTTTCCCACTCGCACAAAAACATTCATAGTTACCGCTTTTCTCTGCTTTTGCTTCTCGCATAAAAACATTCTTAGTAACTTGTTTTCACAAATGAGACCGCCTTCTTCGCGGCCCTCTTTTCCTTGTATCGCGGGCTATGTCACCCGCTATAAAGCTACGAGTGTTGAGTGCAACCCGCATTGGATTGATCAAGTTTGTTTAAAAATGTGGCCAAATATGGCACGTAAATATTTTGCTCGTTGTTTATTATATATTATTTATTTCAATTGGTTATATGCTTCAAGAAATCGTTGTTGTTATTCGATTAATACCTTTGTTATATAGGTGTTAATATTCCATTATATAACCCATTTCTCCTCTTTATGTCTCGTCTCGATTCGTAATTATGTAGGGTATAATACGGTAGATGTCGTCTGTTAGGTATGTAACATAACCTCGCTCATTAAAATTTTTAGTGGCACTCTCTAGACTAATAAGGAGTGGTTTATATGCATCGTATACGCAATTGTTTACGACGTTGGTATAGATTCCATCCATGGTCCGATTTAAATTGTTGTTTTGTTGACCTTTTTAGGACTATGAAGCTAAGTTAATCATTACCAAGAACTCGAACTACTTTTGGTTGATAAAGCAAAGTTAGACGCAAAACGCCGCATCTTGTTTAGGAATACCGCTTTGGAAGATGGATTGATCTCTTGTTTTTGAACATGAAACGACATCATAGATTATATGCTAAGGAAAAGCATAAAGTCGACGATTCTCACTATGATATACCCTTCATTTTTACATTGAAGGGCATGCTTTACATTTTGGTCGTCGTGAGTTTTGTCTAATGACCGGTCTGCGGTTTGGATTTGTAAGCTTTGGGTTGTATACATCGGTTCTCTAAATTTTCGTAATGAGGTATTTCCGACAAGCAAGGGTATATTCTAACCAACTTAGATGTTATTGGTGTTATTGAGGATGAAGAGCGGTTTCGACGGATATCGATGAAGATGTTGTACGTCTATGTCTTTTGTTAGCCTTAGAGGTGATCTTTATGGGTCATTTGTTGACATGCGAGGTGGATGATACACTGATGAGGTTAGTTGATAATCTAGATGATTGGAATGTTTTTCCATGGGGTGAGCATATTTGGACTCATTTATACGACCAACTTCATAATGTATTTGATAAGCACGCGGATGACCACCTTTTAAGATTGAAGAAAGATCCAAAGCATTGTCCAACATACACACTGTTTGGATTTCAGGTATCCATTTTCCAACTTAACATTTTTACTGATTTGTATATTTAAAAGTTTATGTTTTATTTTCATTTTTTTTAATTCTCATAGGTGTGGATCCTTGAGTCATTTGAAAAATCTCATGCTTGGTGGATTAAACATCCAAATGTGATATCAAGAGCACTTGCCTGGTCTAGGAAGTCCATCTTTAAAAGAACTGATCGTTCGAACCTTTTTTCAAACGTAAGCCAATTAAACTTTGTTGTTATTTATTTATTGTTTATAGGTAAAAAAAAGTAAACCTACACACAAAATTAGATGTTCCATTTCCACCTATCTAAGCCCACAACATCTTATCGGACTCGATTCTTCATCAAATGCTTTTGATCCGCTCGCCTTTCTTTTCATTCTACCTTGAGGCTTGCCTTTGATGGCCAAATGAATTTCATAATCAACAATATTCTCAATCTTTCTCAAAGGTGGATGAACAATTGGATGAGTTGATTTTGTACACTGCAAATTAAGGTTAACTTCCAACATCTGTCTGGCTACAGTTTTCATTAAAGGGTAATCTCTGTCAACCATCATGTAGAATTTCTCTTCTGAAGTCTTAACAGCATGTACTCTTGTATAAGCATACAACATCCACTCTTCAACCACACAAGCTTCCCAAAATTTACCTTCTTGATTGGGCTCAAACATGCACTTCATAGCTATCTCTGCCTTAATTTTCTCAGACGGTTGAAAATACCTCTGTTGTTTTTCCACTCTTCTACTGCCTTCTTCAGAGGCTTCTTCCTGCTACCGCCTTTCCTTTGCTTTAGAAATTTCTTTAGCATTTAGTTCCATATATAATCTTTTATAAAATTGTCCATCATAAGCTATCTCGCTCCTCTCTACTTTTAAACTTCAATGTTGGCTCGCAATCCCTTTACCCTTTCCAATATCGTGTTCAAGAACAACACCTTTCGCACAGTTTTACCAATCAGACTCTTAGCAATAGGTTTGGGTGCAGGGATAGGGTCAGATTGCTTTAGGTTGAGCAATTGTATGGCAACCTCATTCTCAGGCTTATTTTGGTTTTGGTGCTGGTGTTATTGTAGTGCTTATAATTGTACCAGATGTTGCCTCTGGCCTTGAAACGTCTGAATTGGCAGTGGCTATAATAATACCAGCAGTTGTTGCAACAGTGGTTACTTCAATACTATCAGCGGATGCAGCAACACTGGCATTGATTGCCTGCACCAATTCCTTCTCCTTTTTTTCAACTGCAGCCTTTAAAGAATCATCCAGTACTGCTTCTTTACCTTCCATGCCTCACCTAAATTTGTACTCTCACTCCTCCCCTGTTTGGATGCATCATCTAAACTTTTAATCATAGTGCAGCTTGCCTTCTTTCCTAGTATCTTCACTTTCCTGAATGCATTGAACCTTGGCCTCTTAGTCTCTCCAAAACACTTACCATGTGCTTGAACCTCTTGATTGTTTCAACATGAGTTGTTGTCTAATTTTAAGACCGGTGATCTTTGACTCCATAGTTGTGAATATATCCGCCAATTCAAGATTGAGTTTCATATTATCCTCACCACCTTGACTGTGTAACCCTGGTCCGAGAAGTGGATCATTGGAATTGTCATCATATAGAAAGCCATTAGCCGTCAAATCATGTTGGTGTTCCAAACTACCCTCATCTCGCTCGAGATGTGTCTAACATTGCATCGCACCTAGCTCGAACATCCATGTCCCCAAATTAGCCGCTTGTCTAGGATTCCTCCACCGTGTTGAATTGCAAAGAACTCTCCACATTAGAGTCGCCATTGGTTGGGTCGTTTTACGTTGCCACTTCCCCCGCCTCAAGCGGTGATTTGGGAATAAATATGTTATCACCAAAAGTTACAAACAGCCTTATAGTTTCCACAATCATCAAAACTAACTAGCAAGTGTTTTCAAGCAAGCTAGCAATGGAAATATTATTTGCACTCCAATCTTTCGCTTTATGACTTTAATTACGAATCCCTTATAAAATGGTGTCGTATGTATCTCAAAGTAATTAACTAAACCATATATTTTTTGGAACCATTATCGAACTTTAGGATACAACTACACCATTCTTGATCCGAGACCTACTATACATGAGTTCCAATGTGCATGGTGGATAGATAGCCAAGATTTTTTCAATGAATACGTTCCCGGATCACGGTGAGGACCCATCACACCTTTATTGATACCTACTTTTCGAGGTTGGAAAAGTCACAACGCGTAAACCGGTTTGAAAGTAAATTCAAAACAATGCAAGAGTGGAAGTAGTTCCAAAACTAAAAGCCTTAAGGATCATGTAATTTCCGATTCGAATCGCCAAGTTTTTAAACTTGAGTGTATTATTTAGGTTCTCTTTATATTCATTATAATATAAGGATAGTAGATTCACTTTTTATAACATCACCGCCGAATTTCCTAAAACTTAAACCTTCATGTGTTCTTGCTCATGATGTAATCTGGCGGTCTTCGGGTATACCTTTCAACTAATCTATAGTTATTTCTCCGCCATTGTTTCATTTTAGAAATTTCATTCATCTTTTTTTGCGGGACAAACTTGATTTTGAGTCACATTTTCCAAACACAAGGACCGCCTTTTCCGATTCACTTAACAACATTTATCTCAAACCGATCGACTTTTGGAATCGACGTGGACGTTGCTCATGTTAATATTTCTTCTTTGCATTTAGTTGTATGGCGTTATATACAAATGTCATCGCTAGTCTTTCCGTGAGTATCTTCGTTTAGAGGAATTGAGATTCGCGTTACAGAGAGGAAGAAAGGTTACAGTTGGAAGAAGAGAAGTGAATGTCGAGGCCAACTTCTTAAGGTGGAAGAGGCTAATAGGTTGCGGTTGGAAGAAGCTGACATGTTGAAGTTGGAGGAGGAGAAGAAGAAAAAACGACGCGCGTTTATGAATTCGTCACATTTTTAAAAGGCTTTAAGTCGGTTACCACTCGACAAGAGGATTCTCATGGAACCTGTTTCGCCACAAAACAATATGCAAGTTAAACGGCGTAAAATAAAAAAACACGGTCCTAACATGAACGACCCAACTATTGATGAGGAGCTTAACAGAGTGAAACCTTGGGTAGAGGTATTGTGATAGTTTTTATGAACTTGTCAATATACTTGCTTATCAATAATGCTCTGTCAAACTAATACATTGAACCTGTTTTCTAGGATCTATTCCTTTGTGATCCTGATAGACAATGGTGTAAATTTCCATGGTCAGATGATTATACTGTAGACCGCAATTTCTGGCTTCGCTTAGTTTGCTTAGACACTGCTAGAAAAGATTGGCTCACTGAGGAGGTTAGTTTATATACGCATTCTTATTCGCTTTTTCTTTTTACCCCAGTATTTGATTTTCACCATTTCTTAAATTGGTATTTTATTTATGCAAATGCGCAAAGATATAGACCTATGGGTTGACTACATGTGGCACGACGACCTCGTAATGCTAATCGGGCAATGGTTAGTAGTTACTTTGTTCGATTCTTCTTCAAAATGGCATGCCCGTGTTTTGTGCAGACGGACGAGGTATCCCATGCCCCGAATGATGTTGAATGTGTAATACATCTACTTTTCATTACCTCCTATTTTACCATTTACAATCACTCAATAATAAGGTAGTTCATGAAAGCAACTTTAAAACGGCATCTTTTAAAGTATGAACAAACTTGATATTTGTCCTCAAATCATAAACTTTCCTTTACGTATTAACAAACTTGATACTCACAAACTTTATCCACATCTTTTGATCTATCAACAGTTCTTCCATTGCCACTAGCCGTGGTTTTGTTAAAAGATGCTATTTCATGCATACTTTGAATAATTCGTCCAATGTAACCAAAAACCAAACAATCCTCCCTAAATTTGATATTTACATTCCAAATCATCAATTTTCTTCTTAGGCACAAAATACCTTTTTTGGACTGGTGCTTCCAAAGTGCTATAATCTGTATGCTCCATCTCAGAATCTGAACCATAATCGATAGTTTTTTTTACCTATCTGCCATTATCTTATTTCTCCTTTGAAGCTTATCCTTGATCACTAAAAGGGGTTTCAAAATCAGCAATATCTTTTACATCTGTTAACCCTTGGCCTCCCTTGTCGCTCCGAACCTCTTACCCTCTGCTTCAACTTTGTGATTGTGTTATCCTGAGAAGCGGTTATTTTTTGTATGCCAGTGATCTTAGACTCCATTGTAGTACATTTATCCGTCAATTCCTTTATAAGTTTCATGGTATCCTCATGATAACCTAACTAGCAGTGTTTTCGTAACACTAGCAGTTTCTCCATGCAAGCTAGCAGTTGGAACAGCTTTGCACTCCAATCTTCCAACCAAGTTATTATAATTTTTTTTACACAATCTTATTATTATTATATTTTTTGTTATTTATTTATTTAATGTTTTAATTCATTTTTTGTTTTTTTTTTTTTTTTTGTTTTGTTTTGTTTTTTTTTTTTTTTTTTTTGACACTAAATGGTCCAAAGAAGAAAGCCCAAAAAATTATAGTGCTCATAAACGTAGTAGTTATAACTTATAAGTGTAACCCAACCACAAAAACATGATATCCACTAGCAAGTAACTTAACAAAAGAACAAGCAGCTTGAATCATACACACTAGCCGCATTAAGATTTCCAATAGAAGTACTACCTTTGTTACAAAGTTTTGAAAACAACATCTTGAGACTTAAGACCAAGTATGCATGAAATTTACAATCCAAAAGTAGTTGATTTAAAGCGTTGAATGACTAGTCGAGCCTTCAACGTAGTTCTAGAACGTCACAGCCTTCATACTCACCGGTGGTGGAATTGGTCGTAATTGTTTGCGTCTTACACTGCCATGAGATAAGTCTTCTTTCCAAAAACTGAGGCCCTCCAGTTGTAATTGTTCGATCCCAGCAGTATATTGATTACCCTAGCAGGAGTTATGGTAACACAAGCAGTCGTTAAAAGTTGGAGCAACATATCAGGAACTACATAAGCAGATGAGTTTCCCAAAAGCAGTAGTTTCTATACAACCCAACACCGTGCATGAAAACTTTCTCCATTATCTAAAATGTCCATTCGTAAGTAACATATTGCTTACCAACCGTAAGCCATGTCAACAGCACATACAAACACGACAATTGTATTCTTGTATTTACCTTTGACCACATAAATAAAAATCACTTTTATTAATTTTATACGTTGACTAACTATATCCTAATACACATCCAATTTTCTTTTAGGTTTTATTCCTCTCAACGAGAATTTTAAACACCGGTGTCTTGCCTAATTTAACATACCTACGGAGTGGTAACATTCTATGATAGCGGCGACACGCGTGACTATGCGTCACGTGTATGGTATGTCCGTGTTAGGAGTGCTTATGTGTATCTTCGTATTATAACCCACTCATATTATTACTTTTTGTTATACTTTGTGACGGACACCATGCTTCTTATAACCAACATATATAATACAATTACGGACAACACATACATAAATAAACTTATAATTTGTTATACATTGTGACCGCATACTAATACACCATGCTTGTGACTAGTTTCCCATTATTTGTGTCTAGTTGCCCAAGAACAAATTTATTGTTGGCCAAAGTTTCTTGGGTGTTGTGTTGTAGCAGTTTGACTTTGAGTTTTGTGCACACTAGTTCCCTTCAAGAACATGCAACTATGTACCACCATCATTTCCTTACATCTATTCACCATTAATAAACCGTCCTTGTTATTTTAAATCCCAATTTTTATTTACCACAACCAACAACGTAGTTTCTCATAAACATTTGTTATACTTACTTGTCTATAGTAGTAACATCAAAGGAATACCACAACCAACAACATATTATCTAAAATATGTGTAGATTAACTAGAACCAACCAAAAATAAAGTACATAAATCTGCTTGCTTTCGTATTTTAACAATTTATTTTCCTGATTTTAATTTACATTGTGTCCCGCACATATAATACGATATAGGAAATATATACTTAGCTACCAAGCTTGATTACTTTTAATTTACAACTGCACATAAGGTTCATAATTTAATAGGGCCACGTATGATTTAGTTTCCCATCGTATGTATGTGCTTGCCCAAAAATATTAACTTGTTGGACACAAGTTTCATTGTGCCTTTTTTGTGCAATAGTTGAAGTTGAAAAATTAATGGACTACTTCCCTTCAAGTACATGCCACTAGCTACCACCATCATTTCATTACGTCCTTTCATCATTAATAAAGTTTGTCCTACTTATGTGCATCCTCGATTTGGGTTTTTTACAAAATATCCATTCAATATTGAAGATAGCACAGCCAAATGCACACTTACTCAGAATTTATGATATAAAAGTCTGAGTTATATTATGGTAGTGTATTATTACATAAAATATAAAGGATATGTACACCTAATAATAACATATGTGTGGTAGTTGATGTAACCAAAAAGTAATCAATATAAACTGTTTAATGGCGCCTATTTACAAAACATACTCAAGTAATAAATTTTCTAACCCAAGGTACGTAAAATTTTGTTGCATTTGGAACTAAACAAAATTCAAACTGGTTAAGTTGCCCCAAACTCAAACTAGTTGCCCAAAATGGTTATCTTGTGGCGTGAATCGGTTGAGTACAATGAAGCTTCATTAATTAAACTTGGCATAATTTGCAACAAGAATTACTTGACATGACTCAACTATTCACTACTTGACTATCCACATTAATTGAGATAGACTTCAATTCAAAATAAACCCAAGTCACCCCACCCCGCTCTTTCCCCCACCCCATTTGGGTTATATAAACGGACAACATTTATCTCATTTTCATACAACTTTTGTCGTGGGACACACTAACCACAACACAATTTACTACAAAAGAAATGGATAACTTACTTAAAGACATGGTTAACAACGTGTTTATGCGTAACAATGAACGTGACTTCAAGTTCTTAAGTGATATGCATGCAAAGGTGATCGACCTAACTCGTCGTTGTAACTTTGAGGGCCGAGCAGATCAAGCGATTAAAGTGCGTGTTTGGGTCCGAGCTTGCTGTCTTTGTTTGGAAATCCTCGTGAAATTCGGGATGAGGAGCTTGAGAAAACAGGGACGATGAGGCTAATGAGTGAGACTCGGCTCAAGTTCTCAAAAATCTCCTTTCTCGCAAAGTGCGCAAAATTATTAATCATCTACTCCTACCTTGTTATGTGGTCTCTCTCACGCTCGTGATTGTCATATTTTGTGTTTTGGTATCTTCATGAATGTCGTTGTTATCCTTTCGTTGATGTAAAAATATATCAAGCACATGTCAAATGTTCAACGTTGTTTATGAATCACGAATAAAAACATATAATACTTTTGAACACACCTATAATTTACAACATGACATTACATATCATATTTAATCCGGCTTGAACAAACAACTTTATTTCATCAATAATTTGGTGACAAACGTGGTTATTTCGATTATATAATACTAGCATTTTTCTGACAAGCCTCTAACAAGATCGTCCGTCTATTTATTTTAGCAGTTTCTGTTATTCTACAGTCAAACTACCGGTTGTTCTAGAGCAAGCAAACGTTTTGATAAGACGGAATACATCCGAATGACTAAAAGATTTCATTTAGGTTAGCCGAAACGCTCCTAAGCAAGGGGATTTTGGTGATTGTGGTGTGTGGGTTTGTATATTTTATATCGATTGGCACATGGTCAATCGTTTCAAGTTGATGATCCCGACTTCGAGCTAGCATATCGCGAGAAGATGATTCATTTTTTATAAACATAAATTTTATCGTTTGTACTAACAGTTTTAAACATATCTCCAACAGCACTTTCATTGTTTTATCATGCACCATCTATTGATATATTCATTCACACATAAGCCATTAATGACTAGACAATGGATTCATAACAACTATTTACTACACTAAATACACAACATGCATACATAAACCAATAATGATATAATACCTTGCATGCAGCAACCTTGGGTACGTGTAACATTCATTCAAAAAACAATGTGAGACACGACGTAAAAGTATGTACACATTTTACATCTTAATTTGTTGTACAATCAGAGATAATCTTTCTTTTTAAAACTCCACAACTCCAGTTCATTTATTCTTCATTTGGACGTCCATTTAATCATGACATTTGGCCGTCCATTCCAAGAAAAATTAAAAAGGGCCAGATAGGTTTGTCAATTAATTTATTCCCATATCATTACACAAACACACTACACATAAAAACTTATAACAAATTAACCAAAAATTTCTCTATTACTATTTCCATATTAAAATTAACGGATCATAGTTTCCATACTATTAATAAGTACATTATTAATAGTAAAATAATAATACAACCTTTCCTAATATATATCAAATCTTCATCTATATCACATTTGTACACAAGTCATAATGTCAATCTCCAACCCTCTTTCATCAAAAAAGTCGCTAAGCCTCCGGTTGTCGTATTTGATTTCAAGCCAAGGTATGCCTGCCATTACCTTCGTGATTGTCACTTGCCCTTACTAGGTTTTTGTCCATACTTGCTCTTGTATACATTTATTTACCTTTATTACAGAGTACTACACGCTATGTAGTGAGAATCTTGTAGTTGAGATTCACTACGATGGTGAGTTCATTCGGTTGCCAAAATTAACTTACGGCGTATGGGCGCACCTTGTGCATACGTTGAGTAAGTCCACAAGTATGAACTTTATTCAAGTGCTTGACTTTTGGCCAATAAGTTAGAGTGTGAGATCACGGGCTTTGTATTTATGTACACCACTATTTGATCTTTCAACTGGTTTGACAATTGTTGAATGCGATAATGACATTAAAAGGATGTATGAACTTGCCGAGGAATATGGGTTGATCGGCTTGTACATTGCACATGAAACGATAACTTAGCATGTTTCTATTATGATCACCTAATTTTGGATCTTCTTGATGAGCCAACGCGTGCGAGATAGCAATACATGATAAACTTGTGGAGCTTACTACTAATTTCGCCTCGATATTCTTTGCATGGGAGGAGGAAGAAAGACGGTCACTTCCCTAAGAAGCCCTCCATTCCAAACTAGAAGTCAAGGAATTGAATGTCAAGGAAAGAATCTTGTGGAAAACTAGAAGGGGGGTTGAATAGTTTTACCAATTAAAACTTCGTTTTAAAACATTTAGATTAACTTATGTCAATCTATTTGGTTGTTTATGTTGGACGTTGATAGATAGATATATAAAAGTGTAATGAAAGATAAAGAGTAAGAAGCACATAACCAAGACATGAGTATTTATAGTGGTTTGGCTACAAGGACACCTTCTTTGCCCTACTCCACTCCCCGAGTCACCTACTCGAGAGTTCATAAACACTACACGACACCAATCTCCTTATGGCGGAGAAGCCTTCGCAACGTCGCCTACTCTCTTTCTGGTGCTAGGCTAACCACCGAGTTTTTTCACTCCAAGGTGAACCACACCTATCACATCGTCGCCTACCCTTTATTAGGTACTAGGCTAAGCACCTAGTTCCATTACTATGGAGGAACCACTACCCATCACAACACAACACCTAATTTCAAGGAGATCCACTCCTTGTTACAATACAATCAAGGATATCACCATCCTTGGAAATAAACTAATACTTATATGTATATCGATGCACCTCATCGATTATAAGACCTAGGCACTCTTCACTAATGCCACTTGATTTGATTCCTAGGCATCTTCCACTAATGCCATGGTCTTGACACCTTTAGCATTCTTCACTAATGCTTTTGACACGGACGTGAAGAACCTTTCACTAATGCTTTCGTCTTTACTCTTTCGGCTTCCTTCACTAATGCCTTCAACACAACATCTCTACGGAGGAAGAAAGAACTATCAACAAGAGAACCTTAGTTGTCTTGATGATGACGAAGCATGGCAACTCATGTACTTGAGCTTGCTCGACTTCAAGAAGTGGTGATCTCGCCTTTAAGAGAAACCTAGAGAATCACACAAAAACAAATGACAAACTAAATAGAAAGATCCCTTGGGATCAGTGGTTAGAGAGGTACAATACTTGGAGAAAGTATGTGTGAAAGTGGTGAGACAAAAGGAAGAAATGGCTCACTATTTATAGAGGAGAAAACTTACTGTTCCCCGGATCCCACGGATCCCTCCCACAAGGGATCCGGCTAGCGTAAAGCTAGGGATCCGTGGGATGCTCCTCTTTACCCATGGGTATTTTGGTTATGGGTCATGGGTTGATCCATGGGTTTCTTATTAGATACAATGTATCTCATGAGTTCAATGTACCTAGTCAAATGGTTTGGATAAAACCATGGGTTATGGGTCAATACCATTTGTTAGTTTTACCCCATTTTAGTATACTAGTTTAAGTATATATTTACCCAAATATGTAAATACTAGTTGTTGTACATATGTATTATTAAATCATAAAATCACTTATACTTGTTTTAGTGTTTTATGTGAAAACGTAAGTGTGTTAGAAAACTATTGGCTCAAACAGTTTACATATTTTATTTATTTCGTTAAAATGATTTTACGTTTGTTATCGACAAAACATTAGAAGATCATAAAATATAAATAAACGTTTTTACGGCTTATTTGTATTAACAATCTCCCTCTTTTTGTTGATGACAAAACATAAAATTATTTTAAGGAAAAACTAAAATTCGTAAAAATTGAATTGAGTTTTTACTCTCTTCTCCCCTTTTGTCGAAACAAAAGAGCGTCGAAAAGAAACTAACACAAAGTTTTTAAGAAAACATGTAAAAAAAGAAAAGATGTAAAGTGAGTAAGTGACGGAATGGTTCTTGTCTTAACTCCCTTGACGAGTCCATCCCTTTGTGAGGGCGTCAAGTACATAAAACTAAGTAAGCTAATGTTTTGCAATTATTTTTGCAAATGGTTCGTCCTTGTGACGACAATTCTCCCCCTTGAAGATTGCAACGTTGCAATGCGGTGTCATGAATTATAATCCAAATAAGGATTATGTTGCAAATGAATTTGCAATGTTTGGTTTGACGCAAAGCTCCCCTAGCTTTATGGTGTCAAAATCTTCATGTGTATTTTGAAAATCTACAAAATAGAGGTTAGAGAACAAGAGTATAATGCATAATTTCCTGCAAATAAGACTCAAGTTAGTAGAAAAATGTTCTTCTGTACCACGGATCCCACGGTTCCCTTTGTGGAGGGATCCGTCTAGGTATTTTGAGGATCCGTACGTCGGTGACGGGTTCTTGACAATGAAGATATGTCATACAATGCTAATAATGAGGTGAGATATGTATATAATTGGAAAGCATGAGCACAAAGTAGCATGGCACATAAGTAATCATTCAATAAAACCAAGAGATAATCAAACAATTCTCTAAAACTAATAGAATGATCTAGCCATACAATTTCTACTAATACTAACGAGTTACCTAAACTTAAGAAGTAACCACGTTCTTAAGGATAAAATGAGATTCCTAGACGTTCTAAATTTGAACTTAAGACTAGGACATCGCTTTAGGCTCATGGTTGTTTAGGTTTTTTGACCTCTTTGAAACGTTCGAGGAGGTAATAAAACATGAAACGTTGCCCTTCACGTAGTTCATGTATCAACCTTTCAACATGTTGACAATGATAGCAATTCTTGTCATGGTTTTGAGTTTCTTGAATTGGAAGTTCAAGTAAGGTGGGTTGAGGATCCTCAAATGAGGGAGGAATTGGTGGAGGCTCATTAAGTGGTGGCTCAACAATGTTTGAGGGTGGAGGTAAAGAAGCCTCAACTTCCATGTGGTCGGGTGGTTGACTTTGATGTCTCCTCATAATCCAAAATGGACTATTAGGGGGAATAAGAGAGGTTGGTATTGGTGCAAGTGTTGATTCAACACTTTGGTTTTGTTGCACAACCTTTTCAAGTGAATTTGTTGGTAGTGGTGGAATATGAGATGGCTAAGAAGGTAAGTCCTCTAAGTTGTGGGATTGTGGGGATGATTGTGAGGTGACTCTAGGCACCAATGATGTTGGTTGAGTTGAAAAGGGTATGTTTGGTTTAGCATAGTTTGGTGATGATATCCTTGTGGGAACAATCCTCTTGGGGATTAGTTTGATTGGTTTCTTTGGTGTAGGGGAAATCCTAGAATTTGTGGGCTTAACCGGAGATGATTCTGTTGAGGAAACTTCGTGTATGACTCTAGCAAGTTTCTTGGGTGGTTCTTGGGTGGATGAGTTAGCACTAGAGCTTTTCTCATGATGAAATGACTAAGGAAGATGTTGGTAATTCTCGACAATTGTGTTGTGTTTGATGACTAAGGTGTTCTATCAATATGACTTATAAGGAGAGGAATTTGGCAAGTGTATTTAAGACTTAAGCCACTAAGATTCTTAGAAATGTGATGATTAACATGTACAAAGATTGAAGTTTAGAGTTTCACTGATCTAGGAACTTAATAAAGATGAGGTGGAGTGTTCAAGTAAGCAAGATGAGCTTGAAATGATTGTTTAGGCTATGGTTGACATAATCTGTCATCTGGATCCCACGGTTCCCTCTTCTGAGGGATCCGGCTAGGCTAATCCTAGGGATCCAGCTCTCATTAGTTATGAAGGGTTACAAATGAAGTTTTTAAGAGCTAAAACTTATATCATCTTGAGTGTTTTAGTCCTCCTAAGTATCTAGGGTGAGGGTGTACTTGAATGATCAAGAGTAATGAATGTTATAGCAAATGATTGCCTTTTATGGAAGGAAAATCGGACTAAATGACTACCAATGGATGTTCAAGGATAACACTAAGAGTTTTGGTGGTATCAAGTCATAATAAATGATCCTAGAGACCAGATTTTAGCTTGAGATGGAATTTGAAAAATCCTTAAAAATCAAAAGAATTGAAAAACTAATTTTTGACCCATTTTGAGATAAGGATGACTAGAAACAATTTCCTAAAATTGTTCAATATGTCCACCTAAGTGTTTTGAAAAATGAAAAACAATTTGTGAGTATTGAAGCGGAAATATGGTGAGTTTTGATGTGTTGATAAATCAAAAGTGATCTTGAACTAAGTCCTAGGTGAGCCATGGGTGAGTGTCAAGCTATCACATGTTAGGATAAGACTTAGCTGGCTCTAAGGTCTTATGTTAGACTTATGTGAGGTGACCTAATGATTTGTTTTGATGTGGGGATCCGTATAGCTCTTACGCAATCACGGATCCCACGGTTCCCTTATGGGAGGGATCCGCTAGTTATAATTCAGGATCCGCCTCTCGCAGATCGTAACCTTTACTGAGACTAATGCGATTTTGAATAATCAATAAACACATATAACATGTAATTTAAACAACAAGGTAAACAAATTATCACATACGACATATCATAGATAATTGTAGTAACAATAATATCCAAGAAAACACAAAGAAACGTGCTAAAACATAATCATTCATACATAAATTAAGTGTCTCAAGACAATCATAATCCTCTAGTCTCTTTCGTCAACTCTTTCTTTTCCTCTTTCCCGACTTTGTGAGGTTATAAGCTAGATTTTGAATCATACCCCTTAATTGTTTAAATTCCGCGGTCTCGTTTGGAATGGTTGGAAGTTGTTCATAGTAATCAAAGGGTTCCAATTCAATGTTAGCTATGGGGTCGACATCTTCTTCTTCTCCATCTTCTTCTTCTTCTCCTTCCGAGGAGTCCGAGAGAGCTTTAGGTTTCTTTTCATTGACCAAGAACCATTTAGAGGGTTGTTTGGTAAGAGGTACCATTACGTGATCAGCAAAGAAATGATCATTATTGATAGGAGATGGTTGCAATGCACTAACATACTTACAAAGTCGTGTTAGGATCATACCATATGGAAGTACCATGTTGGAAGCTTTGAATACCCCGACCATTCTCCTCACCATGTAATAGGCGAGATTAAATGCCTTTTGGTAGATAAGACAATAGATCATTTGCACAAGACATGCATTTGGATGATCCTTGTTACCAACTAGGCTAATGACGTTTTCCCTAAGGATTTCTTCCCATTTTCTAAACATGGGATGCATTTCGAAAAGTTTCATTTGAAAAGGATTACGGTGAATGAGCTTTTTGTTTCGGTCGTACCGGGATTGGTCGGTCCTAACCTTGAAGATAGTATCTCGAATGATTTCGGGATCATCAAGAGGAGTATTGTAGATAGGTTTAGAATCAAGTGCAAGGTTTGAGTGTTAGTTGCCCAATCTTGAGAATACATACAAATTCCTTCACAAGGAATGCGAAGAATTTGAGCAAATGTTTGAGAGGTAGAATGAAGTTTCGTTTATTGATGATGAAGGCGATTGAAATGCTATCATCGGCGTTTCGAATGATCCTAATTCTTTTATAGAATTCAAAGATGAAAACCGGACAAATTTGTTCATCAATGTCAAGAAGACAATCAAAGTTAATTGCCAAGAAAGCTTGACGAGTGTCGGTATCTTCAAGGAAACATTCCTTGACTAAACGACCTTCGTGAATAAGTCATTTTTCAAGTCTTTTGAAGACTTTACGATCGGTTTTTGATAGTCCTTCTTCCCGGTAGTAATGGGTGAGGTAATGGACGGTATCATGGTGGTCTTGTTGAGTGGCTTTAGGCATGGTTGGTCCTAGGAAAAAAAATATTCTAATTAGGTAAAATTAGTTGAGATGGGTTTATGGTTTTGATTTTTATTAACAATGTTGTGAACACAATGTAATCCTAATTGTGTTAAAAGTCCCTTTTAATGATTGATTTTGAAAACCCTAATTGAATTAATTGATTAGAAATTGTGTAACCATAAACCCAGGATGAGGATGATGGAAATTAGAACAGGTTAGTGTAAATACTTACAATGGTGTTCAAGTGAGGAATACTTGAGGGTTTGGAGTCCTATGAGGATGAAATCAATTGTTGAGTTGTTTTTGTGTTGTGTGGGGAGGGGGAAACTGGTCTGTGATGTTTTTGAAATGCGTATAGCTGTGTTCTGTTCTACGGTTCCCCCGAATCCCTTGTGTTTGGGATCCGGCTAGTACAACTAGAAGGATCCGGCTTCTGTAGACAGAAAAAGGGTTGCTTGGCTTTAATTTTGTAGTAGGCTATAAGCTAGCTTACGGAACAAAATTAGTTTAAAGGTTTCAAATAAAAAGATGTTTTGGTTGACGTGATTTGATAAGTTAATTATCACGGATCCATTTGTGACGACGGCGTTAGTTTGACGAAATCAAAAGGAATACTATTACCGATGATGAGTAAGTCGGGAAAGTGACGAAATGGAGACTTTTTCAAGAGACTAGCAGTTTATTTAAACAAATAAGAACTATGATATCAACATAATCATGTAAGCTATCTAATGAAAAAATAAACATACCTTTATGCTTCTTGGTTTGGCTTAGGAAGACATAATACCAAAAATACTTCATGAGTGTTAAAGTAATCCTTTGTACTTAGAGGAAGTAGGTTGTGATTACTTTTGGATCCTTTCTCGAAGGTTGGCTTCATTATTCTTTGAATAGAAATGAAGGTTTGAAGAGATCCTAGCATGAAGATTTCTTGAAACAGATATGCTAGAATGATCTATCAATGTCCAACATGAAGCGAGAAAAATGTTTTGAAATATTTCCTTCTTTGTAATTTTCAAACATACACGGATCGTATCAAGTTTTTAAAGTACAACATACTCTAAGAAACTTGGTAACGAAGCTCTGATGCCAATTGTGGAAAACTAGAAGGGGGGTTGAATAGTTTTACCAATTAAAACTTCATTTTAAAACATTTAGATTAACTTATGTCAATCTATTTGGTTGTTTATGTTGGACATTGATAGATAGATATATAAACGTGTAATGAAAGATAAAGAGTAAGAAGCACATAACCACGACACGAGTATTTATAGTGGTTCGGCTACAAGGACACGTTCCTTGCCTACTCCACCCCCGAGTCACCTACTCGAGTTCGTAAACACTACACGACACCAATCTCCTTATGGCGGAGAAGCCTTCACAACGTCGCCTACTCTTTTCGGTGCTAGGCTAACCACCGAGTTCTTTCACCCAAGGTGAACCACACCTATCACAACGTCGCCTACCCTTTATTAGGTACTAGGTTAAGCACCTAGTTCCATTACTATGGAGGAACTACAACCCATCATAACACAACACCTAATTTCAAGGAGATCCACCTTGTTACAATACCATCAAGGATATCACCATCCTTGAAATAAACTAATACTTATATGTATATCGATGCACCTCATCGATTATAGGACCTAGGCATTCTTCACTAATGCCACTTGATTTGATTCCTAGGCATGTTTCACTAATGCCTTGGTCTTGACACCTTTAGCATTCTTCACTAATGCTTTTGACACGGACGTGAAGAACCTTTCGCTAATGCTTTCGTCTTGACTCTTTCGACATCCTTCACTAATGCCTTCAACACAACATCTCTACGGAGGAAGAAAAAACTATCAACAAGAGAACCTCAGTTTTCTTGATGATGCCGAAGCATGGCAACTCATGGAATTGAGCTTGCTCGACTTCAAGAAGTGGTGATCTCGCCTTTAAGAGGAACCTAGAGAATCACACAAAAACAAAAGACAAACTACATAGAAAGATCCCTTGGGATCAGTGGTTAGAGAGGTACAATACTTGGAGAAAGTATGTGTGAAAATGGTGAGACAAAAGGAAGAAATGGCTCACTATTTATAGAGGAGAAAACTTACTGTTCCCCGGATCCCACGGATCCCTCCCACAAGGGATCCGGCTAGCGTAAAGCTAGGGATCCGTGGGACGCTCCTCTTTACCCATGGGTATTTTGGTTATGGGTCATGGGTTGATCCATGGGTTTCTTATTAGCTACAATGTATCTCATGAGTTCAATGTACCTAGTCAAATGGTTTGGATAAAACTATGGGTTATGGGTCAATACCATTTGTTAGTTTTACCCATTTTAGTATATACTAGTTTAAGTATATATTTACCCAAATATGTAAACACTAGTTGTTGTACATATGTATTACTAAATCATAAAATCACTTATACTTGTTTTAGTGTTTTATGTGAAAACGTAAGTGTGTTAGAAAACTATTGGCTCAAGCAGGTTTATTTATTTTATTTGTTTCGTTAAAATGATTTTACGCTTGTTATCGACAAAACATTAGAAGATCGTAAAATATAAATAAACGTTTTTACGGCTTATTTGTATTAACAAATCTATTCATGGATTTTTTGGCTAGCGAAATTGTTTATGCTGACATTGGGTTCAGTGACGATGAATGGTACTATGGGTATTTCTTGGGTCTATATCAATGGATGTTGGGGCTTCTACTTCTTCCGTTAAGGACAGTTCTGGTCATAAGGTCTCTAGAAAACCTTATGCAAGGAGGCACTGCTTTCAAACACCAAGACCGGGCTTACGGAAGTTCAAGATGTCGAGGCATTTAAAGACTCTAACAAGAGACCGCCGTCAAGGAGGTGCGGGATTAAAAGCAAGTTGGTTTTTAAGGAACGGAAGGTTGGAGTGTAGGTATTTTTATGCAAAGATGCTCATGCTGTCGATAACGTTAGAAACTAGTGTGTTAACATAACTTAAAACTCAAAATAGTTTGTCTAGTTTAGCCTCTTTTGTAAGGCAACATTATGTAATTGTTAAACATTTTTTGTTGGTGCTTTTATGATTACCAAAAAATGTTCAACAATTACATAAAATTAACATGCGATGTTTTGTGTAACCATCCGCTTTGGGATTATCGTAGTATGCACTGCTTTTTGATCTACGCTCGGTTGTGCGTTTACATAATCGTGTATGAATGCTTTATAGTATGATGTATATCATGGCAACCTTGATGGGGCATCTATGTTTTAGGATAGCAACCCAATAGGGCAACTTCATTTTATTAGGGTCGTAGATAAGTTTTTTTGCCTTTCAATAGTCATCATTTTTTGGTGGGTGTACACGTGTTCAACTATGTTTTGGCCACGTGCATGGTAACTATCTCTTCCTGGTTTAGTGCTTTATCCAGCCTTGTTTGTATTTACCCACTTTGTCCTAAAAAAAATTGTATTTGACATTTTTGCAGCTTGGTTATACAGTTTGCATCTCGTCTATCAAGTGTTTGGATTTACCCATTATTTTCTAACTAAATACGTGCTTGCATTGGAATAACATAACAAATACATTATACAATTTAGTCTACAATATTATGAAATAAAACATAACGAGAATAAGTGGTGGCTCACTTGTTGAATGACGAGCATGTCATTCCCTAGGTGTATCAATTGCGACTTGTTCAATTGCTCGGTCATTTTAGGTGGTTAACTTGTTATTCGACTTGCAAGTGGTTGGTTTTCTTCATCACTAATGTCACTGG
This sequence comes from Chrysanthemum lavandulifolium, assembly GCA_022545495.1. Classification (NCBI taxonomy): domain Eukaryota; kingdom Viridiplantae; phylum Streptophyta; class Magnoliopsida; order Asterales; family Asteraceae; genus Chrysanthemum; species Chrysanthemum lavandulifolium. The sequence goes on along the minus strand of CM040245.1, from coordinate 179,389,792 downwards.
TTTTCGTATACATAGAATCATAAATTTCATCACTGTTGATGTAGTCTCACTTCTACCTCGATACTCACCGAACCACCGCCTATACAAGATCTTTCGCAACATGTAGCCCCATCACACCATCACCTCTACGAATGCAGTTGTTTTGCCCTGCTAACATGTACACCACCAAGTCTACATGCAGCAACCCCACAAAGAGTATTGTTGTCGCCCAGTAAAATTCATTGTACAACAAAACCACATGATTTCTCTATTCGGTGCACACCTTGCATCTAAGGTCAATCATACTTGTTTTCTCTTTCCATCCTGCACCCAATGCATACCATTTTCTCAACCGGTTTCGATGTTATAACGAAAAGAATAGCATTCACGGTTTATATAAGAACGTGTACTAGCATAACTGATGCAGGTTTTACTGACCAGGTCTTAATATTTATAGTGTCTCGCTATACCTATGGTCTACCCTAGTGCACTAACGGGCAATGTATCCGGTCGCGTGTAGTGTAGTAAATGGTAAAGCCGAGGTCATCCAAGAGCTATGTGTGTTGGATTATTACTAAGTCTAATGTTACGAATAATAATTGTTTCGATAGGGATTTAATTAATTAAACTACTAATGCGTAATAAAATAAAAGCGGATAAATGGATAAAGGGAAATCAATAGAGGAATAGTGGTACTAACCTAGTCAATCCTCCTAGCTAGTTATGTCTACTTTACCTACTTCCAATTACTTGGTGGGTCAAATTCGAGAGGACAACATTTGGTCAATTAAGCCTAACCTATCAACAAAGATGCCACCGCAGGAGAAATCAGTGCAGTCATAAGTCATGTTGTTCTGGTCCCCAACCCAAGTTATTAAGTATCGCTACATGCTAGATTCATAATAGTGAGTGCTCGGCCGTTAGGAACTTAGACATTACACCCCAATTCTTAAGTTCATCCAAACGATAGGTGATCGGTTGGTCAAATCGCACAAGTAGAAAGGGTCGTCGGTTGGTCATATCTTACCCTTCCTGTCTCATCCGCTTACCTAGGGTGGGTTGGTCATATCTCCTAGGCAATTGGCCTCTACCGCCATTCAAAACTACCGAACCAAGGTGACTACCCATGAACTATGCATGCATACACTTAGAAATAATTATGCGGAAGTAAAGGTAAATAAACAAAACAATTAAGGAATCATAACTAGGCTAGCACCAAAGGGTGCTTAGCCGCTCATATTAATCATGCAAATCATCTCAATATTCAAAGGTAAGAAATACATGAATTGAAAGTAAAGAAATATAAAACGCTAATGCTTATCGTAATGGGTGACTTCTCCTTGAAACAACTCCAGTATGCTCCCTAGACCTGCCTTGAGCTTTTCCCACATTCTCAGTGTTGTGTGTGGAATGGGATGATTAGAAATGATGGAATTAGTGGGGTATTTATAGGCGGATCGGGTTCTGGCGTAACCAATATAGGAGTTACGCCGTAACCTTTAATTTCTTCGTAAATGCACTAGATATGCTAGTTACGGCGTAACCTTATTAGTGGTTACGCGTAGTCTTCAATAAACTCTATTACGTCGTAAGTGATGCAGAGTTACGGCGTAAGTATCGGCGTGGAACCTCATTTGACCTAATGGAGTTACGTCGTAACCTATGGGAAGAGTTACGCCAGAACCTCTTGATAAGTTGGTATTACGGGTCACGCAATAGTTACGCGTAATGTGAGAGAGGAGTTCGCCGTAACTTCTTCAAAATAGCATACTATGATAAATCTTTAGTTATGTTTCCATTTCGCGTCTCTTTAGCTCCAATGCTCGTAATTTACATGAAAGTGGAAAACAATGGAAAACAAGCGTAAATCCATATAAATGATATAAATAACGAGCATTATCTGGGAAATTGACACTTAATATTCGGGACTATTTGATGTTATCAAATATCCCCACTTGAACTCTACTTGCCCTCAAGTAGACCTTATTAGATAGATTCCTAAAAGTTATCCCCAAAACGGAAAATATGAGTTTACAAATCCTTATGCTAGAATAAAACAAAGCGAACACCTCACGAAGGGAACAAACACTCAAATCTCTCAACTATTCTAAGTGTCAATTTCGAGGTGATCACTCAATCACACAGTCATAGCATGTATTCTATCATAAGCTAGGAGGTTACACAAATCTCCACCACTAGAGTTAAGGGCTAAACAATTCTCGAAGGCAATATGGGTGAACACGACAGAGGTTAAGGGTGACTCGTCATTACTAACATGTCACGGCGAAGTGGACAAAATCAATGATACATGACCAAATCCATGGCCAAGACACCAAAGATTGCTCATTGCATCACCTAGACACGCTTCATGACTAAAGGGTAGGATAAGACATGGGATATATAATTGGTGTAAAATGAAAACAAGAAGGTAGTCTAAATCTATAACCAAGTCATCACCACTTCACCGTCCACCCAAAGTTCAAGCTTAGAAGTCTAGAAACCGAATCATGAAATGCAAGGTAGATGTGTCATTAGAGGACATCGTGATGGGCACACTACCTTTTCTTCTTCATTGGCATAACTACCAACTCCAATCTTCAAATGTGACCGAGGGTGGCCTCCTCGATACTAATCAATAAAGCTCATACTACGATTGCTTATAACATCGCACTTTACAATATCATAACTCAATCAACTTTTTTATTTTTTATTTTTTTCGAATCATAACATAATAACATAACATCCCCCATGAGATGAACAATGGGAATTGGGGTCTTCAATGATCTTCATAAATGTTGTCGATGAAAGCGTAATTTCCAAACCTTTCCACTCGAACCTTGAACTTAGGCAAATGATGACTTTCCAATCACAAATAAAGACTACAGGGTAGGCTAAGGTGTATAGGTATAACGAAACAATATATTGGGTTGACAAAATGAAAGGAATGGCTCAGAAGGGTGTATTTAGGGGTATCTTGCATTAAAGGTGAGTGCAACAAAAGGGTTTCACATGGGGGTCGAAAAGTCAAGGTGACTAATCGATAGACTCACAATGGTAGGCTGTTTGGGTGATTGTTAGGAATTGGATATTCCATGTTAAAGTGTCGGTCACCCCAATTATAGTCTATCATAAGTTAGCTCGTAGACTTGTAGTTATTTACGTTATTTAGTAGTTTATTAGTTAGTTTGTAGCGTAGTATAGTTTAGAGTAACACCGTGGAGGAAGGACGGGTCTTTACCCACTGTATACCTGATCCACAGGCCGATAGGAGGTCGTTATGTTTGTAAGTATAAATACCCCTTCCATCCATGGAAGGGATGGTGCTTTTCATAATCTAACATTCACATTTTGTGCTACAAGTCTCTACCAAGAAAACACCCATCTCTCTACTTTCTCTCTCTAATGGCTACCATGTATTTCCATCATCCAAGACCACCCGAATCATCAACACAATAATATATCGATCCTACAAATGGTACCAGAGCCAGGTTGTTGTGTCTTGATGATTTTTTGTGGTTTTGATACTTATTTGAAACTGGTTTTGATACGTTTTTGTGGTCGGAATACGTTCTTTGGGTAAACAGTTCTTTAACTTGTTTTGGTATTCTTCTGTTGGTCTTTGGTCTTAACTGGTTTCAACATGTGTCCAAGTCAGTATTTTTGTCCAAATATGTATTGAATCTGTTTGTGTAAGCTTTGTCCAAATGCCTACTCTTTGTTTTGTTTATATGGTCTTTCATGTGGTCAAACCGGGCAAACTTGTATACTAATATCTTGCTACGGAAAAATATGATGATGGTGGAACTTAGTCGGAAAACTCATCGGAAAAATCACAATTTCTACCTAGCGACTTGTTACAATCATCGGTGGCGACTTGTCTTTACAAGTCGTCTAGGTTCAATGTTTTCACTGTGTAGCGAGTTGATAATAGCGAGTTGTGGTTTTGACTTTTGAGTCAAAAATCTTAGCGACTTGACTTATAATTTTGCTAGCGACTTGTGTCTATTCAGATGTAGCGACTTATATTTATAAATTTGCAACTTGTGTCTAAATCAAATAACGACTTATGACTCAAAATGGCTAGCGACTTGCTTATGAAAAATATTAGCGACATGACTGTTATAGTGACTTATGTTAAGAAAATCAAGTAGCGAGTTGTGTATGATATGCAAAAAGGGCGACTTAAGAAAACCGTGTAGCGACTTGACCTCATCAACAACAATACCATTACCATATAACAACCATTGAACATCACGACTTGAGTTCAACCAAACCATCATCGGTCCATCAACTCGACACTACAACTAAGTATTAATATAAGAAATGACATTGTAAATGAGTTCCAATTCTCAAAATCATCTCGTGATAAATCATTGTGTTTATCTTGACCTCGAAGATCAATATTCACGAAAGTATCATCACTGAATTCGTTTTTTTGTTTCGTTTCTTCTATGATCATATCCGAATGTAAAAGGAAGTTAATAACAATTATGTTAACACTTTCCTTTTGATTCGTGAATGTCTAAGAAAATTAAGGAAGAAGAGATTCGGTTATGAGTCAAATACAAGATTAAAACCTACCTTGAACCCTTTCGATTATCTCATGTCATCCCTGTGACTAAGTCTTTTCAAGATATTGTTCGGGCTCAGCCATCCCTGTGGCCGTCACCAAAAACCCTCGTGCCAAACCTATGGCAAGGTCCTTTTGAATTAACAATGACCTTAGGTGTTCAGTGGAGGTGCATTAGTGAATGAAAATGATGAGATATGATTTAGTCTGATTTGTGAGAGTTTTGGTGAGAACGGATGTGAAAAGAGGCGCATCTTCTGTGAGATAAATTAGGGTTAGAAGGTGGCTTTAGGGGGTGTTTTATAACCGGTAATTAGGGCAAAGAATTGTTGGATCAATTCCTCAATTTACTAGACCTATTATTAACGCAACTTAATTTCGTGGGCCATCCAGATCTCACTATTATCTTACTTGGGCCTTGCTTCGTGGGTATTGGACGAATGAAAAAAAGGGGATCAGGTGGTATTTTTCTTAAAATCAGTACATTGGACAAATGTTTAAAGATGAGATCACGTGGTATATTGAGAGTTAATCAATTTCATACACGATCTTCACTCAAGAGTTACATTTCCATTAAACTAATAGTTTACAAATGGTGAAAAATATTATCACGTGGTTTATTTAGAGTTGGTTTGGATTCATTGAACATGGGCCTCGTGTGTTCTACATTGGTGAAATAGGCCGAGATTCATTTACGGGTATCACTTGATAACAGTAGTATTCTTATTTGTGATAAGTGATATCAAAGTTATGTGATACTTTGAAATTTGTGTGATAGTCTTGAGTCCATGAATTATTAATGGCTCGGGTATATGAATTGTGGTTGAACCGAACTTATTCTCCAATTGAGCCTTGATGCATTAATGTGGTGCTGATTTATTGAGGAGGTCGGTGAATATTAAGATGGACTTTGTGCACTAATGAAACAATGTTTGGTCATTAACTATCAACGAATGATACATGTGTTTACGGCTAATGTTGGTATTACATTTTGCTAAAAGGTATTGAGATTTGTTGAGATGATGTAATTTGGCTATGTGGATTGGTACTTTGGGTTATACATCTTCACAAAGGATATTATGTCACGGCTTGAAATGTTTATTGGAAAATGTTGACCACGGGTTGTTTGGACGGTATATCTTATTTGGATTTAAAGTGAGGTTTTCAGGCGCATTTACTTACTTTGTCTTCTTTCTTTCTACCCTTCCACGAAGATGACTTGTTTGGGCGTTTATTGAGTGTGATAAAGACTTGGCTATTTAGTTACGGTTGTGATTCTTTCTTGCTTAACCCACAACGCAACTATCACTTCGGTGTCTCACGCGATTGAGGATAAGTCAAGAGGTATTGTACATTGGATACCGTTTCTTTTCACGAGGATTAGTACAATTTTAAGTAACAAACTGGGAATTCTACTTCATGATCAAGTTTGGTATATCGGGTTTACTTCACCAAGTGGTCACAGCAACAGCCGTCAGAATATGTGGATGATGTGTTTACCAAAGTATTTATTGGTTATTGATGATGTTGATGATGTTGGATAATGGACCGCTGATGAACCACTGCATGTTCCCCTAAAACAAATATTCACTGAAACCAAAGGTGTCATTACACATTCAAGCTGACATTGTTTACGGTTTTGTCTTGATTTTGTAAAATCCCGCAAAAGAATCTTATTCTCGGTTTAAATCATAGACTTATAAAATCCCGTGACAATGGATACATCCTGGTAATTGTAAAGTGCATTTCCAGATCTATCTTACGGTTTATTCTTGGTTTTGTAAAATCCCGCGAAAGAAACTATTTCTCGGTTTAAACCAGAGAATTGTAAAATCCCGTAATGATGGAACCATCCTGGAGAAAGGAAAAGTGTATTTCGAGGTCTTATCTGATGCTGGTGCTACGGTTTCTACTTCAAAGAAGGGATAACAGGGTGTACTTCATGAATTGGATGTGTGTTTGGATATTCGTCATGGCAGTTTGGCTATTACATGGTTTTACGGGGTTATGTGCTTTTAACCATGGTCAGGATGAAATCATTATCAAAGTTCACTTTTAAAATCAAAGGAGGCTAGATTTGAGCTTTTAACAAGATGTGACAACGAGTTAATTCACTATTATTTATTTGAGCTTGAAGTGAAATATCACGGGCAAATGTACTTAGTATACGAAGGTATCGGGGATGGATTGATGAAGATTCTTCAAGATCCTTGTTCAAGCTTATTATCAAAAACGAAGACTTGGGAATCTAGTTATTGTTGGGTGATTTTTACCTTTTCTTTTTACCACTTGGGGGAATTGGGCTCTTATCATCTCAAAATAACTATCACTTTAAGGAGTTACGTTGTATTGCTCAATGTCACATTCAATTGTGGATTTTCAAGAGGTGATGTACGTCTCATACTTGATGGTTGGTTGGATGAAGAGTATAGAGTACTTAGAGATTCAATGGAGGATGAAGTCTCGGCACCGCTCTTTGTTACATATGTGCAAGTTTAAGTCACGAGTTCGGGTTAGTTTACTTCAGGGTCAAATTCATCATATTGGATTTTCTCCATCAGCTGTCATGACAAAGAGCCTACTGAATGATAATGGGGTTGATTACATGTTTTGCCAAGAGTAGATGAAAAGAGAGAGATTATGACGTATGAACACAACAGTTCATGCCTCGTACTCTAAAGAAATGAAAAGTGTACGCTTCAAAGGCGCTTTATCTTACGAAGAAGAAATCTTCTTATTATGACCATTCTCATCCACATGCTTCATACTTTTCCATGCGCTTGGTCATCAAGTGAACCGGGCTACCACTGATTGTTTCTCATTCCACTTGCTCGATTATAATGAAGATGGTGACATCATGTGCTTATTTTTCGGAGAGAAGTGTGAATAGAACATTCAGATGATTTTCACTTATTTAATCAAGAATGGCATCTCCGTATGCAATTCTTGAGGGATAAAAGTGTGAACTTCTTGCATGATTGATCGATATCTGCGAATATATGGTCATCGGCTCTAACTCATGTAAGAACCGGTCTTCTTCTTATCGGTCATCGTTACATGATGTTTCTTCTAAGAGCCGTTGGTTGACATCTTCACGGGTGATGATTTATCGACAAAGTGCTTCGGTTAATGCTTCATGTACACATCAACATGATGATTCCGAACAACCTTTCTATTCTTGTTTGATATGATTGTTTGCTTGGTGTTACCATTCGTGTGTTCGTTGGGGTGATTCTTGATTTCCTTGATGAACATCTTTACGTTCTTGTTTGATTGGGAGGATCTTAATTAAGGGAGTTTGCAAGATGTAAGTTAATTAGGATGCTTTTGGTATGTTGAAGATGTTAACTATCTATTCCCCATTTGGACAATCTAGAAGAAGGTCGAGTCTCATCTATTCTACATTTTACGCTACATGTTAGAAGACTAAAGGCGAGTTGCATTTAACGATCTAAAGACTTCTTCTTAATTTGGGCATTTATCAAGCAGTTGTCGGTTTAGGGAGAGCACTAATTGGGGGAGAGTGATATGTCGAATTTAATCCCAATTAGACTTGCTCACATTCTTGACAAGTTGATTCTCACAATGACTTCAGCGTTCTTCTCAACAAGATTTCAAGTATTTGGGTGATGAGATGTTCTTGATTACGAAGTGTCAAAACCCCATGAGGAAGGAGACACACATCTAAACACAAAGCGAGTAAACTTAATGAACTTAATTCTTCTAAGTGATTGAATATATCCGGGAAGACAAATGTTATTACCGCAGAGAAACTCAAGGTTTGACTCATGGCGAGTAAACTTGATGAACTTAACTCTTCTAAGTGATTGAAGATATCCCGGGAAGAAAAATGTCATGACCGCAAAGAATCTCAAGGTTTTACTCATCAAAGCTTTTAGTGTTATTATTCACTACTACGTGGGGGAAGTGATGTAATAGAAAGTTTCTGAAGATAAAAGAGGTACTCAAGTGTGTGATGATTTTGATGTTATCACAATCATCGGGGAGAGAGATTGTATACATTGGGGATGCTCATTTGTCTCACTTGAGGGCTTAATCGATGATTCGAGAGATATAATCACTTATTCGGAGTTGACATCCGCAGATTGTCATCCCAGAGATAATCGATGATTCGGCATGCTTCTTCAATGTTATCGGTTATTCTCTCTTTGGTCATTCGGGTACCGGGTTCGTGAGCTTCATACACTTTCTTGTGGGGAGAGAAAAGTATACATCGGGTTATTCTTTGGCTATTGGACTTAATCTGCTACTTGATGGTATAAGTTTCTTTGTCTTGGTATGTGTATTCGGGTTCGTGAGCTCTAGTCTAAGAGACTGACTGCATCAATTCAACTACGTGAGGGAAGTGGTCTCTTGACACCTTTTGGAATGGATTGCTTCTGACTTCAGTGGAATGAAATTTGAGAAGATTGTTTAAGTGTGGGATGATTCTTTGATGTTCTACTTGATGATATAACCCCGAACGGAGACTTACAATGATCCATCTTACATGGAGCAGCAAGATCGATGATATGGTGTGCGTCCTTGTGCATCTGGCTAAGGCAAGCTTGAAAGAAAGCTTAGAATCTGCTCAATAAGAAGATTTACGGTTTGGGGAAGCTACCAAAGTCTCACTTTCAGTGGCTCAATTTCTCTTTGATTCAAGAGTCTTGGAAGCTTTGGTGGTGAATGTTTAAGAGATGATGACTTCTATCTTCTACAACGGGTCTTTCGATATCCTTATCTTGATACTCGTATCATCATCTTCTTAAACTATATCATCTATTCTATCGTAAATAATTATTAAAACCAAAACAAAATTATAAAACCAACAAAAGAAAATAGAAAAATATAAAACCTTAAAAATCCATAAAATTAGAAAATTTGAAAATACCAAAATATTGTTTTTCAAAGACATGTCTTCGGTATCGATAACATCTGCGGTCTTAGAAATGTCATTCAATAATGGCACGGGACCATAGATGAAGTTCGAGCAGGAGGTGTAAATATTATTTTCCAAAACATGTCTCAAATATGGCTTACAGTTATTTCAGACTATAACCCGCGCTTCAAAACAATGGCTTGCAGTTATTTCAGACTGTAACCCGTGCTAAAACTATGGTTTGCTATTATTTCCGATAGCAACCCGCTCTTCAAGGAAGGAAAGTGATGCGCTAAACCAATTTTCTATAATTTCGTGCACTTATCCTAAAACTATTTGAGGAAAGTATGTCGAAGGACTGCTGTTCCTACACAAATGTTTTTCCGCCTAAAATTCTTCAGAAAAATATTTGTTGTTTTCAAAAAGTGGTGGTAAATGAGTTGCTTGAAAATCAATCAGTTTCAGAGTTTTTTTCGTAAATTATTGAAAACTCGATCAATGACTTCAGCACTTTTATACTTTTCAGGAAATGAGTCATTGATTGAGGGGGAGAATGTTTTCAAATTTATATCATCTATCGGACTTATCTAATTATCCTAATATGCTTAATTAAAATGATGTTAACCTATGTTGAAGGACTAGGTGCCTAGGATAAGATTGTTAGGATTAGATGATTAGAATTTGAGGAACACATTATTCCATGTCTTATATCATCTCGATTGATATGTTGAATTGACTTTAATTAGTCAATTCTTGTTTGGTGATGTCGACCACCATATATCGCTTGTGTTCACTAACGATGCGGTATTTTGGTATAAGAATGTTCCGATCCGGATCCCACATAATATGATGATTGGATGCCGAAAGGAAAGGGTAACTATATCTTGGGTTGACGATTGAAGAAACGGAGCTTAATTTGACCTCAGTTGGCATTAAAATGCAACATAAGAAGTGGGCGGTTTTTCTTCCAAGCCCTACAGCAGCAACATCAACTGAAGCAGCTCAACCACCTAACGTTTCTTTATGCAGGAAAATAGTGATGATACCATTTTTCTTAAAACAATTTTAAAATTATTGTTTTGAAAATGGAAAATTATTGTTTTGAAAATAAATTGGACTAAATTTTGAAAATCACGGACTTCATTTTTTTTATCAAAATCTAAGTCACTCAATCACGACTACGGTCATTGATTGAGGGGAGAGTGATTTAAAATAAATTATTTTCAAACAATATCTCTTCATAAAAGTCCGGTTGTACAAAAACAAAGTGGTGATCTAAAGATTTAATGTTATTTCATGGTATGGTTCTCTTTAAAACTCAAAGATCTTACAAAATGAAATGTTTTCTGTTCTTGTTTGATTTTGAATTCATTTTATTTTACTTAAGGATCTCTTAAAACTATCATACGACACTAACAATCTTTAAATGTCTTATATTGATCCTTATCAGTCGTTTTTCAAAATTAAATCTTGCCACGTCTTTCCCTCAAAATTTTCCAAATAATTTAAATCAATCGGGATCCAAAATCTCAATTGGTTGAAATTTTTGATCGGGGGAGAGATCGTGATTTAAATCTCAAAACGGTTTTAAAGGGTGATTTTTTCAAAAGCACTCCTTCCTTCATGTGCCAAATGATTTTGAAATACATAATGCACATGATTGTGGAGGAGCATTTAACCGAAAAACAAAAGAGTATTTAAACAAAGGCACATATTCTTCCATGTTTTCTAAACCTTATTAAATCACTTGGGATCTAAAATCTCAAAGGGTTTGATACTTTTGATCGGGGGAGAATTTGTGATTTAATATGAAATTTGTTAAATGATGATCGATTTGATTCAAAGTGCAAGTTCTCTCTAATATGTGCTAAACTCTTTCGGTTATCGATGCACATATTGAGGGGGACAAAATGGTTTCTTAAATGGCTTTTGTAATCGTGGATGTGCTTCAAATGAACTCTTGCCTCTATGTGATAAAATGATTACAAATATCCTATGCACATATTGAGGGAGAGAATTTACCAAAGAAAATCAAAAGGCTTTTTCTAAGGAAATTGTGATCAAGAAATTATTTCAAAGAACTCTTGCCTCCATGTGCTAAGCAATTTATAAAATCATATGCACATGTTGAGGGGGAGCATTTCTAAATGATCAAAACAATTAAGGTACAAAATGCTTTGATTTTATATCACAAGTACCTTGATTGATTTTTCCAAATGATTTTTCAATTGGTTTCAAGGAAGAATGAAGCTGTACCAAAAGACCGACCATTTTACTTTATGCATGGAGTTATAAGGATGGTGTGGTTAGGTATTCGTTCCCAAGATCCCGCCAGAGTGGAGGATCTACCGAGACAATCCACTAGATAGTGTAGAGTCCTTAGGTATGATGAAAAAAGGAGAAAATGAGAAATGGGAAGAGTGCGGATGAGGCAGAGCTAGGCGGAATAAACCCAACAAGGTTCTAGTAATGAAGTCTCGGTAAGCCTTGAAGGGTTGAAGAATGAAAAAGAAATGAATGTGAAAAGGGTGAAAAGAAATAGCCTCCAATAATTCAACCTTAGGGCAAGAACCGGGTTCAATACATATACTCTTGGTGGTTACCAAGGTAACGCCGGTATTAAAGACAAGGCGTCATGGACCCGGTGATACACCGCACTATAACTTCCCAAGCTACTCAAGTTCCTCTTAAAAGGACTTGTTTCATTCTCACGAGGAACCGACATAATCTATCGACTTTCTCTTAGAGATTGTTGATATTGAAGAAGGAGACCTCTCCCTAGTCTCCGCATAGGAACCAAAATGCACAATTGAGTCTAGAGCCAAGAGATCATCCACAATATCTCATTAGGACACAAAATTCATGAAGACTTGCTGTTTCACACAATGTGGAAAGTAAGTATATATTAAGAGTCCTACGCATTATCCTTGTGGTATTGCCAGAACATCCGAGTGATATGTAAGTATTCACGATGAAGATGGAAATCCTTCTAGAGCCAACATCAAACAAGCTCTTGGTGGGTGACATGTGAGATCTTTTCTAAATATCAAACTTGTGACAACCGGATAGAAAGCGATGGGCGATTCACTCGTGAATCAACCTTGGTCCAGAAATGAATTGCGAATACTTTTGGAAAAACCGTTCGATGTGCAAATCTTCTTTTCTCTAGCGCATCGAATGTGTACTCATATTTTCAAACACAAAAGTATCTCTTATTGAAAAATACTTTTGGAAAACCGTTCGATGTGCAAATCTTCTTTTCTCTAGCACATCGAATGTGTATTCTCTTTCAAATACAAAGGTATTTTTGATTGAAAATTGATCTTTCTCATAAAACCTTCGTCGTATTGCAAAACTCTTTCTTCAAGAAATACGCGATTGTTTTCAAATCATTTTCATCAATCGGTGAATTTCAATTATTTGGTTCACTCACTCGTGTTGGCTTCTTTGAGGCGTTCGGTTTGAGAACAACTTGAGCATTTGCGAAACAACATCAAGGCGATTCTTAGGAATCCTACGATCACAGGCGATTTGTCTTGATCAGCGGGAACCGTGGGCGTGTACCTCAATTCAACGAAGTGATCAAAGACACTTTCGTGTGTTTTATTACTAGCTGTTGTTTCTTGGTACATTTGGACGGTTGCGGTGATCGAATTGAGGAGTCAATCAAAGCCGCATGCTCGCGGCATCCACGATTAATTGAAGAAATCATGACCGGTGCATATCTACATAACACAGCTCGATATTTTTATACTATGCTTACGCTCTGCTGCTACAAATATCATGAACCAATAAAGCTTCCGCTACTCGATGGAAAGATGTCATGATTCAAAAGTGTGAGCATGTCGGTCCGAAAGTCACAACTTTACATGATGGCAACACAATAAAGGGTGATCCGAGATTTAATGTGGTGATGATCTCAATGAAAGCTCGAAGATCATCAAAGATGTGGATCGATTAAAGGCCTCCACTTAAAGTACAAAAATATGCGGACTTTGAAGAATCGCTACAAAAGCACAAAGATTGCGGAACTTGAAGAATTGAAGTCTCACGAGCTCGGAACAAATGACAAAGATAGAATGCTAGGATGCGAATGTATTTCATGGGGTGACCTCCTTAGGGGAGATTGTTAGGAATTGGATATTCCATGTTAAAGTGTAGGTCACCCCAATTATAGTCTAGCATAAGTTAGCTCGTAGACTTGTAGTTATTTACGTTATTTAGAGTTTATTAGTTAGTTTGTAGCGTAGTATAGTTTAGAGTAACACCGTGGAGGAAGGACGGGTCTTTACCCACTGTGTACCTGATCCACAGGCCGATAGGAGGTCGTTATGTTTGTAAGTATAAATACCTCTTCCATCCATGGAAGGGGTGGTGCTTTTCATAATCTAACATTCACATTTTGTGCTACAAGTCTCTACCAAGAAAACACCCATCTCTCTACTTTCTCTCTCTAATGGCTACCATGTATTTCCATCATCCAAGACCACCCGAATCATCAACACAATAATATATCGATCCTCGGTGATAATCCTATAATATTTCCTTCTAAAGCGAAAAGTCCAAATACATTGAGCTAACTCAACATACCTCGTCTATGGTCTCGAAATGATGCAAAGGCCAAGTTCTAAAGTTTACAAGCTACAAGCACACTCATAATTTGGTGGATTTGGGGTAAAATATTAGAAGCGGATAAGGCTAATCTCACCATGTAATGTCAAGGGTTGTATGTGCTCGGCTAAGGTCTAATCTAGTTTGGTTAGGAAAAACATGTCAAAATTTTTAAAAATGGCATAATGTTAAAAATAAACTAGAAAAATGAGGTGAAATAAAGTTTAAAAGATAATTCTACTCCGTCCCCCACTTGAATTGTACAAAGTCCCTTTTGTACTAGGCATTAAAATAAAGGTGAAGAGAAAGGTAGAATTAGGCGAGAACTTCACGAAATTTGCTCCATAAAGAAGAAGGCCCACGAAAAGAACCGTGCCTTCGTTTAAGCGTCATGAACAAACTTCAATCCACGAAATCACAATACCGACAAGCATAATTCTAAAAAGAAAAAAAAGAAAAACGAAAAACAAACCTAACTCACTTTTTGGTGTCTCAAGTGGACGAGTGAAGTCTCGTAAGGGTTCTGAGGAACACACCCACAAAGTTCATTTAAAACTAATACAAGGTTAATGTGTTTAAAATGAAAAAATTAAATTAGAGAAAGTTACGTCGTAACTCCTATGAGGAGTTACGCCAGAATCGCTAAAAACTGGTATGAGTAAAGCGAGTAGTTCTGGCGTAACCACCGAGATGGTATTACGCCAGTAATTGGTAATCGTCAAGAATTCTGCTTGCTAAAATGTTGGTTACTGGCGTAATCACCAAGATGAGTTCTGTTGTAACTCATTCGAATCGACAGCTGCAGTGACAATTAGTTCCTCGTTTCCTGCAAAATGGTTAGAAAACACAAAACCCAACCGAAAGGAAATAAAACAAAAGAAAGGGATAATTGGGTTGTCTCCCGAAAGAGCACTTTTCTTTATGAACGAGTCTTTAAGTTAGACTCAGAGCCGCGGGGCTTCTATGGAGGCCTTTGGGCTTGCCCCACTTCTTCAATATCTTTCATCAAGTTATGCCTCATCCATGCAACATTCGAAGCGATTCGGAGGTATTCATTGGTTTCGATTTTCGGACTTTACAAAATTTCTCTTAGGTCCCGGTGGTAGCGAGTGAATTCATATTTTCAACAATAATTGGAGGTGGTCTTTTGTAGGGAATCCCCGGAGTTTGCATCTCCTTTTTCGTAAGCTTCGTCATCGGGATCGATGAACTCCTCATTTCCTTGCAACTCAAGGTAATCTAGGATCCTTCAATATTATCGTCATCGTAAGTCGTGTCCTTGAACCATTCTTCATCGAGCGATTCTCCACTAGAACGCGCTTGCATTCTTCTTTATCATTATTAACCAACTCTTTGTCATTTTCAGAGATTATTTCACTCGTGTAGTTGAGACTTTCGTTGTTTGAATTTTCTCGATCCATGTATTCCTTCCAAATCTTCTCTTTGGTTAATGTGTCCACATGTCCATACTTAATCTTCACCCAACTATCGAATCCTAGGTTGTCGACCAAGGCAAAATCGTTCTCTCCTCATCATTGGTTGAGGACCAAAAATTCATCTTTTCCTATTCTTCGGAGCTGCTTCCCAGTTACACATATCATCATACGGGTTGCATGACGCGTAAAAATTTTCCCGTGAGATTTTACTCTTTCACACCAAAGGATTGCGTAATTTCTTGTTGTCAAGTTCACTTAAATGCTTATCCTGCAGTTTATATCATTATTAGCCTCTTCCTTTTTCGAATGTGCTCTTCGTAATCAATTTTAGCTTAAGAAGATTTGGATCGATCTTGGCATCCCGAATTGAATTGCGTACGGTCTTTAAATGCTAAATCACCGAATTTTATACAATGTCTTTCACGCTCATGAGGGCATGTCCACTCTTCCTTTCTTTCATTGTCTCCGCCATTGCAATACTCGTGGAAGGGGTTGCTCAGAGGCTATGCTCTCGTGGTCTCCTCGTCGGTTATTATGACAGGAGCACACCAGTGAGTTATAAGTGGCTCTTCTTCATCTTCAAGGGAGAGTCTTTCGAGTCTTTCATCATCAGTGTAAGCAGTCCATAAAAACTTGTTATTCTTGATTCTCTCTTTGTCGGTACCTCCATCACAAGTTTTGTTTCTAGGATCACATGAAGCCCATAGGTCATATGAGTCCCCCTTAGTTACTGGTATAGCCTTGCACCAGTGATATCTTTTTTTAGATGGTGATAAAGGAAATAGATTAATATCGTGGGACCATTCACTAGTTTTCTGAGTCTCTGATTCGCCTATATCAAGGAAATTGTCTGCCCACGTATTCCTGTTGGAATCACTCCTAAACCTAAATCAAGTGTTAGTGACTCATATGTAATAGTTAGCTTAATTATGGCCTTTATGTTTGTTATTAGCTTAAGCTTATGTAGAAGGCCCATGAGCTTAGGCCCATGTCCACTAAGGAAAGGAAGGGAGTAGGAGTGTTGCCCTAGCTCCCCTTCCTATAAATACCTTGTAATAACCCTCACTTGAGGGTTGGTTGTTCAATTCATTCACTTTCTCACTCTACGCATAACCATTCTTCATATCATACGTGTGTGTGTGTGTGTGTATTTGTTCAACCGATCTCTTCTCCTCTCTACTCTTTCTATTGATGCTTGTGTTGTAAACCTAGTGACCTAACAGTGGTATCAATCGCCTACTAGTTGGGTGAATGTATTGTTTTTGAAGTGGGTTTTGGTCCTATGCGTAACACATACGGTGATACTTTGGTTCGCTTAAAAACACATTTTTACACTTTTGAATCCAAGATTCTTGTACTTTCAACATTTTAAGGTGTTAAAATAAGCATTTTGGCAAAAGTTTCAACCTTTACGTGTGGATCATCATTTTCTAGCTTGGTTTTATTAGGTAGTACGCGTTCTACGATATATGCTTTTAGACGCTTTGGATCATCAAGTTTCACACTTTTGTGTTATTTTGGTGATATTGAGCTATTTCATCACAAAAACTGCTTTTAGAATCATCTTTGGGCAAAGTCATTTTACGAGTAGCTCTACGCCTAACGAAACCCTAATCTTACGCATAAGAATTCCGTGGTTTGATCTTGATTTTAGTGGTTTACTCTGTGTTTTCTTGCTTGGATAAGCCTGAAAATACGTCGACTTGGGATATCTTTGCACCTTTGTGATAGTGTAAAGATCACTTGGGCAAAAACCCAAAATTACGCATAAGCATAAGCTACGGCGTGAGAAACTTCTACGATAAGATTTATCCTATGCCTAAGCTTTGTCTTCGCGATAAGGTCATCCTACGCCTAAGTTTTCTCGCCTAACTTATCGTTTTACACATAACTTTAGTGTTTTCACCTTCCTTACGTGTAAGCTAAATCTCTGGCGTAACTCTTGGCATTACGCGTAACTTTGGTGTTTTTACGCATAAGTGCTACTTGGTTTATTGTGATTTCTACGCCTAAGGATACTTCATCAACAAAGGTTCATTCGACTACAAAGATCTATTTTATAACACAAGTTTTCAACATGTCACAACCACCATACTCTAACTATTTCCCTCACACTTATACTCAACAACAACAACAACTAAGTCCACAACATCAACAATGGAATCAACAACAAGCAATTTATCAACAACAATTTAATCAACAACATACTCCACAACTTGGAGCAATTCCACCACCACAAATGGTTCAACCACCACCAAGTCTTCAAGTTCAACCCTACACAAACGATTTCAATCAACATCCATCAAGGAACACTATGAAGGAACCACTTGGTTTTCAAAGATGTGTGAAGCTTTAAGCGACAACAATCAATTCATGATTTGGATCACTTGATAGACCTCCAATGCTCACTCCGAAACTACGATCAATGGGTAATTAGGTTCTTTAGGTTTTGTGATCGAAGAAGCCACATGGAAAGTTCTTAAAGAAGGTTATCTTGGAAGGTCCATTTCGGATGCTCATTGTCATTGTACCAAGATCCAAATGCTAATCCACCATGAGATGAACAATCAAACATTGCTCTCATTGCGACACTGAGCGCAATAGAACTTCTACAATATGAAGGCGATGAGCTTGCAATGCAATATATCCTCTTAGGATTACCAAACCCAATTCTTCAAAGTGTTGATGCTCAAAAGGCGCAAAGGCAATGTGGGAACACTTCATGATTGAACTCAGAGACACTAGAGTCTTATCATCATCGATTCTCGGACATCATAAATGATTTGGATAAACAAAACATCATCATGCCAAAATTGCGATTAATACTAAGTTCTGAGTAATCTTGGTCCCGAATGGAGAAGTATGTCATTTTTCTCCGTCGGCGAAGAACATGCATCATTCTACATACGGATTATTGTACGATTACTTGAAGCCTCATCAAAAGGAAGTTGATAAGGAAAGGATTCTCCGTGCTCAAATTGCTTCATCTTCACATTCGGAAAATCAACAACTTGCCTTGTATGCTCAAAACAGTTATCCTCCTCAACCAACAACTCAACCAACTGCCACTATCACACCAAATGATCAATCATAGCAATCTCAACATAATCAATTGGTTCCTTACAATAACAACAATGATCAGGCACTTTATAGTCAAGCTAATGAGGAATCCGATCCGTTCGAAGCTATGCAACAAGGATTTGTTATGATTGCTAATGCTTTTGGTCATTATACAAACAAATCCAACAATCGCATTCGTTCCTCATCAAACACAAGGAATCGGTGTTGTGAACAATGGACGAGTTGAAGTTCGAGAATCGTGGTTATGGTCGTCGGATGGGCGGTGGTCAAGGGTTTAATGCTATAGGTAGGAATAACAACGAGCTCAGTGGTGGAACAAGGAAATGCTCGAATCGTTGAATGGTCTTCGATGCTACAACCGCAATGAGAAGGACACTGGCTAATGCATGCCCAAAGCCGAGGACTAAGGCGAGTTCTTATCACAAGGAGGCTTTACTTTTGGCTCTTAAGGATGGTGGTCGAACTCTCACAGACAAAAACGAGCTTTATGGCGGATGCGAGACTCATATGATGATATGGAAGACTTGCGAGTGCCAATGAAGTGTTATGTTGATGGCCAATATGTATGAGTTACACATGAGTGACACAGCCCGGTGTATGACATCGATGGCTTGTCTCAGTGCCGAACAAACCATATTTATCTACGATCTAATATCTCCGCCAATATCCGAATCCGTGAGGCTCGGAATGTTCAAAATGAGTCGTCCATCTCATTCGGCGATTTTCAACTAGACCCGTAGTTACATTTGACAATCAAGATGACCTTATGGTTTCCTTGATAATCAAATTGACTCGTGGTTATACTTGAGGATCTAAATAATGATCATGTTGTGACTCACGTTGAACACACCGAACTTTGCCTCGTCCGGATGTTGATCATTACTTAAAACCAACAATCCATAGTAGAGGAATGTCGATGCGATGAATCGGGACTTAAAAAGTAAAAATGCATGTTAACCAATGATTTTAAATGTTTACAAATGCAACTCAACTTTTTCAAAACTCAAGAAAAAGCGTGAAAAAGGTTTTGAAGCCGCTTTTGCTAAATCTCATCAAAGCGAAAATATTTAGAGTGACAGATCGTGATCTAGTCGCATCAAAGAATGCTTTGTTATCCGAAATAGAACAATGAAACATGAACATAAAAAGTAAATTAACGCTCTCACCTTGGAAAATCAAAAAGCTAAGGTGAGCCGTTAACTTGTCAAAAAACAGTTCTCTGCATACAAAAAGCATTCAACGAAACAAATAGATGATCATCTTGAAGAAATTATCGCTTGCAAAACAAACTTAAAGAGTTTAAAATGTTGTTTACAAACATGGTGAGTCGATCCTGACTATTCAAAAGTTTACTTTAAAACCCAATCCAAATGGATATGGACCGAATCTTCGATTACAAACCTAATCTTTCAACAAAAGCATTCAAACCAAATCACGAAGTTTCGGTCACGAGAATATAAAATGATAATTACATTATGAGTGTTGTTGAATATCATCGTCAAGAGGAATTAGATGCGAAGGCGAGTTGATCAAAATTAGAAGCTGTTGTTTACAACAAACCTTTTAACTATTCAAAACCGGTCACTTTCACACACCAGCGATTCTTCTAACACACCAAGGATTATCATAAAAACATCCGAGTTCTAATGTTAATCCCCAACCGATTATGCACAAATTTATGGTCCTTTACCTTCCATCGATGAAGTAAATTCATAACTGAAAATCGCAAAATTCTTAGATATTTTGACCTTTTCATGGTCGACCTCAAACTTTACAACATGAGATAGAATATCATTACGAAATCAAAGTTCAACACTTTCAATCGCCTCAGCGCGAGAACAAAGAGACATTTTTAAAAATCTTTACCAAATGTTAAAATTTGAAACATTGTGCATTGTCTTGGGAGCAGGACTTTCATAAGGAACTTGGATTGATGAAGGTCGTTTTCGAGAAAAGCGAAACATCTATTTCTAATACTAAGCGTAAAAAGAAAATGTTGAGAAAAGATGTTGATCGACTCTTGGAAGATGTTATCGTCTTGATATCCATAATGTTGTGTTATTCAATTCTTTGCCACATGCATCGATTATATCTCTACCGATCATCGTTGATAATGTTGTAGCGTTGAGAATATTGATAATGTGCTTGGATCGAGTCTTTAAAAGTTGAAAGCGAACGTCTCTTAAACGAGCTTTCAAATGCAAAGCGTCGTCTTCAATGGTGTCAAAAGATTGTCAAAATCGTGAACTTGCTTTGCAAACAAAATCCACCAGTTGCACTCAAACAATTTTAATCCAAAATTTGAGCAAGCGGATGATCTAACGTGTCTTTAAAACAAATCTCAAAATATGAACAAGAACTTGTAAAAGTTAAACAGAATATGGTGTCATATTTGATTTACTCAATAAGACTCGTCATGAAGCATCAAACGAACTTGATCACTATCTTGCACACACTAGAGAAGTAATGAATTTTTCTCGAAATATTCGTTACGAAAATCAAGATTTGATTCACACTATCTTTAAGTTAAGAGAAATGTTAGGAAAGTATGAACAACTTCCGCCAACCATCATTAAGAGAATAACACACGTAACACTTAGTAGCGTGAACCCGAATGCCTACCGCCAAAACACAAGTTGCTAACGTGCTTCCTTCTCTTTGAAGCAGAATAGTTGCCTCTTTTCCAAACGTCCGCACTTCGACCTAGGAGCCCTACATTGAAGAATAGGAAGTTGCGACCTAAGAAAAGATCAATAAGGAATGCTAAAGTAGAAGAACACCCTAGGACTATGAATAAGACTCACGTTGCTTCCACTATAGATATTGTGTCCGGAAAATGTAATAGAGATAGTGATGTAACGAATGCTAAACCTTTAAGTACTTTTGATATTGATCGATGCACCTTGTGTTATTTGTCGTAAAAGTATGAATTCGATTGTCATGACAAATGTGTTGCTAAAGCTATCATCTCTAGTTTACGGAATCCTAAGAATCGAATACCTCTAGGCCCACTAATCTTTCTAAGTCGTGCTTGGTAAACCGCCTCTTGATTCTAGGAAGCGCATTCTTTGTCCCCTGTAGCTCGGTTTCACCTCCTAAGAATGTAGTACCACCTGGTGCATTCACTAAGACTAAAGCAAATACTAGTTTGAGATGGCGAAATGGATATATAACACACTAGGATTTAAATGGATGCCTAAAGTTATTGATGTGTATGTCTACTATATTCGCTCCGAACCCTCTAACATTTCGGGTTCCACATCTACTTATTCCATTTGTGTAAATGCGTGTGTACTGCGGTGTCTGAATCATTCTGGATTGTTGATAGCGGATGTTCCCGACACATGATAGGAAATCTTAAAGCTGTTATCAAACTTTATTGCAAAGTTCATTGGCACTGTCGATTCGGAATGATCACTTCAGACTATCATGGGCTACGGAGACTATATCAATGGGAACATCAAAATTAGTAGGGT
This sequence comes from Chrysanthemum lavandulifolium, assembly GCA_022545495.1. Classification (NCBI taxonomy): domain Eukaryota; kingdom Viridiplantae; phylum Streptophyta; class Magnoliopsida; order Asterales; family Asteraceae; genus Chrysanthemum; species Chrysanthemum lavandulifolium. The sequence goes on along the minus strand of CM040245.1, from coordinate 179,367,757 downwards.
TTATTATGTGGAAGGCCTCGGTCACAACTGCTTTCGATAGGTCGGTTTTGTGATGGAGATTTGGAGGTTGCTTTGGGGAGAAATCTTGTTTCATTCGTGATCTACAAGGAAACGACCTTATGTCCGCTCGCGTAACTCAAGTCTTTACACTATCTCGTATGCAAGACATGGTTGCTTCATCTCCCATCCGCTTACTTTCAAAGGCAACATCAACAAAATCTCGGCTATGGCACCGTCATCTCTCACATTTAAACTTTCAAACTATAACCAATCTTGCTCGACACAAACTAGTTGAAGGTCTCCCACGATTACGGTATTCTAAAGATCACCTTTGCTCGACTGTGAACAAGGGAAAAGCACTCGTGCTCACTTTCCTTCAAAGGTGGAACACGACTCTCGACATGTGCTTCATCTTCTTCACATGGTTGTGTGGCCCGATGCGGCGTGCAAACGATCAATGTCAAACGCTACATCTTAGTAATTGTTGATGACTATTCACGATGGACTTGGGTCTACTTTCTTGAAGCAAAGACCAAGCTCCACAAATGATCATCACCTTTCTCACGAAAATTCAAGTTCGACTCAGGAACACCGTCGCCAAATAAGAGCAGACAAAGGAACTGAATTTGTTAACCAAACTCTTGATAATTTTATGAGAAAGTGGGAATTGAGCATCGAGACATCTATTGCACGTACACCAAAACAAAATGGAGTTGTTGAAGAGCGAAACCGAGCGTTAGTGGAAGCTGCAAGAACAATGTTAATCAATGCTAAACTTCCAGTTACTTATGGGAAGAAGTCGTATCATCTTGCATGCTATACTCAAAACCGTTCTATGATTACTAAGCGCCACAACAAAACACCTTTTGAGCTTCTCACAACCATAAACCAAATCTCAAATACTTTCATGTAATTGGATCCCTTTGCTATCCGAATAATGATCGTGATGATTTTGAAAGCTCAAGCCAAAGGCGACATTGGAGTCTTTATTGGATATTGTGAGAATTCTAAAGGTTACGGATCCGGAATCGTCGTACAAAGCGGGTTATGGAAGCGATTCATACTCATTTTGATGAACTTACGGAAATGGCTTCGAGTATATGACTTGGAACCCGGTTACAACCGCTTAAACTTCCATAAACCCATCATCATTTGAATAAAGCCCTCGACTTACTCGTCAACAAATGGAAAGACTCTTTGCTCATTGCTTGGTGGCGATATTGATGAGCGTGCTCGGTGTATCCATTGTTTCATTGCTCAACTGATACTACTCTTATACGATACACTGCTACAACAACTCATTGACGAAGCACCACCAGTTGACTCCACCACAACAGTTGAACAAAGCGATTCCAACAATGATGAACCGGTGATGATGTTCTTAATGAAGTACCCCACTGCAGATTTTGATCCAAATGCATTCTTTAACCCGTTTACTAATGCTGTTGCACGATGTCGCGAGAATCATCAACAAACCATTTGAATCCTCGGAATCGCACAATGTATACCAACATCAACCTCTACACATCGATGGACAAAAGACCATCCTCACGGAAAATATTATTGGCAACCCGAATCAACCGGTCGTTACGAGACAACGTCTTCGCACGGATGGTAAACATTGCATTTATGCACTCACCATCCGCGAACCGAGCCTAAAAACATTAAAGACGCAATGACAAAAGACAAGCTGGATTGAATCCATGCGGGAAGAACTCAACCAATTCAAACATCTTGAAGTATGGGAGCTGGTTGAAAGACCAACAGGGTCTCGTCATTGGTCTTAAATGGATTTGGAAGAACAAATTGGATCTTTGAAGGGCGTAATCGAAACAAGCCACGTCGGTGGCTAAGGGTTATTGACGGAGGAGGGTATTGACTTTGAAGAATCATTTGCTATGGTTGCTCGTCTTGAAAATTCGGATATTTCTCGTTCGCGGCTCATATGAATATAGCGGTCTTTCGGATGGATGTCAAGCGCATTTCTCAACGGACAACCGAAGAAAGCGGTTTATGTCGACCAACCGAAGGATTCATTGATCCCTAGTTCCCGAACCATGTCTGGCGAACAAAGCTCAGTATGGTCTCAAACAAGCTCCTCGGGCATGGTGCGATAAGCTATCATCTTTCCTCATTGCCAATAATTTCACCAAAGGTTCGATCGACCTACTCTTTTCATACAATATCACGGGCACATATCTTAATTGTTCAAATTTACGTGGATGACATTATTTTGGGTCTACACATAAAAAGTACTCGATCGCTTTTGCAAAACTAATGAAGAAAATTTTTGAAATGTCCATGATGGGTGAACTTACGTTCTTTCTAGGACCGCAAGTTCATCAATCACCCGTGGTATTTTCTTGAGTCGATCAAATATGCCCTTGAATTGTTAAACAAATTTGGAATGAAAACTGTGACACTTATGCCACACCAATGACTCATACCAAGAAACTAGGCGCTGATTTACATGGAAATTAGTGGACCTACCAATACCGAAGTATTATTGGGTCTCTCATGTATCTAACGACTAGCGGACTGACATTGTCTTTGCCGTTTATCTCGCTCCCGTTATCGGTCAAGACCAAGCTGAAACCCACCTCTACGAGCCTAAAAGAATCCTCCGATACATCAATGGAACCATTAACTTGGGGATCCGGTATCAGAAGGATTACGGTTTTGAACTAATCGCTTTTCGGATCGATCACGCAGGATGTTTAGATTCACGGAAAAGTACTTGAGAGCACTACAATTTCTTGGTGATAAAGCGGTGTCTGGCAATCGAAGAAGCGAGATTGTACATCGTTGTCATCAACAAGGCGAGAATATGTAACCATGTCGGCGTGTTGTGCTCAAGTCATCCGGATATTAACACAACTCAAAGACTATGGTTACGTATTTGACAAAATCGATGTCTTTGCGACAATCGGTGCCATTGCGATCTCGTGCAACTCGATTCGAGACTCGAAATCTAAGCACATCGATCTTCGCTATCATTTCATCAAGGACCATGTGGAGCAGTGCAGTTGAATTATACTTCGTGGAGTGCAGAATACCAATTGGCGGATCTACTCACCAAAGCCTTACCTCCCGCTAGGTTTAATGAGTTGGTCCACGGATTGGCATGCGGTGTTTGACTCGAGAGGAATTGGATTAACTCTTAAAGCAGTCTTAAAAACGATCGAACACCAAAATCTCTTTTGTAAATATTTTTCAAAAACAAAATACAAAATAGAAAATCGAGATAAAACAACAAAAATATTCTTCTATCTATGTTTCTTCAAACATGGCAAGTACATTTCTTCCGTCAACACTCAAATCTTTCAAAATTCGGTATTTTTCGATCAAGTGTTGAGGGAGAAAATAATTCTTAACTGTTTCAAAATAACCGTATACTTGCATGTTACCTTATCCGGTTGTTTCTTTAATATTGGTGGTCACATTTACGGTTTCGACACTCCTCGGACTAAAATTTATAACCTTTCAATGTTTCTTAAGTCGAGGGGAGTGTCGTCAGTTATTTCAAGTATTCTTCGTTTGGTAACCAAAATGGAAGTTAAAAGGCTTTGGATGAAAATGGAAAGGTGGAGGGACTAAAGCGCCAAAAGCTTAAAGTTATTTCAATAAAACTCCTCCACCTAACCTAATCTTCACATTTATTACTCATACGAAACAAATCCTACGCACAAAAATCTTTCTTCAAATCCAGTTATCTGATCTTCAATTTGTAAGTGATTTTGTGTTCTTAACAAGTTTTTAAACAATGGTTTTGAATTTCATGCGAATCCAACGGTTAAAACTTAAGATTTAATGAGTTTTGTGTTACGCGTAAGTGTTAGAACACATAATCTTGTTTATGTGTTTGAGGTTAAAAGGATTGTGTCAAAACGTTTCTTTTACATCACTAATACCGTTTTTACACTCAAAACACACCCAGAATCACTTATTGATTGAATTTGAAAAACTATGGTTTATGCGTGGAATTGAGTATTTTCAAATGTGAATGTTTTTGGTCAAAAAGATAGTTGTGTGATGTTTCTATCATGGTGAATTGATGATATCTAGGCTTTAAAACAACCCAGAAACACTAATTGATTGAGAATTAGAGATTAGGGTTTAATGTTCTTGAGATTTGGGTATTTTTGATTCACTGCGAATTGGATGTTAATACTTGGTTATATCACTCACATGACTTCTTAGAACTACCAGAAAAACTTTGGTGCAAATTCCATGGCTATATTTCTTACGCGTAATTCATAAACTTTAGGGTTTTAGTTTACGCATAAGGTTCTTCTGCGTATTGTTTGATTGAGTATTTGTGAGTAAATCATTATACAATGAATGTGGATGTTAATATATTGATCTTTGTGATGAATTTATTTCGGGTTTGCTACTCGTAAAAATCGAGAATCAAGGTTGTTAACCAACTACGCATAAGGATCACCTTACGGCGTAGCATGTTATCGTGAAGAGAAATCTTACAGCGTGGCGTTCTGGCGTAAGGTTCTACAAAGGGACTACGGCGTATCCTGTGAAGGATATGCGTAGCGATGACCTCTACGCATAAGGTCTACTCTTACGAGTAAGCCTTACGCGTAAGGTTTTATATACGCCTCTGGCGTAAGCTTTACGCATAAGGTCCCTGTTCCTACGCGTAATATTTCTTACGCGTAAGAGCGGGATCCTACGCATAAGCTTGCGTCTGTCGTATACCTCTCCTGTTTACGCATAAGCTACCATTTCTCGCCTAAGCCTTGATCAAACCTTCATTATGAATTGTTCTGCGTGCAAACTTGTAAATGAATAAATCATAACGTCCGAAACCAATAATGTCACTAATAAGCTTAAGCGTTTAATATGTTGTGAAAATAAGTGATAACATAAACTTTAAAACTTAAAGTTAACTAACTCACGAAACTTATCACGACTTCATTAGACTATTGGACAAACAAGTGATTTTGGACTCGTAACAATCATTTACATTGCACAATCATTAATTAGACAATAAAACCATCTGTTGACTAACATTATGTCTTTCGATATGTTGGTTCTTTTGGCTAAATGTGTTTCGAGATCACGACATGGAGCTCAAATGAATGTGGATGCACCAAGCGTTCTCACCATTGCTCGATATTTTCCTCATGGCTATCCAATGAAGATTGGAAAGAACAACCTTCGTGTTGACTTTGAAACCCTCACTGCTCGAATCTTCTTGTCTCATTGTTGTTGATATTACGAAGAACCATCCTTATCGAACATGCTCTCCCACTGCTCACTCTCTTGTTCGAGATCTACATTCAACAATTTTGGACTACAATGCAAAAGATCAAAGGACGAGAATGATGTGGCGGTGACACTCAATCACAAGCAAATCACCATCACTCCTGCAGATTTAAGAGCCGTTGTCCTCATTCGACATCATACCAACTAAATACTCTTTGCACCCTCTTGAAGAGGCGTTACGCAATTTTGATTGATATTGGGTATAATGAAGCTTGAGGATTGTTAATAAGCATTCTCACGTGGATCTTAAAATATTCCTCGACCTTGGAGAACCTCTATATCATCATCACAAAATCATTTACGGTCATGACGGTGGCTATGAGCATCCCAAGCTCGTGGGCTGCAAATCTTTGGTCTCTAATCAACATGAAACACATCGAAATTGAAGCTCGATATGGGATGACATGATGACCTTCCTCGAAAGCTTGGCTCAAAGATTCCTTATATCGGATACACAAAGCTGTTGATCCAAAGAGCTCTTGGACTCAATTCGATATCCCCAAGAGACTCGATGACCCCGACAATCACGACATGTTGTCCGAACCTACACTAAGCTGTCGATTCAAGGAATCAACAACGAAGAAACAAGGTCTTGTGTTGCGGATCTCTTCTCTCGAGATGAACTCAAACAACTCTACTCTTATAAAAGATATTTGATAGGCGTGAAAGAGACCAAAGTTGGTTTTCTTGATGATAAATCTTTTGGTACACCTACAAGGAAAATCGTAAGAAGGAGTGTGGAGTCTTGCAAGCACCGAGAGTCGAGGAAGTTCCCAAGAAAGCTAGTGGACGGCTCGAAGATACACAATCGGCGAAGAGGTCTTCTACTCGAGTCGAGAATCAAGCACCTCCTTGAGAGCAAAACCTCCCAGGTCCACCGCGGATATAAGCAAAGGGAAGACTCGGGTGATTGAGCATGATAAGGAGAGCTCGGAAGAAGAACCCATTTATGAGCAAAAGGAATATCAAAGGAAGTTGAAGGAACTCGAGACATAAACATCTTGCCAAATCATTTGTAAAAGATCAAACTACGTGGCCGGAGGTTCGGTGGTGGTACTCAAGCCACACCGATTCTTGATGCGGTTAATCAACCCGATAAAGGCGGTGCTACCACCACCCACGAACAACAACAACGGCAGGCGAGGACCCCATCAACTTTAATCTTGAGGAACCAAAAGCGATAAGACTAAGAAAACTCCTGCTGATGATTCTAAGGCTGATGATAAGACTATGTCTGGAAATGAAGAAGAAACCGCTTATGATAAATTTCTTCTAGACAGTGCCACTCGTTCTAAGGAGGAAACTTCTGAACCACCGAAGGACCCCGAGTCTCCTCATGTCTCATCATCATCAGATTCGTCTTCTCACTCCTCACCACCACCATCAAAAAGAACAACTAGATCCACATCCGGATCGTTGAAGAAGCCAAGCGCCTCTTGGATTTCTCAAGCTAAGACACGAATCGTTAAAGCTTTCAAACAAGTCGGAAAGAAAGGCGTGCTTTACAAGAAGTGAATTTTCTTCTTCGATCGGTCTGATACCTTCATGGCGAGAATGGCGAGATGAAAGTTGAAAGGAGTATGTCCGAAGCTCATGAAAGATGATCTTCAAGGAAAATGGGCGAGATGATCAAAGGATACACTCACAAGTACCTTTGACATCGTTCACGGAGTTACTAAGGGCTGTTCACCAAACAACTCTATCTGAATCTCTTACACCGCCAAGCAGGACTATGAAATCAACTCCGGTGCATGTGAACATCAATCCAGTTGATCCTATAATCTTCTCGGATCTTGAATTGCTTAGCGGCTGGTAGCTCAAATGTCGAAACGATGCGCAACATTTGCCTCCTACGAAGGTAAATTGTTTGAAGCATTCTTTGAATACCAACTAAAATCAGCATGCGAGAGAAGAAGTGAAGGCCTAAGCGTCTGTGACGATGAATATAAGGATCGGGATAAGAATGGCGGCGTAGCCGAAGAAGTCGGTGAATCATCTTGATGCAACCTCCACCCCAGCGGACTCCATTTCGACAAAGGTCTCCTCCTGCGCTCTTTCTTGAAAACCTCGGATTCTTACGAGTTACCACCGAGACTCGAAAACCGATGATCACTTTGAGTATACTGGTGGTGACAATGAGGAATTCCATGAGCCCCAACAACAACCCATCTCTCCCGACAAAGTTAAGAAACCGAATCCTCATCCGGACCTAAGAAAAAGAAGAATAAAGCGCCTAATACGACGTCGTATCATGGCTAGATGAATATGACACCGATGAATACGATTTGGTTTTCTACACTTGTTAATTCTACTCCCTACCCACACGAAGGTCAAGATCTGGAAGGCGATAGTACATTGGAGCATGCTAAGTTCTTGCAAGAGAAATTCCATGTGAAAAAGATGGCGAAATCCGAGTTGAGCGCATCAAGAATGAAGCATTTAAGCGCTCAAAACTGATTTCGGAAAGTGCTATTGAAGTTGAGTATCACCTTGATAATATAACACGAGCTATGTCTAACAACATGGATTGGCTCAACCCGAAGCAAACATCGACTTCACCAAGCGGGACAACCCTCCATATTACCGGCGGTCTAAACCTCTACCAACAATTGGCCAACCGGATCGACCTAGGATTCCATTCGAGATTTCTTCAACAAAGACTTGGAATTTCTTCTACGGTGGCGATGGTTCAAGGAAATACGCTACATCTCGACACTTCCATTCCCGGAGCCATATACTCTAAGCGCATAGCCATCGAGGAAAGGGCTAACCACATGTTCTTCAACAATGTGGCGTATATGACCGTGATGCATTGTATGGGATTCACCATTGGCGGGCAGCCGGCTAATCTACTACGAAGTTGCCGGTTGAAGTCTCAACATGAAGTGTTCGATTACTAAAGCAATCGTGGCTATTAAACATGTTGATCTTTCGTCTAAATGGGACTACACTTTCCTCAAGAATATCGTGGTCAAAAGGCAAGGCGAAAGGGATTATGCATTCTCTGAAGCGGACTTTGAGAATTTGTCTATCAACGACATTGAAGACATGTACCTTGCCAAAGTGCGAGGTCGCATGAGACAATTCTCGTTGAAGTGCAACGTGAATACATCAAGTCCTTGCTTATCTTCATCGGAAGAAAAGTAATCAAAGAACGTGTAGAAGATCTCCGACTTGCGGTTGAATCATATCGGACCGTGTCAACTTCACTCCACATGACTAGATCTTCCCGACATCAACCGACTTTCATAATACACCTCGTCAAGAAACCATTCGATGATCGTTTATTGCGGTGAACTTCAATGAAATTGCTTGATGGCGTGTGAGATCTTCACAAATTTGGGATCACACATTGAAGAAGGTTAGGGATGGCTTGGCTTATCGGTTGAAGGCGATACATGAAGGCATTGGGTATCCAAGTGATGGAATTCTCGGGATCGAAGGGATGTGAAGAGGATCATCACTATGATTGATGAAAGGTTGTGTCGACGGGACCGATTCGAACTACGGAGAGCTTTGTAGGTGGTGGTCGAGATTGCTCTTCCGGCTATCAGCATACTCGCATTCTGGCAAGATTGATGGACTTCACGGTACCCTTGAACCGCTTCTATTTCATAATATTTTGGATGTGATTTAATTATGACTATGGCTTGTGCACACATAACGATGTACAACCCGTAATTGTCAAGAAAGGACCATGTGGTACGCCTGCCACAATCCTTATATAAGGAGCGAAAGCTTCTTACTTTTGAGTAAACCTTATCAAACCTTTCACTTTTCAAAGGTTTTACTCAAAAGAACAAGTACTTCCCGTATGATTTTCAAAACCTCAACTGCTTATATCACTTGTTGAGGGAGTATTTGAGTTAAAACATTGTTCACCAAAATGTTCTTTGTGTCACTCTTCCTGCAACACTCGAAATGGTCATATTTATTCTCAACTTTTCAAAATAACATTTTATATGCCATTTTAAGGGAGAAAATTATGTGATAAGAAATATGTTGTGTAAATGCAAATGAATCTTTGTGCTATAGACTTAACCAACGAATTGACGATACTTAAGCGTTAGTAACTCGAAAAGACTTGTCGGGACGGGTAATAATTTCAAGCTAGTTTGCTAGTTATGTAGCGTGTCTCGCAAAGGACTTGTCCGAAAAGAATGTACCATTCGAGAAACTCTTGGTAGACATGAACTCTGGCGGGTTTGACAACCTTTCGAGGTTTTCTACACCTTCAAGGTAGGTATTAGAGCTAGTTTTCACCTAAAAGTCGACAATGTAACTCTTTAACTATGCAACGTAACCGTGTCTCATGGGGATTGTCTATCTTGAGTTGATCAATTCAAAGGTGCGCTCTTTCCTCGGTGTGCGATTTCCATAAAAACTCTTAAGAACATGTGGAGGGGGAGTATTTATGCAAAATATTTATCTCTCAACAGTGGTACTAAAATGTTTTTCATTTACAAACACTTTGAGAGATTTTCATGAAAATGGTTTTATGGCAACATAGGTTAGTCATGGAGTTATAAGGTGACTAAGGTTAGGAATAACCGTCCTATGATCTGCCAGAGCCGGAGGGATCTACCCAAGGACACTACCAATAGTTAGAATTAGAAGTCCTTAGGTATGATTGGAAAAAGGAGAAAATGAGAATCGGAGAAAGAAGGAGTTGAAAAATCAAAAGAAATGCAAAGAAAGGGTGAAAAGAAATAGCCTCCGATTATTCAACTTAGGCGCATAATCGGGTTCAATTCATATACATGGTTGTCACTTGATGACGCCGGTATTGAAGATTAAAAGTCGTCATGGACCCGGTGGCGCATGCACTAAACCTTCTTAGCCACTCAAGTTTCTCTCAGCGAAGCTTGTTTCATTCTCACAAGGAACCCTACATAATCTATCGGCTTTCTCTTAGAGATTGTTGATATTGAAGAAGGAGACTCTCTCCTAGTCTCTTCGGGAAAACCAAAACGCACTATTGAGTCTAGAGCCACGAGATTCATCAAAAGATCTCTTAGGTACACTTGACATTTCATCACTTGATGTTCAACAAAAGAACATTAGTTATGCGTTATCGAGTCCTTCATAGATCTTAGCAATCGTCGAGAACATTTATGAGAGGTTTACAACCTGTGATCCTCGGTGATTGAATGGAAACTCCGCCGAGTGGTCAACATCAAACAGCCACGACAAGCAGTCACTTGTAACTCCTCGTGGATTACGCTTTAGTGTGTCTCAAACGGTCTACGATCGAAGGTGATGCTTGTGTACCTCGTTGACTCATCCGAATTGTAGGTATACTTCAAGACATCGCGTTATCTCACTTGTGGGACTCGGTTCGAAACGGCCTTGTGAGAATTAGAGTTGTGTTTTCACACTATCTTGTTAACACTCTCAAGTTCAAACTTGTAAGTGCGGAATCCGCTTATTACTAACCGCTTTCATGTTTTCTTCTTATGGAAGCTCGGGCGGAATGTTCGTGCGATTCTTCACATGCTCATGCCAACATCATCACTAATGGAAGTTCTATCTAAAAGCAACACAAAAGTCGAATGATTTTTCGTCAAGCCAAAGAATCTACAAAGTTAAAGACTTAAAGAATTTCATCATTCTTGAAATCCAACGTCAAAGAGCGTGTGAGCATGTTGAAGAATGACGTGGAGACTTTGGAGCAACAAGCGGACACGAGGCGAGACTTGATGCGAATAACAACAACATACTATCACTACCATCACAAAGAACAATGAACAAAGAACAAAGATAATTATGACGTCAAAGCGAAGCTGCTCAAAGAAGACAATTTCTCTACACCGGGAGATTGTTCGAATCAAGGCAATTCTTCTCACAAGAAAGAAGAATGTCGGAAGACGTCAAAGCTACTATTACATCGAGATCTTCACGTTTACATTCATTCATCACCAACACTTGGGGGAGATTGTTGGAATCACTCCTAAACCTAAATCAAGTGATAGTGACTCATATGTAATAGTTAGCTTAATTATAGCCTTTATGTTTGTTATTAGCTTAAGCTTATGTAGAAGGCCCATGAGCTTAGGCCCATGTCCACTAAGGAAAGGAAGGGAGTAGGAGTGTTGCCCTAGCTCCGCATCCTATAAATACTTTGTAATAACCCTCACTTGAGGGTTGGTTGTTCAATTCATTTACTTTCTCACTCTACGCGTAACCATTCTTCATATCATACGTGTGTGTGTGTGTGTGTGTGTGTGTATTTTTTCAACCGATCTCTTCTCCTCTCTACTCTTTCTATTGATCTTGGTCTTTGTAAACCTAGTGACCTAACAATCCCGATTCTGCAGAATCGAGATTCTTAATTCTGGCGTAATTCGTTAGAGTGGATTTCTCGGATTCTTCATAACCCGTTATCGTTTGTTAAACACAAAGTTACGCCAGAACTCATTAGGCATGTTACGGCGTAACTCGGATCTGTCGATGAAATCATCCCTAAATCAGATCATTGACACGAACCTTGAGTTATCATCGAAAAAATCACCTTACTTTCCATAGTTGGTTTAGATCCTTGGTTTATCGTTATTCTTCCTTACTTTTTCACCGAGATTCATTACCATGGATTCTAGGTTTTCGAGTTGTCGTCTTTGGGAAGCGTTTATGTCGGTGTTTTCACGGAATTCTTTCAACCACTCATCTTGCTCCTTTTGTCTTTGGGCTGAATTTTCCAGAACTTATTAATTGTTTCTTCAAGACCGAGCTTTTCTCCATAAAGCCCACGGTTGTAATTTCTACGATAATCATTACTATTTCGATTATCTCCGTAAAATGGCCGATTTTCCCCATACTTAGCTTCTTCAATATTCTCTTCGTCCACATGAGGACAATTTTTCGTAAGATGTCCCCCTCCACTGATTTCACAACCTACTTGGATGGCATGAACTGTTTCTCTGACTTTTAGCATATCTCGACTGAGATCTTCAATTTTACTAGCGATTGCTGCAATTCCGTCAAAACTTCTGCCTTGGTTTCTTTTACTCCCACCGTCGTGCCATTTTTGAGAGTGGTCCGCCATTTTTTGAATGGCTTCAATTGCAGTGCTAGGAGTCATGTTCGGGATAGGTCCTTGATAGTCCAACATTTGCCTTGTAGTTACGTTAATTCCTTTGTAGAAAATATTGACCTTCTGCTGGTTATTCAGATCATTGGTAGGACACTTATAAAGAAGATCGTTGTATCTGTCCCAAGCTTGATACAGTGTTTCGTCGTCTTCTTGTTTGAAATTATGGATCTCCAAAAACGGTTAGAAATCTTGATGGCGGAAATATCTTTGGATAAAGTGTTTCTTTAGTAGCGCCAAGTATTAAGCGCCCAATGGGCAATCTTCGATCCATCTTCCGTTGCCCAAGAAGAGTCATTGAGAATACCCTTAGCATAACAAACATCATGAGACAAGCCGGAATGTTGAAAAGGCTAGCGATGTATTGGACATTTTCAACGTGCTCATATGCGTCTTCGTCACTGCTTCCTCAAAAGGGTTAGCGAAGCTCCCTTATAAATTGGTCTTTGATTTCAAAATGAACATCCGCTCCGATTGCGGTCTTACGAGACCCGGCCCTTGTTCCGCTTCTTGTCAACGCTAAGTATTCCTCAAGAGTGAGGTCATCGATGTTAACAACTTCCATGGTACCGAAAACTTGAAATATGATTGTGAGAAAAGTTTAAAAGCGAAATGAAAGACTTAATATTAATCCTAATATAACTCCCCAGTGGTGCCAAAAACTTGATGCGTGTTTCTTGACTGTGTCTTAATATTTATAGTGTCTCGCTATACCTATGGTCTACCCGCGTGTAGTGTAGTAAATGGTAAAGCCGAGGTCGTCCCAAGAGCTATGTGTGTTGGATTATTACTAAGTCTAATGACACAGAATAATTATTGTTTCGATAGGGATTTAATTAATTAAACTACTAATGCAGAATAAAATAAAAGCAGATAAATGGATAAAGAGAAATCAATAGAGGAATAGTGGTGCTAACCTAGTCAATCCTCCTAGCTAGTTATGTCTACGTCTACCTACTTCCAATTACTTGGTGGGGTCAAATTCGAGAGGATAGCATTTGGTCAATTCGCCTAACCTATCGACAAAGATGCCACCACAGAGAAATCGAGCTTACCGTCATAAGTCCCGTTGTTCACGGTCCCCTAAGCCAAGTCATTAAGTACCGCTACATGCTAGATTCATAATAGTGATCGCCCGACCGTTAGGAACTTAGACACTACACCCCTAATTTTAAGTTCATCCAAACGATAGGTGATCGGTTGGTCAAATCGCACAAGTAGAAAGGGTCGATGGGTTGGTCATATCTTACCCTTCCCATCTCGATCCGCTCACCTAGAATTCGGTTGGTCATATCTCCTAGGAAATAGGCCTCACCGCCATTCAAAACTATCAAACCAAGGGTGACTACCAATGAACTATGCATGCATACACTTAGAAATAATTGTGCGGAGTAAAGGTAAACGCAAACAAAACAATTAAGGAATCATAACTAGGCTAGCACCAAAGGGTGCTTAGCTCATATTAATCATGCAAATCAATTCAATATTCAAATGTACGAAATACATGAATTGAAAGTAAAGAAATATAAACGCTAATGCTTATCGTAATTGAGTGACTTCTCCTTGGAAACACTCAGTATGCTCTCCTAGACGCCTTGAGATTTTTCCCACATTCTCGTGAGTGTTGTGTGTGGAATGGGATGATTAGAAATTTGGAATTCGTGGGGTATTTATAGGCCAAATCGGGTTCTGGCGTAACAAATATAGGAGTTACTGTAACCTTCTATTTCTTCGTAAATGCACTAGATCGCTGGTGGTACGTAACCTTATTAGTGGTTACGCCATAGTCTTCAATAATCTCGGTTACGTCATAAGTGATGCGATAGTTACGGCGTAAGTATCGGCGGCGTGGAACCTCATTTGACCTAATGGAGTTACGTCGTAACCTATGGGAAGAGTTACGCGTAACCTAATGATAAGTTGGTATTCTAGGTCACGCAATAGTTACAGCGTAATGTGAGAGAGGAGTTACCGTAACTTCTTCAAAATAACATCTTGTGATAAATCTTTAGTTATTTTTCCATTTCCGCGTCTCTTTAGCTCCAATGCTCGTAATTTACCTGAAAGTGGAAAACAATGGAAAACAAGCGTAAATCCATATAAATGATATAAATAACGAGCATTATCGGGGGAAATTGACACTTAATATTCATGACTATTTGATGTTATCAATAACCATCTGTATTTTTTCTCTTCATTTATTACACTTGAATGGTGTGCCATATTAGTTGGTTGGAGAATTTAATTAAAGAGTAACACACACTCTTTCTAAACTATTCAATTACCTTGTGACTAGTCAAATTATAGGTCAGCCAACATTGTTATAGCAGGAGTAAGCTTAGAAAACATGTATTAACAATATGTTTATATTATTTGGTCTTCAGCACTAGCAGTACTAACATGTAATAACATTTTTAAGTATTTATTCCAAAACCTTAGACAACATGTAGTGACAACACGTTTATATGATAAATTGTCTTCAGCACTAGCAGTCCTAACTTTAACTAGCAGTTTTTAGTCGTTAGTGTGACAGCCGTAAGATAAATGAGGGACCTAGAATGACAAACACTTAAACCTTTTTTACCCCACACACCTACTTATCCTTTTATGGTACCAAACCACACATCAGTGACCTTATGGTCCCAACAATCAACATCCCCACATTCCTTATTACACACTAGGTCACTTTCAGCGAAGAATCTAAATAAACAAATATCGTTGTCCTTTTCGTCTTTTTTTAGAAACAAATCCAGGTTTGTTGTACTCTCCCGTATGTACTTTGTTAACTTATTCGTTCATATATTTATACATGAATATAAATAACTGTGCACCTTTATACTTTATACTCTATTAGTAAAAAATTTATTTAATTCAAAGTTATTTAAATTGTTATTAGGGTTTATGTTTTATAGGTATGGTCATTATACCCCTTTAAGTCTAGTGGTTCATTCTAATTGTTATTAGGGTTTATGTTTTATATGACATGTCGAAAACCAACAACATGATGTTTTTTTTGTGTCATTTTGTTTGTTTGAAATGTTACATTCACATATGCATATTTTAATAATGAGATTTACTTGCATTAACCTGTAAACAGTCCACAATGACGACCGCTCAAACAGATTTATTCTTGAAACAATGGAGGCGGTATTCTTTCGAGAATAGATCATGAGATGCATGCACAATTAAAGGTGACCATAATATAATTATTTAACGAAACCATGGCTTTTATTTATTCAAATATTTTACATCCATTTGCCAAAGCCTAGACCCACATTTCACAACAAACATTCAAACTAAAATTAAACACAAGATACATGACTAGAAATAGAAATACCAACATAAACAAGACATCGTCACCACCAAGACAACAATGAACCGAATCAAGACACCATGCCTTTCGACTTCTCTATGAATGATGAAGCTCCGGCTCGCTCGCTTCTTCATTACATTGACCAATATAGTGCGGCTTATGTCGATCTTGGTTTGCGACTTGGTTAATTCAAATACTTTCCACACAAGAATCAAATGGGTATAAAAGCTCCAACTCTCCAATAACATAATCCCTTTCACCACACGTGCCACGATTTCTTGAGCCTTCTTCATCAACTCGCTTCATCCACCATGACAACACTCACATCCCTTGAAACGAACAATCATCATATCTCTAATAAAACTAGATCCCGCCACACCAAACAAGTTCTTCACGAATGGCATAGGTGTAGTCATCCTTTTTCGCTTTTGTTTTGTATGTTTTATTGTTTTCCCCCTTTGATTGCTATGTGTGTGTTTTAAATAGAAGGTTTAGTTTAAGTTATAATATAATTAGTGTTGTGTCAGTGTACAAAACTGATGCGTCCGTTGAGTTGACAGCCACCCTAGCATTTTATCTTCCACAAGAAGTAGCATTAAATGACCAACCTTTCACATACACGCATTTTCATTTTCTTCCTTTTTATTATTACATATATTTCAGTTTGCTACTATTAAGATTAAAAACGAAACCACGTCAAACAAATTACGTGTATATATATGAAACCAGGAGAAAAAAAAAATAAATTGCAAAAAATAATAAAATAAAATAAGATAAAACTGGAAACGTAAGAATTGCCGGATTTACCTTAATTTTTTTATGGACACTTATTCATATTCTATGCTTACTTACTTGCAATATGTAACTTTTTATTGTTTTTTTTTATTTTTTTTATTTCTTTTCTTTTTTCTTGCACTTTGCAGGTTTGTTTTTTTTAGGGCATAAGAATACAAGAAGAGGGAACATGGCATAAATTTATTCTAAACGTTCATACATTAAAAAATAGTTCGCTAGGTATATTGTATGTTTGATTTACCCAAATGTGTATTGTATGTTTGTTTTAGCCAAATACATTTGTCAAGTTTTGTAACTAGTGGGCCAATTTACATATGTTTGAGTTTTAGACAAGCTGCATTAACTCAATAATTAATTAATAAAAGTACTGACCACTTGAGTACACGTATCACTAATAAAATATGACTGAATGCAAATTATATCCACTCAATCCCCACCCCTTTTTGCATACATCACAACTGGACTAAAAGTACTATAATAGTTGCCATGAGTACACTATTTAGTTGCCCAAAGTACCATTTGGTAGCTATGCACTAGCAAAGCCGTCATAAAAATAGTTTAAAAAAATAGAAAGATGTAAATTAAATCCAGTGAAACCCCAGCCCCTTGTTGCATACATCACCACTTGACTAAAAGTACTACTACGTATACTAGTTGCCATGAGTACACTATTTAGTTGACCAAAGTACCATTTGCTAGCTATGCACTAGCAAACTCGTCATAAACATAGTTTAAAAAAAATAGAAAGATATAAATTAAATCCAGTCAAACCCCAGCCCCTTGTTGCATACATCACCACTTGACTAAAAGTACTACTATGTAAACTAATTGCCATGAGTACACAATTTAGTTGCCCAAAGTACCATTTACTAGCTATGCACTAGCAAACTCGTCATAAAAAATATTTGAAAAAATAGAAGATACTATATAAAAAATAAAGTGTGGGTGGGTACTTATTTGGGGTTGTGATCCACTTGTCCATTGGAAATGTACAATTGTCATAACTAGTTTGTCGAAATTTCGTGTCTATATATGACGCTATGTAACAAAAAGCAGTTTTGGTATCTCTATTAGTGATAGTCTTAGAAAAGCAAACATAACGATGTCTCACCGGCATGGTTTTACGTGATGAATTACCAATGGTTGGTGGCTCAAAGTTGTTAAAATATATTACGATCGCGTACTACAGTGAATTGGAAGTTCTTTACGTGATGAAGCGGATCATAGGAGGAATCTTTGTTGAAATTAGGGGCCGTGTCAACCGTAGACAACAAATGATAGCGGAAGTGGAGCTTTTATGCGGGTCGGATTGTTGGTTGCCAACTATTAATCGCTTTATTAAGGATGCAAAATAAGGATCGTGAGAGTTCCAAACTTACATTTTCTTGGTTTAGAAAACATGTCCGTGTTAAAGAGCTGAATGGTTTAATTGAAAAGTTGGAGTCAATGGAGATTTGATGTGCTTTGTATTAATTACATGAGAGCTGCTGCCTTTTGTTTATTAGGGGATCGTTATTACATTTTGGAGTCACTTATCTCATCTTTGTATAGTCTGTGTATGTCATGTTAACCTATGGATGTGATCCCTTTTATGTTACTAGTATATATTTGTTTGCGTAGTTATTCAACTGTGTGCGAGACAGTAAGTCACGTTACAAAAATAAAAAACTTACTAATAAAGTAGTGATATGAAGATGAAATTTTATTTAGTTAAAAAATAAAGTAATAGTGTGGGTGGGTACTTGTTTGGGCAATGCATGCCAATGAGACGATTCTAATAATGCTAGTAAGAATTTTTGTGTCTCGATAATAGAAGATGATGACGTGTTGAGTTACATGCTTATTTATGTGTTAGAATAATAACCCTTTATGTCATTAAAAAAATTAAATAACTACAAAAATTTTTAAAAAAAAGACATAATTTGAACAGCACAGTTGGGGATATATGCGCCAAAAAATTAGTAACAACTGCTACAAGTGTTAAAAAAGTTAGTTTTTAGTACAAATTAATTTGGAGTCAATTGGGGATACAAACTCGATGAAGAGTTACAACTGCTGCCGCGAAAGGAGGCTACAGGGTTTGAACAAATTATTAAGTTTGTTCATACGTAAATCCCCAACCACTGCTAATGTCGATCTAACCACTGCTAACGTCGATGTACCCAGTGTTAGTGTCGCAAAAACCACCGCTAGTTTCCACGCAAAAATCAAATTTGTTTGTGTTTACTTAATCATTTATATTCAAATACCAAAAAGGAGAGAAAATCTCACTGTAAAGATTCACGTTCCTTCCCAAGTAATTTTATGTCAAATATAGCAAGAAACGATCTAGGAGCCTAGGCACGTGCCTACCCACAAAACACTTAATGAAAATTAATGATAAGCGGCGTTGCACGAACAATAAAATCCTCGCTATAAATACACGAGGTAAATCAAGGGAAAGTCGGGATAAGCAAAAATGAACCATTCCTTCACCTACAAAAGATTTCCACCGCAAATCGAAACCGAAAGTTTTAGAAACATCAAGAGACGTTGAAGATGTTATTCGGAAAAAGAACACGATGGTGCAGTAGTACAAAAGAATACATACGGACGTCAACAACAACTCGTTTCCCACACGGCCGCTTCCAAAAGCCCATACATAGCCTAAACCTTTACCCCCAAAAAAAATAAGCGCAAAGTCGATGTTGCGACAATTGAAACATGTTCTAAAATGACTACTAATAACAATTAGTCGTTCTAAAATGACGATTAATAACCCAACTCCGTGAACATTAACAGCACACCTTCACCCAAAACCCATGCCCATTCAAGGTGTGGTAGTCTGCCAGGACCATATGCATACCAAAGGTAGGAGTTTAAACCTATCAGACTCTCATTAGCAATATGGGATCTTGAAAGTGCAGGCATTTCCTTCGTAACCTCGGCGTTTGAGAGCGGAAGAAGGAAATAAGTCATGGGAATTGGGTCATGGGAGTGACAAAATATGTTCGGCAGATGGGTTCCGTAGGGAAGGGCGACAAAAGGAAGTTAGGGGCAACGAAATACGTAAACCAGCCCCTAACTAACAACAAACTTCCCTAAGAAAGTCAAACAACTGAGGATGAAAACTATGCCTCCTTCCTCTGTTGGTGCAACCCGCCCCCATTCAAGTGTGCGTTTACTAATTCGTGCATATCGATTGGATAGGCGGGTCTAAGGAAAAATGACCACTTGCGGGAATGGGATAAAATAAAAGTTGCGCGGGTGGGAAGCTACATTACCAAAAGCCCTTCCTGCATGCAGCAGAGGGTCAGATTATACGGAAACCCCTGAAGACCCATTGAAGTTGAAAGGCCTATCTAATTCCTCGGGGAATCCCATGGGTTGAATACGCCAGGCCACGAGGAAGCAATCCACCGGAACTCCTTCAAGAAAAGGATAAAGGCAAAAGACCCGCACAGGGAAAGCCAGCGAAAAAGAAAAGTGTCAGCAATAGACAAACCAGTGGTAGTATAAGTCGTGTACCACTGCTAATGTACTTGTCACTGCTAGTATGATTGTGTGGGATGAATATGTAATATTCTAGAATGTCTTCGGTAGGATGTTTTGTATTAGATAAGTATATTTATCTTGTACAGTACTTAGTGTATTTTGTAAAGGACTCCTTAGCCTATTAAAGGAGGTCCTAGGTTTGATACATACAAGTTTTGGTGATATCTAGAGTCGATACACTTCAAGGTTGTAAACCCCAATACTATTCAGAGTATTCGTGTATTAACAACATATCGAGGTGTTTAGTGAGAATAATTGTTCGTTAGTTATTACTCTTCTTAAGGAGTACTAGGTTGTGTTCATTTAGTCAGCTTCTATAGTAGACCCTTCGCCAAACTGGGATTAAAAATAGATTTTTATGTCAATGGACGAAACAATTTTAAAGACCTTCACTCATTCTAAAAACATCAACATCTTCACTTGGACAGAAGCACATAATGGCATCAGGTTATCAGATGTGTAGAGTGACATTCGTTTGAGTGGATTATTTTGAGCTTTATGCGACGTTGGTAAACATAAAAAAAATGCTACACTACTTTTATGCTCGATAACTTGAATTAAATATCTCGAATTAATAAATGAATTGGTTGTATACTTACAACTGCTAGTTGTTTTTTACTACTACTATTTTGGGGCTGAACAGGGTCATAGTCGTTTACCAACGCTTGTAGTAAACTTACAAGCGCTAGTTAATTTGTACAGTGTTGAATGTTAAACCCAGATTTTGGAAGTGTGCATTGTCCCAAGTTGATAGTTATTAGTAGGTTGTAGAATCTGAAATGTATGTCTAGAAGGAGTGGTGGGTTTCTAAAGTAGTCGTAGGAAAACAAGTTGCCCTAAGTACAAAAGTAGGTTGCCAAAATTATTTTGGGTAACAACCGCTTGTTGCCGGATTAAAAAAATGGATAATGGAATAATGTAAGAGATGAAATAGTAAATACGTTGACATACAACGCTTGATCTGCATAACCAACTACATATTACGATTACTACGTGGTTATAACTTTAATTGTTACATATTATATAACCACTTGATTGATAACATTCATCGACTATGAAAAACTAAACGGTCCAATGCTTCCTTCCCACACAGATAAATACTAAAACCACTAACCTTCCATTACCATTTAGCTCGATCCGTAACTTGACCAAACAAACTGTTGAAAATGGCATTGATATATCATTAACCAAATCAAGTGATAATGTTTAAAAGGAACATGAATATAATGGTAAGTTATAAATAAAACATACTATAGACAAGACAGTGCGTATGATTTAACAAAAGAAGAGATCTTTGTATGGGGTGATGTAGAAAGATCCGTATCTCTAACATTACCATCTCGACAAATAATTCAATTTCTTTGTTGTACATGAATAGCGAGTGACCCAAATGGTTGCCGGTGTACGCTTCCACTATTGGAGCCACGATCCTTTGTAAACCCAAGCAAACGAAGATAATAGGGTGGGGATGGCAAGAGGCTTTAAATGATCTTATGGCAAAACCATTCACGTCCACCAACCATCCACAAAACAATGGCATATCGTCATCAATGATCATACCAGAAATCACTAGAGAGGTTCCAAGATCGAAAACATAGAATGGAACTGGGAGTTCATTTTTTAAAATCTGCGGTAGGTCTATAACTTTACATTGGTTGGTTACAAAATAAAACGAAATCAACATATAAATCATGTACGTAACACCGTCTTCATTAGTTAACTTTTCACTCACAATTCAATAGATAAAATGACCTACAACTTCCCGACTTTGGCGTTTCAATTTGATAGTTACGAGGGGTGCAAATTTTCAAGGCATGTCCACTTAACGAGTTGAAAGAAAAGACAGACACATACGAGTAAAACCACTTTGGAAAGCAGGATAGGAGACCTTCACGATCATCGGGTCAAGAGTGTCGGACGGACGTCAAAACCAAAACAAATCTTTTACATTCAATTTGATGCGTGTAAACGGGACATGTACTACAAGTGATTTTTGGATTGCGGGTTCCAAATAACGAGACATTAGATTAGAGCAATAAACAAAACATGAAAGACCATTAGAATTGCCAACTGCAATCATAGATGAAAGCATTAAATGCATGCACGGCAATCCGTAGCGGTCATTGTTCATTAAAAGCTAACATAAAACCTTTGTGACCACGATCAAATGTTAGCGTAAAAAACACTCATCGATGCAGACGAACACCGTAATTAAAGATGAAGAAACCACAATCTATACAAGCCATCCATAACTTGCAAGCGATGCGTGGCTGGAGCATAGACTTAGGAGGTAGCACGTGAATGATATCTAGTTGAACATCCAGTGGGATATAGTCGGACATTTTGTTAAACAAAAGCAGAAAGATTGGGATAAAGATATGAAGTGAATAGACCAAAACAAGAAAGAAAGATGTTGTTAAACAAATTAAGATAGATTTGTATTGAAGAAAGAGATTGGCAAAAGAAGACATTTAAGGACATGTACCGTGATGTACTATAGGGCAACCAAATATTAAATTCTACTATATACCAAAAAATTAATAAAGTGTACATAACCCATAATATATAGAAGTGGTTTGCAAAGCATAGGCCTTTTTGTATATGTTTTTTTTTTGGTAAAGGGGACACTACCTCGGTAATATATACCTTTTTTTGCATGGGTATTAACTAAAGAAATGCCGTTGAGTTACAAAAATATTATAATAATTGACTAATATATAATAGAAGTAAAAATACCTACAGTATACGTTGAAAGAAAAATACTTCACATGTCAACATTAGACAATAATTATGGGTCAAAAGGACATTAAGGATTGTACCTTGAAAGACCGCTATCAAATTATGTATTCAACCTTGTTCTTCCGTATATTCAAGCATCCGTTCACGGTAAGCTAAAGCTGTTTGAAGAGAGTCGTCTACTTCGGAGGTGGTTCTGAACAATCTATACAAAATAATGCACACCCATACTCCTTGATCACCATACAACTCGATTGTTTTGGTACTTTTGGACACTTGTATGTGATTTTATAATCCTCGGTGATATGGCCTTACTATGCAAGTACCCAGCGTTTGTTAGGTACAA
Organism: Chrysanthemum lavandulifolium; assembly: GCA_022545495.1. NCBI lineage: Eukaryota > Viridiplantae > Streptophyta > Magnoliopsida > Asterales > Asteraceae > Chrysanthemum > Chrysanthemum lavandulifolium. The sequence continues at coordinate 179,344,663 of CM040245.1, read as the reverse complement.
TTTAAGTTGTGTTTGTAACTTTCTCTTGGAACCTCGCAACCACCGTTCACCTCCGAGGTCGACCCAAGAGAGTCATAAATGTAAACAACTCCGGTCACGGATATGGAGCTCATAGAGTACCCAGTGTTTTGTATTTTCATTCATGGGAAAATACACCGATATATAAAACAAATGCGGGATATTATAAGTCGTTTATACGATGATGGTATATGTCTGAAGAGTCTCGCATAAAATGACCTTTGCAACATCTTGCCAAGCCATAGGGTATGTTGTGCTATCGAATAAGTGGTAGGCATGTTGCCACCTAGGATTTGATTGCGTAGTACACCGCCAAAGCCCAATCTGCATCACCGGTCTAAACAACCACATCAATTCAACCCATGCATCCAGTCTTTGCGGACGGATAAAGCAAATCAAAAGCTGTGAACATTTGGTTCATAAGAACAAACGAAATAATAAACAAGTGTAGTAGACCGGATAGACATCGGGTTTACTCACTAACTCATTAAGCCACCCGGGTGTAGTCTTCAACACATGCCAAGGCTACCCAAAATCCCTATAAGCAATACAAGACCCGAGCCGCAAGGAAACCTATAAAGTAATGGTTCAGTAACACCCCAACCCGACAAGGGTAAAGATATCACAATACGGTTTCATATCGAACTTTAATAACTAAACAAAAGCGAAAACCTTACAAAAATATTCAGAGAAAACATAAATAACTAAACTTCAAAATAAATCTAAGATCTCTATAATCAAATCTCGCTCTCGCCTCTACTCTCGACCCGGATCGGCTATCCCATAAGCTTATCTTGAGCGCTTAATACCGCCGCAGAAAAGAAAAGTCGGTGAGCTTACAAAGCCCGGTGAGCAGATATACGAAACAAAAGCTAAACAAAACAAATATACGAATAACAAAATAAAATGAAATAATGACGAAGGATCTTTTAGGATTCTGGAAACGGAATCCAAACAACCACATAACCCATTAAACAACTCATAGCACATGAACAAACACAAACACCAAACACTTAGCATATCAAGAGCAAATAGATTACATATAAACCAAGCGAAAAGTCTAAAACTAACAAAACACTTACCTAGAAAATAAACATGGCATTCAACAAATTAATTAACCTTCACTTAACACATTTAAAACATTAAAGCAACAGCGGAAATAGCAGTCCAAAACATGGCAGTCTCACAAACAAATAGAAACATAGTAGACAAACTATAACTAAATAAGCAAAAGACATAGCATAGCAATTATCAAGTTAACAGACCAGGCATCATAAATTGAATCATTTCCCAGATCAAATATTAGCATAAGCAGAACTTAACATGGCAGGTCACATAGGCAATAAAACACTAACGTATAAACAAAGTTTCCCAAAATTAACTGAACAAATTATACATACGAAACTTATAGAATACTCACTTTCATACTAGCACATTCATCTCACAGATTAACGAATCCATATAACGATAAACTAACATAATATCAGATGACAGCATGCGAATCATATTTTAACATATTAATCATATCTTAGCATAGCGCAGACGGTAGTCACATAAACATACAAAAGCATAAACACATATAATAGCATATAATAAGCCTTGCACATAATCATAAACATTTGAACATACCAAATCATAATCGAATACTTATCATAGAAATAACAAATCTGATTTAGTTAACTACCTCGAGCCCGAACATATCATATCGAAACATCATACATATATAGAAATAATCTCGGAAAATAATTTGGAGTAGCTAGCTCCCGGAAGTTGTGAAGACGCGTATTGCACACGACATCATTCACCGGACAAATCATATCGGATAACGGATCGGATCTAGGATGCATCCATCGCCCCATGAGACATATATAGGTAATATAATACCAAGCGAGCTCATAACAAATAACGAGATAAGGGACGTGGCGAACATCACTCTCATCGCCTAGAGTCATATCGAGGTGCATCATCGATACGGACATGGAACCCCATGACTAGTGAAATATTTGGCTCGGGTGTCAAACTAACTCAGGTCAGACAAATTTTCATACATGACACAGATCATAATCACACAAAGTTCAACATATAACATATTAGATAACTCATATCATAAGGTTCATATTCAGATATTCAGAAGTCAAAGTTCATATCACAATCACAAATCATACATTCATATTTAGAAGTTCATAATTAAACTTAGTGAGGTTCAACAAATATGCATATCAGAGTCTTCATAACACAAGTTCAAAACAGATATTGCATGGTTCAATAAAACATAAGTTCAGATAAGCAACAAATCACACAATCAGGAAAGGGTTCATAGCAATGGCATTGGAAACCCTAATAAGTAAAATGGAAAGACTAACGAAAGAACATCGAAGGAACCTTTAGTAAGAAGGTCGGAATGTATGTACGATAACATAAGTGTCTTAAGGTAAGGAGAATATCCGTACCTTAAAGCAATTGAGAGAAAAGTAACGAATGAACGAATACGAAGATGTAACGTCGCGTCTCCTCCAACGAATCTACACGGATTATGATTTATTTAATATTTATTAGCATCACTAATATTATAACGGATTTATCGTATTAATACTTTTAAAGTTGTCAGAATATTCTCATTTTAGTGACAGACGAAATTACAACATTTTAGGGTATTCCTCATTAATTCACCAACTTCCTATTTAGATTCTAGGGTTTCCCATATTCCTTAAATATTACTAAATACGCATTAAATTCACATATTACTTCTTTTAATGATTTCCCAATTTAACCTAGAACGTAAATGATAACAAACCGAAATTAACTTAACTCATGCGTGTCTCTACAAAAATCAATTTACACTTGTTGAACCCATAATTACTCAGAATTACAAATTACATCCTTGACATCTTTAAGTTCACAATCTCACCTTACTTTATCAGATTTTACACTTTTAACCCAAAAGGTTTTAGAATTTACAAAACGTACCCTAATAAATTAAATACAACTCGAATAGCCCTTTAAATATCCAAAATTACATGTTTAACCCCCACACTTATTTTTATACGTTTAAGACCTTTATTTTACTGTTTACAAAAGTAACCCTTAAGTTTCATAATTTACAAAACCAACCCAAAACTTTTATTTAAGGCGAATAGACATAATTCAAATATAAGCCCTAAACCTAAGTTTAACCAATCATTAGCTCATCATTACTACTTCATTAATTACCTTCAATGATTACAAGGAAACCCTAGTTCATGAAAAACCCTAATCGGTCCTTTTAAAACCTTCCTCTTTTCATGTTTAATCGACCCATAAAACTCAAAACAATTCATACAAGCTTCAAATTCACAAATATGTATTTTATTCAGGTCTTATATCATGTAATAGCTTCTGGAAAAATCAATTCATGATCTCTAAAATATTATAAGCTCATTCGTTAATTGTATCGCTTTTTAGGGTTTTCGATTCCAAATAATTTCATACGACATATTAAACATGCATGGCCAATTTTTATGTGTTCTACATGACTTATAGGACTGAAATCAACATTAGAAACATACCCTTGATGAGCTTGAATCGTTGGAACAAAAGAAGCACAAAAACCTCTATTTGCAAGAAACCCTAATTGTTTCAAAAACTAACCACGACTTAAACAAACAACTTGGAACTCGATCACTATTTTTCCCACCTTGTTTACCTTCAAAATTGTCCAAGAAAATTGGTCTCAAGCTCTGAAACTGGAATTCGATTTGTTAAGGGTTTTGAAGTCGGTTTGGGAATAATCGGTGTTTAGGGATTAATGAACCGAATATATGTATATATACTTGAGCTACTATTTTCTTGTGGGCTTTATAATGTATTGGACTTAATATAAATGGACTCTTACTAATATAAATTTATATTGGGCTTTATTAATTAAATTCTTTTATAAAACTCTTAAGTATATTCTACTAATTAATAAAAATACATAATTGATTTTATAAAATTATAATCTATAAAATTAACTTTACAAAGTCATTCAAGATTTATTTGGATCATATGTGATTTTCTTATAAGTTTTACGAATTTACATAGCTCATTTGGTATTGTGTTTATTTAATTATTCTTATTTTTGATCATAAGGGTATTTTGGTCTTTTGTGAATTTTAGAAATTCGGTATTACAATTTCTTCCTCTAAAAGAAATTTCGTCCTCGAAATTGAACAAGGCAGAATAGTACGGCAACAAATGTGAATTTCGAACTTCATGGAATATATGCGAATGCTAAGCGTATACTTATTAAAGTATTAGCGATAAGAGATGAGATAAAGAAAATTCAAAACACGCTCTAACACGTATCCAATGATGAAAACTATCATATGCCTAGATGGAGCGAATCCTAACGGTTTACTAATCGCGGAGTATGTGGAGACATACGAGATCTAAAGCGAGCATAACAATCTATAGGTTAACGGATAATAACAACAACGGATCCCAATGGTACAAAACTTATATGCAACATATACCGACGAAAATCTCATAATCAGATACAGAATCTCAACCCAATATGAAAAGTACCAAATATCGGATACAAGGCAAATCCATACACATATCAATCACAGGCATTTCCCAGACGTCGTATACCTTTAATAAGTTCAGATTATATGATCTCGGTATTATTACGTTGATCAGGCGTCATAATACTTGCATCACATAACAAGTTCTTATTGTCATTATATTCGGTCTCGGGTCATGACAAAACACATAACTAATATCATAACAAAGCATACCACATCTGAGATAATACGGATAGCAAGTAACATACTATAACAAACCGGATCCACATGAGTATACCATCATGATGGCCATACTTCATCAAGCGGTAATCAAACAACATTACTAAGAAAGCGAATAGTCGACTAAACTTATGAGAACTAACGGAAATTTAGCGAATCTATTAGAAAGAAAAACAACGACGTGAACTATTCTATCAAATTTTGTTTTATTTCCATTAATCAAACAAAATTTGCAAAGTCGTCATAAGATGAATTCCCAAAATGAAACTTAATAATCCGAGATTCAATCGTCAAAATGAAAACAAAGGACCTAACTCAAAATCAATGTCAAAAATTCTCATAAAGAGGGTAACTAATCGAAGCAAAATTCCTATTCTTGTGTTGGATTGAACCTACTAGTAGCAGTAGACTCCAATCCGAATCCACCTCGTATTCCTCTCTTCCTCGGTTCCTCTTCCTCGTCTTCCTCGCTTATCCATCCATTCTTGTTCCCTTCATGTTGTGGTAGCAAGCGACTAGCAAAGCCACCTTTACGCTTCCTCTCTTCCTCCTCCGGTACACGATCCACAAAAGCATACAGATCGCGACTCTCAGCTCGTCCTACTCCTTCATCCTCAACGAACTTGGGACACCTATCATGATATGTAGTAGTGAAACCTTCGTTGTCAACCACCTTAGTTTCATAATCCTCTACTACTTTTCCGTCCACTTCCTTCAAGGTCAGCTTCTCCTCGATGGTGCATGGACACATATAGGCCGGAACTCTTATCCTCTTATTAGTCCGCTTCACTTTACCATACCTCGTGCGACCCTTAGCAATGATAACGCCCACTTCATCTTTTCCTTATGTTGCCTAGCCGGTCCTTGATTACTCTATCGGATGAACTAGGCGACGGGAATAACCATCTAAAAGAAATACCAACTATTAGTAAAAACTTAATACGATAGGCACGCAAAGAAAGTATCAGAAGGAAATCCTAAATCTACCCAATCCTCACGGTCATAGCCTAAGCTCTAAGGGTCCTAAAACCTAGAGCTCGATACCATAAATTGTAACACCCCAACCCGACAAGGGTAAAGATATCTGTCTGGTTTCATATCGAACTTTAATAACTAAACAAAAGCGAAAACCTTACAAAAATATTCAAGAGAAAACATAAATAACTAAACTTCAAAATAAATCTAAGATCTCTATAATCAAATCTCGCTCTCCTCTACTCTCAACCCGGATCGGCTATCCCATAAGCTTATCTTGTCGCTTAATACACCGCGCAGGAAAAGAAAAGTGCGGTGAGCTTACAAAGCCCGGTGAGCAGATATAACGAAACAAAAGCTAAACAAAACAAATATACGAATAACAAAATAAAATGAAATAATGACGAAGGATCTTTTAAGAGGAAACATAAATATCAATCCAAACAACCACATAACCCATTAAACAACTCATAGCACATTAATGACACAAACACAAACAACCAAACACTTAGCATATCAAACAAATAGATTACATATAAACCAAACGAAAAGTATAAAACTAACGAAAACACTTTCTAGAAAATAAACATGGCATTCAACAAATTAATTAACCTTCACTTAATACACTTAAAAACATTAAAGCAACAGCGGAAATAGCAGTCAAAACATGGCAGTCTCACAAACAAATAGAAACATAGTAGACAAACTATAACTAAATAAGCAAAAGACATAGCATAGCAATTATCAAGTTAACAGACCAGGCATCATAAATTGAATCATTTCCCAGATCAAATATTAGCATAAGCAGAACTTAACATGGCAGGTCACATAGGCAATAAAACACTAACGTATAAACAAAGTTTCCCAAAATTAACTGAACAAATTATACATACGAAACTTATAGAATACTCACTTTCATACTAGCACATTCATCTCACGATTAACGAATCCATATAACGATAAACTAACATAATATCGGATGATGACATGCGAATCATATTTTAACATATTAATCATATCTTAGCATAGCAGACGGTAGTCACATAAACATACAAAAGCATAAACACATATAATAGCATATAATAAGCCTTGCACATAATCATAAACATTTGAACATACCAAATCATAATCGAATACTTATCATAGAAATAACAAATCTGATTTAGTTAACTACCTCGAGCCCGAACATATCATATCGTAAACATCATACATATATAGAAATAATCTTAGAAAATAATTTGGAGTAGCTAGCTCCCGAAGTTGTGAAGACAGCGTATGCACGACATCATTCACCGAGACAAATCATATCGGATAACGGATCGGATCTAGGATGCATCCATACGCCCACGAGACATATATAGGTAATATAATACCAAGCGAGCTCATAACAAATAACGAGATAAGGGGCGTGGCGAACATCACTCTCGCCCTAGAGTCATATCGAGGTGCATCATCGATACGGACATGGAACCCCATGACTAGTGAAATATTTGGCTCGGGTGTCAAACTAACTCAGTCGGACAAATTTTCATACATAACGTAAGATCATAATTCAAACACAAAGTTCAACATATAACATATTAGATAACTCATATCATAAGGTTCATATTCGGATATTCAAGTCGAAGTTCATATCACAATCACAAATCATACATTCATATTTAGAAGTTCATAATTAAACTTAGTGAGGTTCATCAATTATGCATATCAAAGTCTTCATAACATAAAGTTCAAATCAGATATCTCATGGTTCCATAAAGCATAAATTCAGATAAGCAACAAATCACACAATCAGGAAAGGGTTCATAGCAATGGCATTGGAAACCCTAATAAGTAAAATGGAAAGGCTAACGAAAGAACATCAGAAGGAACCTTTAGTAAGAAGGTCAGAATGTATGTACGATAACATAAGTGTCTTAAGGTAAGACAGAATATCCGTACCTTAACGCAATTGAGAGAAAAGTAACGAATGTAGGAATATGGAGATGTAACGTCGCGTCTCCTCCAACGAATCTACACGGATTATGTTTTATTTAATATTTATTAGCATCATTAATATTATAACGGATTTATCGTATTAATACTTTTAGAGTTGTCGAATATTCTCATTTTAGTGACGAAATTACAACATTTAGGGTATTCCTCATTAATTCACCAACTTCCTATTTAGATTCAAGGGTTTCCCATACTCCTTAAATATTACTAAATACGCATTATATTCACATATTACTTCTTTTAATGATTTCCCAATTTAACCTAGAGCGTAAATGATAACAAACCGAAATTAACTTAAACTCATGTGTGTCTCTACAAAAATTTGTTTACACTTGTTGACCCATAATTACTCGAATTACATATTACACTCTTAATATCTTTAAGTTCACAATCTAACCTTACTTTATCAGATTTTACACTTTTAGCCCAAAGGTTTTAGAATTTACAAAGCGTACCTAATAAATTAAATACAACTCGAATAGCCCTTTAAATATCCAAAATTACATGTTTAACCCCACACTTATTTTTATCGTTTAAGACCTTTATTTTACTGTTTACAAAAGTAACCCTTAAGTTTCATAATTTACAAAACCAACCCAAAACTTTTATTTAAGGCGAATAGACATAATTCAAATATAAGCCCTAAACCTAAGTTTAACCAATCATTAGCTCATCATTACTACTTCATTAATTACCTTCAATGATTACAAGGAAACCCTAGTTCATGAAAAACCCTAATCGCCCTTTTAAAACCTTCCTCTTTTCATGTTTAATCGACCCATAAAACTCAAAACAATTCATACAAGCTTGAATTCACAAATATGTATTTTATTCAGGTCTTATATCATGTAATAGCTTCTGGAAAAATCAATTCATGATCTCTAAAAATATTATAAGCTCATTCGTTAATTGTATCGCTTTTTAGGGTTTTCGATTCCAAATAATTTCATCGACATATTAAACATGCATGGCCAATTTTATGTGTTTTATATGACTTATAGGACTGAATTCAACATTAGAAACATACCCTTGATGAGCTTGAATCGTTAGAACAAAGAAGCACAAAACCACTATTCTTGAAACCTAATTCCTCAAAACTCACCACGTTTAAACCAGCAACTTTGGAACTCGATCACTATTTTTCCCACCTTCTTTACCTTCTCTTCTCCAAGAAAAATGGTCTCAAGCTCTGAAGCTGGAAATCGATTTGTGAAGGTTTTGGAGTCGGTTTAGAATAATCGGTATTTAGGGATAAATGTGGTGAATTTATGTATATATATACTTTTCTATTTTTCTTGTGGGCTTTATAATGTATTGGACTTAATATAAATGGACTCTTATTTATGTAAATTTATATTGGGCTCTTATCAATTAAATTCTTTTAATAAACTATTTAATATATATTACTAATTAATGAAAATACATAATTGATTTTATAAAATTATAATCTATAAAATTAACTTTACAAAGTCATTCAAGATTTATTTGGATCATAGGTGATTTTCTTATAAGTTTTTGAATTTACATAGCTCATTTGGTATTGTGTTTATTTAATTATTCTTATTTTTGATCATAAGGGTATTTTGGTCTTTTGTGAATTTTAGAAATTCGGGTATTTGTTGCATTTGGTGTCGTAAAGTTCCTAAAAATAAAATATATTCAATAACATATACACGCAATGATAATGATGTTATTGGATTAACAAATGAACCTACCTCTACAAGCGGTTCAATTGTGGGCGAATAGAAGCGACTAGCGGACACGTTACGGGGTTTCTAGATGTTTCACGAAAACAAAGTTGAAAGATAGCGAAAAAAATATTCGTTTCGGTTACAATTTAATAAGGTGATGTACATACGAAATGGCGGTAGGGATAATAGCCTCGTTAATGACACCTGCGATCTTGTAACGGCGGCAAGGAGTAGGCGATGTTTTGATACCCCATTTTCCGAATTGATGAGACCCAAACAACCTCGCGTAAGTTTGTACAATGCGCCTTCGTTCTTGAGGTTGTCATTCAATTTTAATCTCTTTCTTTTGTTCGTATTCATATCGGAGAAAAGATCTTCCTTTGTTGGTGTATCTTCTAGGCTAACCACAGAAAAATCATTATTCTTGGATTCAAGGCCAACAAAGCGAATTTTTGTCAAGCACATCCCTTGTTGATCATCCTGATCCATTAAATCTAAAGGCGGAAGACACAATTTTGTATCGGCGCTTTTGTTGACATTATCTTGGGAGGAGCGGGTCCCAACATAGGTGTGTCATTTTGGCCAACCATATTTACATATGGCGGGTTGTTGTCTTTAAGCGACATTTGAGAATATACTATGGTACAAAATAGCACATTAAAATATTTTATTTATTGGCGATGTTTCACGAGAATGTAGATACCTCATGAGCTTTGTTGGTGGGTGTTCCTACTTACATGCGCACACAATCAATATTGCTAAGCGGTTCGGGTTGGCAAGCCAATTGTTCTAAACCACATCTTGTTGTTCGTTATCACAATCCATTGCATCTACATAATTATCACCGAAACTTTTTCATCGTTTATGTAAGGCGACCAATCATTACCACAATCCGGTTCTCTGAATTTTAAATATATATACATAAGTAGGGACGTATGCTATACGATATTTGAGCTAGAATGAAATATAACGTTACAATAATGGGGTCACCAGGTATTTTATTTTCCTCGTTAGGTGCAACTAGTGGAAGTTGAGCACTACTTTCACCTCCATATTCCATAACAGGACATTTTTTGGTCATGGCACAAGCTTCAACAAGAATACCAAGGTTACATGGTTGCGTTTCTTTAAGCCCATCATCATTGTCAATGTCCGTTGCATGGTCCGCATGGACAACCTTATCCCCATTAGGGCCTACAATATGAGACGACGTGGCCAGTATCGACCAATGTTTGATATAAGTGTGGACATGAACGATTATTTGAGTTTGGTATAAACATTGGAGGTAAAGCGAAACGTAAATACAAACCCGGATCATCGGAGTAACGTCGAGGTCGTTTGTGGTGGCACAACTTTTAGATTGTTCGGGATCAACAATGAGAATCATTATTAAGACCCAATAGTTCTTTGTACTTTTGAAAGTACTGCTTTTCACGATCATAAACACATCAAGTACAAGCGGTGTGTTTCGACCAAATGAATGCCGTTTTCTATCATCAAAACTTTTTTCCAAATCCGGTAACTCACGAAATAGACCCCTGTCGAATGAGTAGTTCCGTTTGTGCAACATTTAAATTGAAATCGTCCATGCACAAGTTTAAATTGAAATCGTCTGCAATTCATTCGAATGCTCTGCGATCTTGTCACCATCGTCTGCCTCTAGAGCAGACAAACCATCTATAAATTGAGGGCGGCAATACACCATGGTTGCTTCATTTCGACTTGTGTTGCGAAAGTTCAGCAATGGGAGTTGAATCCTAACAACAAAAAATATTTAAAATTCTTGATATCATCGTGAACAAATTCGGTACAAGTTAGTGGGAATTGACAATGTAAGGCGTATGATGCATACCGGTCCAAAGAAGTTACAACGATCCGCTTTCCGAAACTTTGAAAGTCCCGACCAAGCAAGACCACGTGGAATGACCTTATTGTCTTTCACCCACCAAAGCGAGCTTTAGGATAAGTCTCCAAAATCCAAATCAGTAATAGCCACAACTATCATCTTTAAAACGTGTACTTATGCAAACTATCATTTTGAAAATGTTTCAAGGTTTACCAAAGTAAAGGTCACCTGTTTAGGATGAAACAATACCTTTATGGTTACAATTTATAAAATAAATCACAAACTAAAATTTGTTATAACATTTTTGTAATCTAAATTACGGGTAACTTTTATATTACTTGTATACAGAACAAAACACCAGCATTTCATAACAATAAAACAACAACATTAATTTTAGGTACTTTTGAAATGAATAAGTAATAGCACAACAAAATAGAATCAAAAGCTTTTAATAACCTGTTTTTGTAAAGAAATATGTTATCAAAGAAAGACATTCATACATTAGTACAAACTCGAGAATTCTAACCTTGAAAGCCAAGCGAACCCGTATAGATTATATGTGGCAATTGAACTTTGGGTTTTTTTAATTTTAACAAATGATATTTTACGTGAATATGAACAATATTGACAGTCCTTTGATAAAATTTATGCCACATATATTCACCCCAAGGAAATACATTCCAGGCTTCAAAATCATCAACCAAGGACAATAAGTGATTATGGATGCAATTCATCTTCTTTTCCTATAAACACCACTCTGCGACTACCGTGACACACGCTAATGACATCCTCATCCGAAGAGATAACCGCCTTTTCCCATCCTTTTTGCCGTCATTAACAAGTTCCAAAAGATCAATTGCATGTACATTTGTTATACCACTACTCTTTTTTTCAGGAAATACACGATCAAAAAATACGCTAGATCGTTTAATCGGTTTTGAAACTTTGCCAAATCGAAACCCTATTATCAGACAAAATTCTTTCCAGCCAAACCTTAACGAATGATCCCCAATTTGGAATTTTAGTGGAGGGAAACAGAGGAGATGTTAGAAACATATAATTGGTGTTGCAAAACATAATGCATCGAGCGCGGTCATTCTCGCGACTTTATATCCAACCATGGACCAAATCTTGTTTGCACGAACAACCTTTCCGGTTTTCATTCTTTGACAAAGAGTTTAATATCCGCGACAACTTCAATGTAGAACGAATCTGCGATTTTACAATTGTACAACTTTAATTTTGTCATATGGAAATTATACAATAAAATTAATTAGGGTTTAGAGGGTTTTGTGAATAAGATGTGGTTTTGAGTGTCTTGTGCGTGATGTAGAAGAAGGCGTTTAATTGTAGAAGTCATTAGAAATTGTACAAGAAGATGTTTGATTGTGTGTGTCTGTGTGATGTTGTGTGCGTTATTATTATTAGTTTTATAATACAACCAAAGTAAAATGACCATATTATCCTCGTGTATAAATACAAGTTGTCCAATATTATATAGTTGCCCGAAAATACAATTTGGTTTCCCAAAAATAATACCTTACAATACATGACATATACTCTCAAAATACGTACTTCGGTCATACCTTTGTCGGACACATGGCACCCCATGGTTGGATACAAAAAAATTGATGGGAAACTGGTCTATTTTCATACGGCAAAAGAGCGTGGTCCGGAAAGTGATAAGCCTCAGGGCGCGCGGTCTATTTGCCTAATTTTCCCAATTAATGAAGTAAATCACTTATCTTGTTGTAAAATAGGGTATGGAACCCTAAGATACTGCCCAAGACAGCCAAAGTTCGGTTTAGGTTTTACTCCACAAAACTACCTCTTTAAAATTCTGAAAATTCGAATTCTATATATAGAGTTACAATATGCGACGTCACTCTTTATTTGTGACGATGTCGGGTCGCCGCCATTAGGTTTTCGTCTTGGCACGTCAACTTTGTGGCGGCCACCTTATGGTTGTGACGTCGTCGGCTTCATCTTCGATGCCGTCGGGATCAAAATCTAGGCCGTCGAGTTGTGACGCCTACTCTTTAAAACCTTATGCCGCCAAGTGCAAAATAGCAATTTGGCTTCGAGTCGTCTCAGCGTGTTGCACGGCGTCCGCCATTTGGTCAGGACGCCGCGACTGCTCCAAAGAAACTTGAATGTCTTGATTCTTGACTTTGGCCATTTTCTTCATATATTCGCGCCTTTTGTCCGAATAAGTGTCATTCCAAAGAATTTGCCTTCAAGAGACCTAAAAGTGAAAAGGAACGAAATTAAGCAGTAACGGATATAAAAGTGATCGATTAAGGGCTTAAATGACCCCTCAAAAGTGTACCTTTTAAATCCTTATCAAGTTGTCATACTTCAAATAGGTCAACTGCCACTACTAGTCTTGCCTCCACCTCTAATGATGTCATAACCTCTAGAACTGTTGAAGGTGTTCCAATTGTATGTACTAACCAATCGGAACCCATTTTATCATGGGGATCCAAAGCTTCCAGTTATCCATACTTGTCTGTGTTCAAATGCAGGTTGTACAAATCGTCCTTTGGTATTTGGACTTAAGCTGCTCAAAACATATGACTGGAGATCGCTCTCGGCTCAAGAAACTTCGTGAATAAGTTCATCGGGACTGTTAGATTTGAGAACGACCATTTTGGGGAAATAATGGGTTATGGAGACTATGTGTTTGGAGATAGTGTAATCTCTCGGGTATATTCTATGGAAGGTCGTGGTCATAATTTGTTCTCTGTTGGTCAATTCTGTGATTCTGATCTTGAAGTGGCCTTCAGAAAGCACTCTTGCTTCGTTAGAGAATTAGATGGTGTTGAACTATTAAAGGGAACTCGTGGCACTAATTTTTACACCATCTCTATCGAAGATATGATGAAGTCTTCTCCAATTTGCCTATTGTCAAAGGCTTCTAAAACAAAGTCATGGTTATGGCATCATCGTCTCAATCACTTGAACTTCGCACCATAAATGATCTTTCTAGAAAGGACCTCGTAGGAGGCTTGCCCGATTGAAATATGAAAAGGATCATCTTTGTTCAACATGCCAATCGGGCAAAAGCACTAAGTATGCCCACAAACCCAAACCTGCCAACTCTAATATGGAAGTTCTTCATACCCTTCACATGGATTTGTGCGGACCCATGAGAGTGAAAAGTATAAATGGGAAGAAATATGTGCTAGTCGTTGTAGATGACTACTCTCGGTTTACTTGGGTTAAGTTTTTGAGATCAAAGGACGAAACTCCCGACGTCATCATCAAACTTATTAAATAGTTGCAGGTTTGGTTCAATAAAACAATTAGAATCATCCGAACAGACAATGGAACTGAATTTATGAACAAAGAACTAAGTTAGTTGTATGAAAGCATTGGAATCAGCCATCAAAGAAGTGTTCCACGTACTCCTCAACAGAACGGTGTAGTTGAAAGACGAAATCGTACTCTTGATGAAGCTGCAAGGACTATGCTAATCTATTCAAAGGCTCCAATGTTTCTCTGGGCGGAAGCCATTTCCACTGCATGTTACACCACACCGTTCCCTAATACATACAACTCATGGAAAAACTCCATACGAATTAGTTCACAACAGAAAACTGGATCTGTTATTTCTTCGTGTATTTGGAGCTTTGTGTTATCCAACTAATGATGTTCAAGATTTGGGAAAGTTGAAAGCTAAGGCTGATATTGGATTTTTCGTTTGTTATGCACCTAATCGGAAAGGTTACCGAATCTACAACAAAAGAACCCGAGACATTATGGAAACTATTCACGTTACGTTTGATGATTTGACTGGGCAAATGGCTCCTGGACAATCCAGTTCTGGACCCGCATCTCAACTTTTGTCACATGGACCCATTAGTTCAGGTCTCGTACAGAATTCTTCTCCTGCAGTTCCTTGTGTTCCACCAACAAAAGAAGATTTAAAGAAATTGTTCGACCCAATGTTTGATGAATACTATGAGCCTCCAGCTGATGGTAATTCTGCTCCACCAACTGTAGCTGCTCATGTTCCAACCAATACCAATGGCCCATCCATTTTGATGTCTTTATCACAAGAAGCGCCATTTGCCGATCACTCATCATCATCTTCGAATCCTCAATCATCTTCTGTAGATCAAGGAAATGCAGCTGCTAATTCTTTTGTAGATAACCCCTTTGCAACTCCCGAAGATGCTCCGTTTGAAAATATATTTTCCCCTGAACCCAATCCAGAAACATCTTCACCAGGGGATCCTAACTCTGCTACATCAGTTCCTTACCAACAACCACATGAACATCTCAGAAAATGGACACATGATCATCCATTGGATAATATCATTGGGAATCCTTCTCGTCCGGTATCTACTCGTAAAAAACTTGCCACTGATGCCTTATGGTGCTTCTTCAACTCAGTACTATCAAAGATCAAACCTAAAGATGTCAAAACAGCAATGTCTAAGGACAGCTGGTTTAGTGCTATGAAAGATGAAATCCACGAGTTCGATCATCTTGATGTACGGGAATTGGTGCCTGTTCATGATTGTGCTATAGTTATTGCTCTCAAGTGGATCTTCAAAGTAAAGCTTGATGAGCACGGTGATGTTCTGAAGAATAAGGCAAGGCTAGTGGCTAAAGGATATCGTCAAGAGGAGGGAATTGACTTTGAGGAATCATTTGCTCCGGTTGCACGAATTGAGGCTATCAGAATCTTCCTGGCTAATGTTGTTAGTAAAAATATGGTGGTTTATCAAATGAATGTAAAGACTGCTTTTCTTAATGGAGATCTTAAAGAAGTGGCTTATGTCAGTCAACCCGAAGGTTTTGTAGATCCTGAACATCCGACCCATGTCTACCACTTGAAGAAGGCCCTCTATGGTTTGAATCAAGCTCCTAGGGCATGGTACGATAGGTTTTCAAAGTTCCTTTTGGTAAATGGATTCAACAAAGGAGCAGTTGATCTACATTGTGGAAATCTAGAAGGGGGTGTTG
This sequence comes from Chrysanthemum lavandulifolium, assembly GCA_022545495.1. NCBI lineage: Eukaryota > Viridiplantae > Streptophyta > Magnoliopsida > Asterales > Asteraceae > Chrysanthemum > Chrysanthemum lavandulifolium. Next base: position 179,328,404 of record CM040245.1, on the reverse strand, counting down.
AATAGTTTTACCGATTAAAACTTAATTTTAAATTATTTAGATCGACTTATGTTAATCTATTTAAATGTGTATGTTGGATGTTGATAGATAGATATGGAAATGTGTAATGCAAAGGTAAAGAGTAAGAAACACAAAACCACGACACGAGTGTTTATAGTGGTTCGACTACAAGGACACCTTCCTTGCCCTACTCCACTCCCCGAGTTACCTACTCGAGAGTTCGTAATCACGGACACCAACTCCTTATGGCGTAGAAGCCTTCACAACGTTGCCTACTCTTTTTTCGGTACTAGGCTAGACACCAGGTTCTTCCACAAGGTAGAACTACACCTATTACAATGTCGCCTATACTTTATCCGGTACAAGGCTCGATACTGAGTTCCATTACAAAGGAGGAACTACTACCCAACACTACACAACACCTATCCCAAAAGAGACCCACTCCTTATTACAACATCATCAAGTATATCAATATCCTTGGATACACCCTATCTCTATTTGTACTTCGATACACCTTATCGATTGTACACCTTGGCATTTTTCACTAATGCCTTTGACACGGACGTTTGACACCTTTCACTAATTTCTTCGTCTTGACTCTTTTGGCATCCTTCACTAATGCCTTTGACACGGACGTTAAGCACCTTTCACTAATGCTTACGTCTTGACTCTTTTGGCATCATTCACTAATGCCTTTGACACGGACGTTAAGCACCTTTCACTAATTCCTACGTCTTGACTCTTTTGGCATCCTTCACTAATGCCTTTGACACGGACGTTAAGCACCTTTCACTAATGCCTACGTCTTGACTCTTTCGGCATCCTTCACTAATGCCTTTGACACAACACTTCTATGGATGAAGAGAGAACTATCAACAAGAGAACCTCGGTAGTCTTGATGATGATGAAGCATGGCAACTCATGGACTTGAGTTCGCTCGACTTCAAGAGGTGGTGATCTCGCCTTTAGGAGGAACCTAGAGAATCACATAAAAACAAAACACAAACTACATAGAAGGATCCTTAGGATCTAAGGTTAGAAGGTTTACAATACTAGGAGAAAGTATGTGGGGAGTGGCAACCTAAAATGAAGAAATAGCTCACTATTTATAGAAGAAAATAGTCTATTGTTCCACAGATCCCTTGCTTGAGGGATCCGTCCAGTGTAAACTGGGGGAACCGTGGGACGCTCCTCTTTGCCCATAGGTTTTGGGTCATGGGTCATGGGTTATGGGTCATGGATTATGGGTCATGGGTCCTAGACTTTGGACCATAGATATCCAAGTAGATACAATGTATCTAGTATGTGCAATGCATCTAGTCCATGGGTCATGGGTTAAATCCATGGGTCATGGATAATACCCATTCATGACTTATGCATGATGTCATGCAATGGGTTATGGGTTATGCTCCATGGGTATGGGTCATGGACTTTGGGTTATACTACATTCAATGTATTTGGTCAATGGGTCAAATACTTAAACTTCTACCCATTATAATACATACTAATTATGTATATATCTACCCAATATGCAAACACTAGTTGTTGTACATATGTATTACTAAATCATAAAATTACTATTACTTGTTTAGTGTTTTATGTGAAAACGCAAGTGTGTTAGTAAACTATTGGCTCAAACCATTTACGTATTTTATTTATTTCGTTAAAATAATTTTACGTTTGTTATCGACAAAACATTAGAAGATCGTAAAATATAAATAAACGTTTTTATGGCTTATTTGTATTAACATACATTGTTCACTAGAAAGTCAGGCAAACACTTAATTCATGTTCAAATCTATGTTGATGATATTATATTTTCCTCGACCGACCCTAATGAATGTGACCGATTTTCAAAGGAGATGGGCTCTAAATTTCAAATGTCAATGATGGGACAAATGTCATTTTTCTTGGGATTACAAATTTTACAAAGTCTCGGAGGCATTTTCATTAATCAATCTAAATATGCAAATGAAATTTTAAAGAAATTTGGATTTGATTCTTGTGACCCTGTTGACACTCCCATGGTGGAACAAACAAAGATGGATGAGGACAACTCAGGGATCCAGGTTGATCCAACGAAATATCGTAGTATGATTGGATCTCGATGTACCTCACATCCGAGAGACCGTATATTCTCGTTGTATGCATGCGTGCTAGATACCGTGCTAAGCCTACCAAAAGCACCTTGAAGCGGTTAAACGAGTCTTTCGGTATCTCCAGGAACCATTAATATGGGACTTTGGTATCCAAGGACACCGGTATGTCACTAACAGCCTATGCGTATGTCGACCATGTGGTGTCGATACTCGTCAAGCACGTTAGGAGGTGCTCAGTTTTTGGGTGACAAGTTAGTGAGCTGGTCTTCAAAGAAACAAATGAGTACTTCCATATCTACTACAGAAGTTGAATACATAGCCATATCATCATGTTGTGCTCAAATCTTATGGATGAGATCCCAATTAACTAAATATGGCTTTGTATTCAACAAAGTTCCTCTGTATTGTGATAACAAAAGTGTCATAGCTCTCTGCTGCAACAATGTCCAACACTCAAGAGCAAAGCACATTGACATTTGACATCATTTCATCAGGGAACAAGTGGAGAAAGGTGTGGTTGAATTGTATTTCGTGGGGACTGAATATCAGCTAGCAGACATCTTCACTAAAACTCTTTCTAGAGACCGTTTTGAGTTTATCCTCCCACGACTTGGCTTGAAGAGTCTATAACCGGAAACACTCAAACGTCTTCAGGAGGAAGAAGAGGAGTAAATGTGTTTCTTCATCTATTATTTGTAAATTTTCTTTCAAAAAGCAAAATACAAAAATATAAAACAAGCAAAAAGAAAATAGAAAAATATAAATTTTTCAAAAACCCCTAAAAATCATAAAATCGTGAAAAATTCCAAAAATATTGTTTTTTCAAGGCATGTCTTCTGGTTTCGATAACATCTACGGACTCAGAAATGTCATTCAATAATGGCACGGTTCTTTATATGAAGTTCGATCAGAGGTCATAAATATTCTTTTCAAAAAAAATTGAGATGGAGAAAAATGATGGCTTACTGTCATTTCAGACAATAACCCGGGCTTCAAATAATGGCTTGCAGTTATTTCAGATCAGAACCGATTTTAAAGAAAGGACGAGCCATGCTAAATTATTTTAATATCTCATGCTCGATCCTAAAACAAAAAGTTCATCAGAACATTTGTCACCAAAAAGACAAATGTTTCCTCACAAATGTTTTTCCTTCTAAAGATTCTTCTGAAAAATATTTGTCTTCTAATGAAAACAAAATTGCTTTAAAAATAACTCGAACTTAATTTAGAAAATCATCATAACTTATCTTTTTTCTAAATCTCAATCACTCAATCAACAACTTTGGTCATTGATTGAGGGGGAGAATGATTTCAAACAATTCAAAAAGGTTATTTTTCAAACAATTGGCATTAAAAGGAGCAAGGTCTATATTTTTTTTAATCATAAATAACATTTTATCCGCGATTGGATCAAGACCAGGCTTAAATCAAGTTTTCATTTCAAATGGTACACAAGCTGAAAATTTTACATATGGTGCCTGAGCATGTTAGATCAATGGAGATTAAAGTTTCAAAATATGATCCTTATAAGTTAAGTGTTTTAAAAGCAAGTCACATTTCTCCTCAAAAAGTTTTTGAAAATAATTTAAATCAATTGGGATCACAAATCTCAAAGGGTTTGAAAATTGTGATCGGGGGAGAATTTGTGATTTAAATTGGAAATAAACTGATAATTTGATAAGTGGTTTTAGAAATAAAATAACAGGCACTCCTTTCTACATGTGCCAAACGATTTCAAATTTTCCATGCACATGTTAAGGAGGAGCATTTATCTTAAACCAAAAAGGATTGAAACGTGATTGATTTGACTCAAAGTGCAAGTTTTCTTTAATATGTGCAAAACTCTTTCGAATCTCGATGCACATATTGAGGGGGAGCAATTAAAAGAAAACCACATCCTCCTCAAAATGTTTTATATAAAAGTATCTAAATATTAGATTTAATCGGGGGAGTGATGATGATCATTTTAGAAAACGATTTCAAGAATTGGAGCTTTTATTCAAATCTAACCGTTCATTGACTTCTTCCTCCATGTGCAAAAATGATTTCAAATACTTGAAGCACATGGTGAGGGGGAGCATTTCTAAAAGATTAAAAACAATTAAGGTACAAAATTCTTTGATTTTATATCACAAGTACCTTGATTGATTTTCAAATGGTTTTCATTTGGATTCGAGGCGGAAAGAACAATACTAAAAGACCGACCAATTTACTTTATGCGCTGGAGATATGAGGATGGTTAGGTTAGGTATTCGTTCCCACGATCCCGCCAGATCTGGAGGGATCTACAAAGGGACAATTCACTAGTTAGTGTAGAAATCCTTAGGTATGATGTAAAAAGGAGAAAAATGGGAATATGGGAAGAGTGCCGACTGAGACAGAGCTAGGACTGGAACAAGCCCAACAAGGTTCTAGTTATGAAGTCTTGGTAAGCATTGAAGGGGTTGAAGAATGAAAAACAAATAAAAAGTGAAAAGGGTGAAAAGAAATAGCCCTTTAATAATTCAACCTTAGGCGTAAACCGGTTCAATTCATATGCTCTTGGTGGTTACTAAGGTAAAGCGGTATTGAAGACAAGACGTCATGGACCCAAAGGACGACCGCACCAAACTTCCCAAGCTACTCAAGTTCTCTTAAAAGGACTTGTTTCATTCTCACGGGGAACCTACATAATCTATCAACTTTCTCTTAGAGATAGTTGATATTGATGAAGGAGACCCTCTCCCTATTCTTCGGTATAGGAAACCAAATGTGCACAATAGAGTCTAGAACCAAGAGATCATCCATAAATCTCATTAGGACATGCTATTCTTAAGGACTTGTTGTTTCACACAATGTGGAAAGTAAGAATATATTAAGAGTCATACGCATTATCCATGTGATATTGCTAGAACATCCGAGTGATATGAAAAATACTCACAATGAAGATGTAAATCCTTCTAGAGCCAACATCAAACAAGCTCTTGGTGGGTGACATGTGAGATCTTTTCATAAGATCAAACTTGTGACAACTGGATAGAAACGATGGGGCGATTCACTCTTGAATTAACCTTAGTCCAGGAAATGGATTGACGAATACCTTTGATAAAACCATTCGATATGCTCAACAATTCCTTTCTAGATGTGTATTAATTTTCAAAATCAAAAAGGGTATTTATGATTGAAACTTGATTTTTCTTCTAAAACCTTCGTAGTATTGCAAAACCCTTTCTCTTAAGCAATACGCGATTTTTTTCAAATCATTTTTCATCAATCAGTGAATCTCAATTCGTTGGTTCACTCACTCCGTGTTGTCTACTTTGGGACGCTCCAGTTTGAGAACGGCTAGATTAGCTGCGAAACCCTGTCAAGAAGATTCTTCGGAATTCTATCGATCACAGCGTGATTTATATCGATCAACGGGAACCGTGGTTCTTGCAACCGTATTCAACGGAAGTGAATAAAGACACTTTCGTGTGTTTTATTGCTAATTGTTGTTTCCAGGAACATCAGACGGTTGCAGCTGATCAGAAATGAGAAGTCAATCCATAACCTCATGCTCACACACCACACTCACGTTTAAAGAAATCATGACAAGTGAATGTCTACACTCTTATGCTCTGATATCATCATAAGATGTTCACTTTCAAATTGACACCATCGTGCTATGCTATGTTTTTCGCTACGCTAATGCAAATATCAAGATTCAAAGAAGCTTCCGCAACTCTGATGAAAAAATGTTATGATCCAATAATGTGAGCATGTCGGTCTAACGTCACAAACATCACATGAAAGCAACACAAAGGATGAACCAAGAGATTTATGGTGGCTGATTATCTCTAAGAAGGGTCAAAGTACAAAAAATCCGTGGATCAGTTAAAGACCTCCACTTAAAATATAACACATGCAGAATATGAAGAATCAAATATTACGGGCTATAGAGCAAAGAGCTTAATCAAGAATTCAAGAACACACAAAAATGTAATATCTGTTTGTAATTGAGGTGACCTCACTTAGGGGGAGATTGTTGGGATTTAGAAACTCCAGTAGTTAAACACTCGGTCACCTCAAGTATATGTATTCATTAGAAAGCTTGTAGTCGTAGTCATTTAGTAATAGTTAGTAGTTAGTTAAGTAACACCGTGGAGGACGGACGGGTCTTTACCCACTGTATGCCTTATCCACAGCCCGTAGATGGTGTATCAAGTAAGACACTATAAATACCCTTTGCCTAGCAAGGCAAAGGGTTAGAGCTTCATAATACATTTTTCTTTATCTTACTAGAAGTTCCCATTTCTCTCAACTTTCTCTCTAGCTCAAACCTCATTCGAATCCATGTGTGCTTGATTGTGTGTTTGTGAAAACCAATATGTTACACTAACCTATATTAAAAACTGGATCCTAGAAGAAAGGTTATAGAGAACAAGACCCTCGACACAACACATAAGAGTGGATTAAGTTCTTATGTGTCTCCCTTGCGGAAGAAATGTTCTTTCAATAAGATGATAAAAGAAGAAGTTAAAATACAATAAGTAGACTTAGAGGATAGAAAGAAAAGAAATTAGAGAGAAGAATGAATGGCAAGAGGTGAGTAATGAATTAGACAATAGGGGTATTTATAAGTGACCCAAGAGTTGAAACAGTTCTGGGCGCGCTAGCGCTTCAGCTTGGCGCGCCATAGACTGTCTTGTCTCTTGGCTCGTTTACAAAGTCCCCGCTCTTGTTAAACCCTAAGTGCACTTCACCTTTAACCTTTCCAATATCATTCCAACACTCAAAGTGGGATAAGGTCAACCAACTCAATTAGCCAAATATTAGATAATTAGAAATATTTGATGAGGTGGTATAACTAGATAGCTGGGGAGCTTAGTCCAATTTGAAAGAGAAGAAGAGAACCATTGTACATTTGATTTTGGGTGATGGTTTACCCCATCTCATGTCTCGGATCCTAGCCTCTGATGATGTACACGTGGCGCTCTGAAAGTGTTCATTGGCGTAAAGCCCACTAGGCTACTGCAAGGGAGCCCGCCGATACACAAGAGTCCAAATCACTGACCCTAACGATCCAAGGAGCTTTAGCCTCCAAGGATATAAAGGCTCCGCCACTAGAAGACAAACATAATATTTCGTGGGCCCTACCTGTGTAATGGTTGTCCCTATTCTTCGTACATGCATACAACTGTACGTGGGCACGATTTTGGAGGCTATTCTCAGATCCTTCCTATTGGCCACAAAGAATACGCTCTCTCTCAGCCAAACCTGCTGAGACACGTGGTGGAACTAGATCAATCCTAGGGTTTTCATATAACTAGCCGACTCATTCATCCATTTTAAGTATGTCACTCACTACTTTTCTAGTTTCTTTCTCTAAACATTATCCCTAAATACTTGGATGACTTATTCTCACGCCTGAGTCGGTTCGCTGGGTCTATCCCTGCGCTCTATCTAACCTAAGTGTGTTCTTTTGTCTTATGTCTTATCATGACCGTCAAAAAAAAGTTCAAGGAGATCCAACAAAGCACAAGGACCAATTATGTAATTTACTCTTATATTTATCTAAACTTAAGAAAATTGAAAAATTAATTTTTGAAACTTTTCTTAATTATTTGTATTAAAAGCTATTTAAAAATGATTATCTACTCATAGAAGTAATCACGCGCTCACCGCAAGCTTCGATCAAGGTGTAGTTTATTGTACGATTAATGGAAAACCCGATGACACTTGTGATTATCAAAAAGTTTTGTAGGGTTTGTTTTTAACCTACTTTAGATACTTCTATATGAGCATGAAGACGAAGAGTAGTGCACAACCTACGTCTCCAACTTTGATGACATCATCCATGGTGTCCCAAGGGGATCGAAGTGAAGAGAGGCAAAGGAATTAGCAAGAAGTAGGCTTCACGCATGCAGATCCGATGTCAAACATAACATCCACCAACCAAGCTCTACCTAATGTTACTTCTGAAACACCCTTACACCCAGATGTGTAAATGATTGATGAAGCCTTCGTTATGACAATTACATGCAACTAGAGCCTCTCATGAGAAGACGCACAATAGCACTAAGGCTAAGGGATGTAGCAACTCAGTTGGATTACTCGAGTAGTGATGTGGATGAGGAAATTGAAGGCGATCTTCCGGGATCTTGACCACAGCCTGCATGAAGGGTGGCCGACCAGGCTGCAATCAATTTGCCACCTTTGTTGGCGGCATATTAAAGACAAACAGATCATAGAAGAAGAGCAGCCTTACCGCGAGATTCAGAAGGGCAACAACAACAGCCTTTGAACCCTCTAGAGACGGATGTCCAGCGGAGGATAATACATCCTTAGGGAGGTCACAATCCTCCGATACCTCAAAACCCTCTGGGCGGGAAACATCTTCCAAATCAGACATATCGCAGGATGCGAGATAGCCACACCCTCCAGCTAACACCTTCACCCAGAATAACACATATCCACCCAATAGTGGCTATCCTCCGCAGAGTCTTTATCCTCCGAACAACCACTATCTTCCAAATAATGTTTACCCTTGGAGTGAAATGTACCAGCCTTCGAGAACATACCAAGGTCACACATACCTACCTTACCCATGAGCTATTAAAACCTGAGTTACCCTCCGGTAACATTGTATCCCCCATAAAACTAGTACCCTCTGGTGAGCTTTCAAGATCAACCACAATACTTAATTGAAACATTCAGTTTGTCACCCCTCATTAGGTGGATTGAAGAGTTCTAGTTTCCAAACTGACTGAAGGTTCCAACTCACGGAGGACACTATGAAGTGAAGTGGGATCCAGACAATTTCTTGCATTTCACATGTATTTACGGGGCAAACGTTGGATGTGACCATGATCGAAAAGCGACCACAAGGATCGAAATTATTGGCATTCTCTTATGGTGGTGGACTATCCCAATGGCCTGAGGATGTAAGACATTGGACTTTGTTTCTCAATGAGTTTTGGCTTAGTTTCTAGTTATTGTGTGGAAACATAACACTTTGTACTAATGTTGGATTCAGTGGGAGGTAAGGAAAGATGGCTTCTTGGTCGAGATGAAAATTCGCATCTCCAATTTGAAATAGATTTGAGAGAAGGATATTTTTCCTATGGCCCCTCGTGTGAAAATGATTTGTGAAAGCATGGCCATGCGACAAAGTCTATGACACTTTGGGAGAATAAATCAATCAAGATAACAAGAAAAGGATGAAAGTGTTATGAGAATATACATCTGATGTGTATGATTGTTGGGAATTTAGCATACACAGTTTGTACTGCCAAGCTTAATAGTTAGTAATGTTAGCTTAGAATGTGGACTGCAAAGAATATAACTAGCCATACAAACTGCTAGTACAATTAGTTAGTACTGCTTATCAGATTCGTATAGTCGGTTAGATAATTATAGAAAAGTTTCTATAATATGTATCTTGTGCAGAAAGTTATTGTAACCCTAGAAGGACTCCTTAGCATATAAAAGGAGGTCCTAGGTTAGATTTAGAGTACTAGCAATTAGGAGGAAGACCGACTTTTTGATATTACATGAAATAGTCGTAAAATTCCTATTATATTTCCCTAGGTTAAGGTATCTTTGTTTTTTCGCCATACCAACGACTACTACTAAGTTCTAAGATAAAATAAATATTGTTTAAGATGTTTACAACACATTGTCCAAATTAAGGTCCTTGACCTTACCTCCTATTTCTCTCAAACTTCTCCATCAAAACCCCTCAAACTTCACTTTCAAACCCATCAAGCTTCCATCTCATTTCTTCTTCTTCCCCATTAGAAAGTTGTCAAGATATTTAACATCCCCTTCGTTTGTTGGAACTCTTGAGATGGGCTTGGGATGTCCGAAAATTGCTCAATGTAAGCTACAGGGTCGAGATGGTAGTTGCCTATAGGGTTGCTTCCTTCTCCCTCCCTTTCTTCGGATGAGTCCGTCAGTGGATGAGGTCTTTTACCCTCAACCATGAACCTCGTTGTCTTCTCATCGGATAGGGGTACCATGACTTTGTTGCAGAAGAAGTGGTCATCGGTATAGGGAGATCGTTCTAGGGCAAAGACAAAGTTAGCTAGGTGAGTAAGGAGCATAGCATAAGGTAGCACCATCTTGTCCGTCTACAAAACGCTTGCCATCCGCTTGATCATGTAGAGGCGAGGTTGAAAGGAGTTAGAGTTGACAAGGCAATAGATCATGTAAACTAGACATGCGTTAGGATGATCCTTGTTTCCAACCAAGCAAAGGACATTCTCCCTAAGAACTTGTTCCCATTTCTTGTATAGAGGGAACATCTCTGAAAGTTCCATCTGGAAGGGATCCCGATGGATGACCTTTAAGTTTCTAGTTACCTGAGTTGGGGAGGCTCTTTAAATAAAAATGGTATCTCTCACCGTGGCCAGTTCCGGGAGGGGTGTGAAATAAACCGCATGCTCATTGACCATGTCATGAAGGTTGGCTAATGACCATTCATTGGAATATATGCATACTCCATGGTGAGGAATACAAAGAATCCGGGCAAACTCAACAAGGGTCAAGGTGTAGTTGTGTTCATTGATGATGAACGCAATTGAGATGGTTCCGTCTTCATTCCTTATGATCTTAATGCTTTTGTAGAACTCAAGAACAAATACAGGGCATATTTGTTCGTTAATGTTGAGACGACATTGAAGGTTGATTCCCGAAAATACCTCGGGTATGTCGATTTTGTTGAGAAAAGATTGTTCGACTACACGGCCTTCATGAAACAACCACTTTTGTAGCATTTTGAAAGTCTTTCGGTCTTCAGGGTTAAGACCTTCCTTTCGATGGTACATTGGTATGTAATGAGCCGTATCTCGGCAGTCTTGTTGCCTAGAGCTTGGCATGATTGATACTAAAAACCAAAGCCACAATGTGGTGTTAATTATGTGAATAGTTCCTTTTTGAGGTTCATGACAATTTTTGCTCAACACATCTCTTTTGAATTCATTATGAGTTTCTAATTTGTATTAACAATGTTTATTCTTTGATTAGTTATCTTAGAAAACAATGTGATAGCAAATTGTGACAAACCCACTTGAATAAAAGTTCTCAAGATGAAAATTTATGCTACTAGGAACTAGAGAATGGAAATTACAATGTAGTGAAGATAATATTTACACAAGTGATTACTTTCCTTAGAATGATGAAGAAGGATCCCCTATGAACAGTAATTATGGGTTTATCTTCGTATGTGAAAGAGTAAAGTAGGGAGTAGAAGTCCACAGTGATCATCAAGCACTTATTTTGTCTTTTGATGTGTCGGTTCCCACTGATCCCTTGAAAAAGGGATCCGGCTAGTTAAAACGCGAGGATCTGGCAGTTCAGCAGAGAAACAGTTGAGTGAGTTTGATAATTTTGACACAGGAGTTTTGATTTTTGTCAATGGTCTTGCTCTATAACTTAAAGTTTGTTTTTAGGTTCAAGGTTTTGACGAGTTTTACAAAACTCTTTTGAAGAGGTTCCCTTTTAGGAGTAAGTCATAAGTTGGGAAGTTAAGAATCATGACAAAATACTATTTTATCATGATATGGAAAGTTTCGAATGGAAACTATTGACATAGATTTCTAATGTAATGCCAAAATCCCCATTTGAGAAATGATGAACCAAAACTTTTGATTAGTCAAGTTCTCTTTATGAGGTAAAGATGTATAATGACTAGTTTGTAGTTTTATCTATGGAAATCAACCAAGAATACTATTCTTGATGATGTGTTTAATATGAAGAACAACGTTTTGGAGAGTTGTGATATTGAAGTATAAGCATTAAGTCAACGAGTCTTTCTATACTATATGTAATAAAATTATAATACTATCTAATATAGTTAGGAAGCATATATTATTAATTTATCTACAAACAATTATTATTATAGTTAGAAGAACATATCTTTGCTATATATTCTTTTTATGATTTTTGAAAATTATAGACTCGAAATTCTTAATAAGCTTTTAAAATACCTAATTGTATTTTGTAAAACCAAATAGTTAACTAATTTGGATTCTTCTTTGGGTCTTTACTTCATTTTTCTTTAGATGGAGCAAAGTCATTTAAACAAATCCTAGCATGAAGAATTCTCAAAAGAAAATGTTAGAATGATCTATCACTATCCAACATTTAAAGTATAAAAGTTTCTAAAACATGATTTTTTGTTTTAAAAAATTTCTTTCTTTGTAGTTTTCAAATATACACGGATCGTATCAAGTTTTTAAAGTACAATATACTTTAAGAAACTTGGTAACGAAGCTTTGATACCAATTGTGGAAAACTATAATGGGGTTGAATAGTTTTACCGATTAAAACTTTGTTTTAGACTATTTAGATTGACTTATGTCAATCTATTTAATATGTATGTTGGATAATGGTAGATAAGAATATAAGTAAGTAATGCAAAGATAAAGAGTAAAGAAACAGAAAACCACGACATGAGTATTTATAGTGGTTCGGCTACAAGGACACCTTCCTTGTCCTACTCCACTCCCCGAGTACCCCACTCGAGAGTTCGTAAGCACTACACAACACAAGCTCCTTAATGCGGCGGAGAAGCCTTCACAACGTCGTCTACTCTTTATCCGGTACTAGGCTAGACACCAAGTTCTTCCACGAGGTAGAACCACACCTATCACAACGTTGCCTACACTTTATCCGGTACAAGGCTAGATACCGAGTTCCATTACAAAAGAGGAACTACTACCCAACACTACACTACAACAAGACTACCCTAAAGGAGACACACTCCTTGTTACAACACTAGAAGGATATCAATATCCTTTAACCAAAACTATCTATCTTATACATCGATGCACCTTATCAAATGTACACCCTTGGCACCTTTCACTAATGCCTTCGACACGACCCTTTGGCACCTCTCACTAATGCCTTCAACACAACACTTCTATGGAAGGAGGAAAGAACTATTAACAAGATACACTTCAGTGGTCTCGATGATGACGAAGCTTAGCAACTCATGACCTTGAGCTTGCACGTCTTCAAGAGGTGGTGATCTCGCCTTTAAGAGGAACCTAGAGAATTACACAAACATAAAACTACATAGAATGATACTTTGGATAAGAGGTTAGAGATGTTACAATACTGATAGAAAGTATGTGTATGAGTGGTAGTGAGCAAGAGAGAAATGGCTCACTATTTATAGAAAAAATTGTCTATTTTCCCACGGTTCCCACGGATCCTCCCCAGAGGGATCCGCTAGTGCAATCCTGGGGATTCGGCTACTGGGTAAGTTTAGTCCGGATTTCGGGTTGCAAACCGGGTTACGGGTTATGGGTTATGAACCATGGGTTATGGGTAATGGATTATGGATACCCAACCAGATGCAATGTACCTAGACATTGGGTTATGGATCTTGGGTCATGGGTCATGGACTTTGGGTCATGGATCATGAATAATACCCAACATGAATTCATGCATGATGTCATGCAATGGGTCATGGGTTATGGATCATGCTCCATGGGTATGGGTTATGGACTTTGGTTTTTACCCAACAACGTTCATTGTACCTAGTCAATGGATAATGGGTTATGGGTCATGGGTCATGGACTTTGGTTTTTACCCATTACAATATATACAAAGTATATATGTACATTTCCATATTATGTAAATACTAGTTGTTATACATATGCATTTTTATAAGATGTAAACAATATTACTTGTTTAGTGTTTATATGAAAATGTCTTTGGTTTTATATAACTTATTTACTAAACATGTTTTGATATGGTTTTAATATGTTTAGTATAAGTGTGTTAGTAAACTATTGGCTCAAACCTTTTACATATTTCATTTGTTTCATTAAAATGATTTTATTTTTGTTATCAACAAAACATTAGAAGATCGTAAAATATAAATAAACGTTTTTATGGTTTATTTGTATTAACAGAACCCGTACCTTTAAAAATTGAGGACAATGTTTCATTTTAGTCTGGGGTGGGTAATCTTTCGATTAGATTTTTTTCCTAGCACTTTTCCGTGTACTCTAGCAACCTCGTTTTTCCTCAAAAATGAGGAAAAATTGATGCAAAAATGTGAAAAATTCAAAAAAATGTATATGTTTTGACACCTTGTTGACTTTCTGCTGGTTAGAGTAGGAATAGAATTTTGACTTGACTGGGCTTGTTGAGCCCTAGCTTGTTCCCTTAAATATGTAATCATAAGCTTCTACTAGTTTCTCGTACAAGGAGCTATAAAACGCGAATTCTAGCTTGAAAAAGCCAAGATTTTGCATGTTTCCACAATTGACTTTAAATATGTGTGGCTTAATTATTTGACTAAGCATTCGCGGATCTCATTATTTGAGATTTTAAATTTGCAGAGATCGAAAAATGATAGAGTTATTTATGAGTTAAGATGCTAAGCGTGGAGTAGATGGTTCTCTTTAGAGCTCGTGAAATTTAATTGTGGCTTCTTGCTCCCATAAGATTAATAAACCCAAAATAAATGATTTTCAATAAATAACGTTTCACTGTTTTTACAATTCTTAGTTTATAATTCGTTTCTCGAGGGTCCCCGATGGTGGAACTTGGGGTATATACTTAGATCGTGTCAGTGTCGTGTGCTTTAGGATGCGGTTAATTACACCTTGGATCCTCATTTCTAAAAATAGGAGTTTAGGTCTTGGCTACCCTCTTACACCGGCCCTTGGACCCTTAATTCTAAAAGGCATTAAGGTCTTGGAACTCTCCATTGTAACGGCCCTTGGATCCTTTATTCCGAAAATAGGCGGTGAGGTCTTGGATTTCCGTAGTTCCGTGAGTTCTAAAGTACATGGGGTTAGGAGTGAGGCATTAATATAAAGATTCAAAAATGGTATAAATAAATAAAGTGGCATGAAAAGTGAATAATAAATAACCGATGTCGAAATAAGACTCCTAGTACTGTCGGTGACGCCTGATGTGCATGTTGTTTAAAGGACGGAGGATCTATAAAAAGTTGTCTATGTTGCTAGTATAATAATAAAAGCCTCATTTCTAGTCCGGAATGTTTAAAAGAATTTCCAAAATCGTGTTAAATCAGGATCATTGGGATTTAGAAAATCCGGTAGTAAAAGACTCGGTTACCTCAAGTATATGTAATCGTTAGAAAGCTTGTAGTCGTAGTCGTTTAGTTATAGTTAGTAGTTAGTTAAGTAACACTGTGGAGGACGGACGGGTCTTTACCCACTGTATGCCTGATTCACAGCCCGTAGGTGGCATATATT
This sequence comes from Chrysanthemum lavandulifolium, assembly GCA_022545495.1. Classification (NCBI taxonomy): domain Eukaryota; kingdom Viridiplantae; phylum Streptophyta; class Magnoliopsida; order Asterales; family Asteraceae; genus Chrysanthemum; species Chrysanthemum lavandulifolium. The sequence goes on along the minus strand of CM040245.1, from coordinate 179,313,103 downwards.
GTAAGACACTATAAATACCATTTGCCTAGCAAGGCAAAGGGTTGGAGCTTCATAATATATTTTTCTTTCTCTTACTAGAAGTTCCCATTTCTCTCCACTTTCTCTCTCTAGATCCTCATTCATACGAATTCATGTGTTTGTGACTATGTGTTTATGAAAACCAATATATTACAAATGGTATCTAGAGCCATGGTTTGATCATCTACTTTACATGTTCTTGGATTCTTAGTTGGTTTTCATAAGTTTTTGGTTTGAATGAGTTTAGAGACATTTTCACCATTTTGATCTTATTTAGTGTTAAAGTTTGGATTTTGATTGTATTTTTGTGTTCAGGATCATCATATTAGTTTAGTTTTTGGTTTGGAAGGCTAGATTCATCTTGGTTGTGGTGTTTTTGATTGGAAAATTTTGGTTTTTTTAAGTTTTGTTGGGTGTGATTTGGTCCTCGTACGCTAATTCTTGACTACGGTTTGAGATATTTTAGGAGCGACTTGACCTTAGTTTTGTGTGGTTTGATCTTGTATGCGCTGCGGTTTGAGTAGTTTATGTTTGCGGTTTGATCAAATTGCTGCGACTAGCTAGTATTTTGCCTGCGACTTGTTATTTTTTGTGCTGTTTGAGGAGAAAAGGACAAAAGGACAAGTAGTGGGAGTACTATTGTCCCCTTGCGAGTTGTCAAAACGTGCGATTTATCCCTTGCGGTTTGATAAAAGGTGAGATTTGATTGTTGCGGTTTTTATCCTGCGATTTGATTGCTGCAGTTTGTTAATCCTGCGATTTGATTGTTGCGGTTTGGTAATCCTGCGATTTGACTGCTGCGGTTTGGTAATCCTGTGATTTGACTGCTGCAGTCTGGTAATCCTGCGAGTTGATTGTTGCGGTTTGGTAATCTTGCAGTTTGTTACTGCGATTTGTTGCATGCGACTTGATTCACTGCGATTTGTCACTTGAGATTTGTCATTTCTATTGTGTTAAGTTTTACGGTTTTCTCTTGATTTAGTAAAATCCCATGAAAGAATCTATTTCCCGGTTTAATCAAAGAGTAGTAAAATCCCCGTGTACTTAGGAATCATGTCTACAATCACCTCTTCCGTTGCTGATGACGTTCAAGCTGCAGGGTTCGGTACTCGTCCTCCTATGCTTGATAGAACTGATTATGATTCTTGGGCACAGAGAATCAGACTGTACTACTTGGGAAAAGAGAATGGTCATAACATCATTAAGTCAATTGATGAAGGACCATTCCAAATCGAAACTACCAGAGATGTTCTTGAAATTGCAGCTGATGGAACCGTCGTCTTGGGTTTAGATAGACAAAGGACGTATGATAATCTTGATGAGAAGGAGAAAAAAAGATTTGATGCTGACATTAGAGCCTCAAACATCGTACTTCAAGGTCTACCAAAAGACATTTACAAGCTGATCAATCATAATACTGAGGCCAAGTCAGTCTGGGATAATGTCAAGATGCTTCTCTCTAGTTCAGAACTGACTAAGGAAGATAGAGAGTCACAGCTTTATGATGACTTTGAGAACTTTAAGATGAACCCAGGGGAAAGTGTTACTGAGTATCATGTGAGGTTTCACAAACTTGTGAATGATATAAGGAACATCAATATGACAATGCCAAATATCCAACTCAATTCCAAGTTCGTAAACAACATGAACCCTGAATGGCACAAAATTGTTACTGCTGTCAAATAGAACAAAGGATTGAGGAACACCAACTATGAACAGTTGTATGCTTACTTACTTTAACATGAGAAGCATGCTAAATTTGAGCATTTGATCTTGGAGATATTTCTTACTTACTTCAAGGTCTACTAAAAGACATTTACAATCTAACACTGCTGCTGCAAGCTCTTCAAATGACTCAACTGCATTTCTTTCTAATGTGAGAGTAAGTACCAAAGCATCACAAGTCATACCTACTCAGGATCATAATCACATTACCATACCAGACCCAGGATATAACCCATCTAACATGTTCATTGAAAACCTTGCAAACCAACTGGCCCTAATGGTTCAACAAAACAGAAACCTACTTCCCCACACCAACAACCACCTCAGAACCGCATCTAATCTACATAATCATGCCATTATTAAAGATGGAAGGGTTGTGGTTTAGAACGTGCAAGGAAGGCAGAATGTGAATCCACCATATAATGCACAAGGAAATGTAGTAGCTGGAACTGGTTATGGGAATGTTGGAGCTGGAGCTGGTTATGTGGGTAATCAAAATCGAGGAAGGATCACGGTTCAGGGTCAAGGGAAACCAATTAAGTACTACAACTATGGAGGGGAAGGACACATTGCTAGGAACTTCACTCAGCCAAAACGTCCACCGTAATGTAGAGCGCTTCAGGGATAAGATGATGCTGGTGCAAGCTCAAGGTAATGGAGTTGTGTTGGATGAGGAAGAGTTATTGTTTCTTGCTGATGGGAATGCCAGACATATGATGTAGATGTGGATGAAAAACCGGTGCATGATTTAGCACAAAACAATCCCAATGTCTTCCAAATTGCAGATTGTGATGCTTTTGACTCTGATGTTGATGATGAACCAGCGGCACAGATCATCTTTATGGCTAATATCTCTCCAATGGTATCATCACCTCAACAAACCGGTCCCTCCAAGGAATCTATCATATCAGAGGTACTAAAACTATATGATGTGGTTTATGTGCAAAAGGTTCCCAATGAAGTACAATCAACAGAATTCGTTGAATCAAATATTAAAAATATGGGCAATAGTAATGTTGTCCCATATGATCAATATGTGAAGGACGATGAAAGTCTTGTTGTACTAAGTGATGCATCTTCTACCATCAATGATGAATATGTGTTTGATGAGTATACTAATTATGTGCCTGATGATTCCATGACCACTAAAATAAATATTTATAAGGATCAAGTTGCCATCTATGAACAGCATGCTAAATTTGAGCTGACCACACGTGAGCAAGAAAAGGATAGCCAAATGCGTACATTAATCAGGAAAAGTAATTTAAGGGAAGAAACATTAAAACAAGAGTTAAATTCATTACAAGAGAAACTTAATAAAGCTGTTAAGCGAAAGCAAGAACTTCAAAAAAATATAAAAGTGCTTAAGCAGGAGTTCAATGCAAAGGAATCAAAGGTTTTTAATGATTTTTCCAACCTTAAAACTTTGAAGAACAAACTTGAAAACAAGTTGGACGTACAAGGCAACACCATTCAGACTACTCACATGATCACTAAGCATAGAGTATTAAGTGATAAGCATAGTATTAACCTTGTAGAAGACCCTAATCCTGCGTATCTTAAGAAAGCAAAAACAGCTCATAATGTGATTTATGATGGTAGTGAGATTCTTAAGCCTAAACAAAAGCCAACTTATGTTAAGACACTGAAGAGGACATAGAAATAGAAATTGCTTCTAGAGAGAAAATGGAAAAGAAACTAGAAGATCCTTGGTGTGTGAGTCATAATATAATGTTTAAAACTCCCAATTACACTAAGGATAATTGGATAACCACAGCTAAGTTTAGACCTCAGACTCAATTAACCCCTGAACAAGTGTTTTGGAAGTTAGACATGGAAAAGAGAAAATCTGATGAACTTGTTGAAAACAATCCTCCCCTTAGGAAATTGCCTCCAGCCACAGTGTATCCACCCAATACACCAATGCATTTAGTACCTAGAAATCTTCCCACTCAAAGCAAAACCTTAATCAGCTTATATGTGGTTTACCAACTATTTGTTGATTTTGAGAAAATGTAAGAAGAGAATCACAACGCTGTGAATTATCAAGGGAAATGGGTTTTGAGCAAACTAAAGCATGTTATCTAAGCGAGGTCATTCCATTCTTTAAACAACTAAAAACAACTGAGAGTATTCAAATGATATAAACATCAAGTGAATGAAAAGATGTTTAATGAAATGGAAAACGAGGTTAAAACATATGAATGTGAGCTTAAAAGTAATGAGATTGAGAGGAAGAATATTCACATCCTTAATGAGAATTTGATTTATAGATGTATTGCTCAAGATGCGTTTTATATTGTCACGAATTATTCCATTACTGCTTCTCAATTTCATGATTTATCGATTGCATTGAAAGTCTCACAAGATCGTGTCAACGAGCTTAAAACCAAAAATTCGAAATTGCATGGAAAAATTGAAAGGGATGATCATGATAACATAGTCAGGCATTTTTCTAAATTAGAAGTTGAATATCTTGATTTACAATTAGAATATCAACAACTTGAAGAAAGAATTAAGACTTCAAATGCCAAGACATCTTCGGATGCTCCTGAGTTTGATGCATGTTTTGAAATAAACTCTCATGATAAACGGATTCAAGCTCACTAAAACACGATCTGAAAATTGAAAGCTCAAATTTCCCAATTGAACGGTAATATGAGTGAAGTGACTGGCTCCTACATGCCTCCTCCTTTAGATTCTCAGAATTCTCAGAATTTCCATCTTCAAAACATCATTGATGTATTACAACATGAAAGCGAGTGTTTTCGAGCTGAAAATGAAAAGGTTAAACTGCATTTCAAAGAGTTATATGAATCAATTAAGGTCACTCGTGACAAGAACAATGAAAAGATAACGTCTTTGCAAAAAGAAATTGATAATCTGAAGAATCAGGTAAAAGGGAAAATGTCAATCACTAGTGGAAATTATGTTGCACCAAAGGTGCCTGCTTGTATTAAATATGCCGTGAATGTGAAGTATATTCCTCCTCATCTTAGGAATAATGAATTTGCATTTCAAACATATTTTTCGTACCTTAAGGATAGTTTAGAGAGTCTCCGTGAGATTGTTGAAGATGATAAGATAGAAAAACCACTTGATAATGCGGTTGGGCATGCATGCTTATATGCCAAACGATCTCAGGAACTCTTAGAATGTATAATTGCAACATGTCCTAAATCTGGTACTAGGCGAGATATAATAGTTATGCCTAGTTCTATGCCTAAAGTCAAACATGTGACCTTTGATGTGCCTCATAAAGTCTCAGATCCCAGCACTTCTAGAACAGAAAAGCAAAAAGTAGTGAAACCAACTAATATTCCCATCGTTCCTTCTACAGGAGTAATTAGTGACACTAAGGCTAGCGGGTCAAAGCCTTCAGGCAATACAAAGCAATATAGGACCATGCGAGCTAAGAGTGATCAAGAGAAGAAAGTAGAAGACCACCCTAGGAATAATAAGTTTGTGTTGAATAAGATGAATCGTGTTGATTCTAGTATTAGCTATAAGCGTACTATAATTAATTCGAATTCTTCTACTATTTGCAAAACATGTAATGAATGTTTGGTTTCTGGTAATCATTATGAATGTGTTGTGGATGATTTAAGAAATGTTGTTAAATCTCCAGTTAAAAATGTCAGAAATGCTAAACAGGTTAAGGAAGTCTGGAAGCCTACAGGGACAAGGTTTAGTAATTATTAGAAGCCAACAAGGAAAAAGTTTAGTATTGTGGGTTATCAATGGAAACCTACTGGCCATAAATTCAAAATTAATGAATTTTGCCCTAAGTTGTCTAGATCTATGCCCACTAAGAAATGGAAGCCTACTGGTAGAATCATGCATTTATTAAGTTTTCTGATGAGTGGCCTTTTACTCATCATTTTAAGCCCGGAAAACACACAAAAACGTCTAAAAACACGGAAATATACCCATTTATACCGCAGATATCTTTGGAATGTGTTTTTATGTATAGAAAGGATCGAAAACAGGGCAAAACGGAAAAAATTGAGCTTGGAATGGAAAACGTGCTTTGCGGACGGAGCCGGGAGTGGATTTTCTACCTTTTTGGATCCCGGGACGCATTTTTGGAGTGAGAGTGGGAAAACAAACCCGAAATTACCTTTTCAACCCAAAATGACCAAATCACCCTTGAACCCAAAACCAAACTTAAAACGTTTTTCATTAAAAACAATTATTTCTATTTTAAACCAATCTTTTATTTTCAAAACAATTATTTTTATTTAAAACCATTTCTTTTAAAAAAAACCTTTACATTAAAAAAATTACAAAAAAAACTTAAAATACTATTTTACAAAAATCCTTTTAAAACAAACCCCCCCCCCCCAACTAAACCTTTTAAACCCCCACAAATATACCTTTGAACCTTTGTTTTCCCTTTAACCCATCCTACCTCTAAACATGTTCTTACCCAGATTACCCAAAACCCACTACAAGATCAGAACCTTAAACATCTTTGGCGCCAAAAGATCCCACTTCCCCCCTCCTGTCACTCTCTCCCCATAACTCTCATACCAGAAGAATCTAAAAGGCTTCACATGGGTTTGTTTCCTTGCCACTTTGGCAATCCACAACAGACATAAGAATGGACGGCTAAGATATCTACCCTTGGTCCCCAATCAAAATCAAGGGCTCTGATTTTTTGCAAAGAAGCATACCAAGCTCAATTCTCAAGTCTCTCTCACAAGTAACACACAGCAGAAGCAGACAACAAGGAACAAGACTTAGTTTTCTTTTTAGTATAAATAGTCAGTTAGGATATGTAAAAAATTTGTCTAGAAACTCATGTTCTAGTACCATTTTATTTTACTGTCATTTACTTTATTTGTAACAATTTAGTTTTCAATGCAATTTACTTTCAGTTCCAATTCTAGTTTTTCAAGTTTATGCATTCTTGATTTTTTTCCATGTTCTTTGAAATCTGTCCAATATATTCTTTAGTGTTTTAAACTCATTTTGAAGTTTTTGTTAATGATAAAAATAAGTTTTAAACTTTTAAAACCTTCCTCGCTCAAAAGTTAGCTATCACCTTTAAAGGGTGTTTGGATTAGTAATTCTTGGGTCAAATTCATGTTTTGACCCATTTTTGGTGTTCAAGTAGTTTTAGTCAAGTGTTAAGTCAATGTTTGATGTTGCAATTAGTTTTTAGTGGTGAAAATTAGTTTAGAGTAGTTTTTCAAAATGTAAATTTGTCTTACATGTCCATGCTGTCCCAACTGTCCAATTCTCAGTCACTTTTAAGTGGCTTAATTGTTTTTCAAAATCACAAATTAGTGTTCTTTGATTGATAGACCACATTTGTTATCAGTGTGCAACCTTTATTTTGACCATTTGTGAGCTTGTTTTAAGCTCAAAGTAGGTGCACTTGTCCTTTGTTCTGCCTCACATGCCCCATCATTCATTGTGCCTTTTGCACAAGCCCCTAATAAGCTTGTATAAACTCCCCTATAGGTATAATTTAGTTTTTTAAGATGCCATTAGTTTCAAGTTTTAGTGTTTTAGGCCTTTAGACCCTTAGGTGCTCATTAGAAAGCTTAATTTTAAGCTACAAAGCCACCATATAGGGTTGTTTTGACCTGCTGCAATAGCAGCCTTGGATGTTTTAATTAAGCTTATTGAGTCTTAGATATTTGCTTAATTTAGTTGCTTTATAGCTTTTAGATATGGTAGATTAGCTAGTAACCCTAGTTTAGCTTTTAACAAGTTTTTTTTACAAGCTTTTGATCGCTTTCTGATCCTTTAGAAGTTGTCATAACCCAAACATACCCTTATCCCATGATTGCCTTCATAAGCTGTTTTTAGTTGATTCCCTCTTATTAGTGCTTATTTAAGTTTACCCTTAATGCCTTTAGATCAGTTAGATTATCCCTCATTAGATTCTAGCTTATTAGAAGTTCCTTTTGATAGCTTCTTAATGTCCCTTAACAGCCCATAAGCCAAACCGACCCATTTGTAGATTTTAAAGTCAAGTTTTTATAAAATACTTATTTTGTCTTACATTTAAGTTTTAAAAAAAAAAAAAAAGTTAAAAATAATAATAAGGCAAAAAGGTGAAGTGGGACTTGAACACACGACCTCTTGCCCCTAACAAGCCTCACAACACACACTCTAAACCATTGGCACCTTTGGATTTTCTCAATTATCTTGCACAATTTAATGCTTTATTCCTTTAAGCTCTTTAAGCCTAATTTAGCTTTTTAAATTTTTACAGCTTATTCCAATAAGCTGTTAGCTTAGCTTTATTTTTCCTGTGTTCCTATTATTATTAGTTAGTTTCTCAAAAAAATTCATAATTTTCGGATTTGTTTTACAGTTTTTAAAGCATTTAATTAGTTAAATTCGTTTTTAATTCGTAATAAATAAAATAAATGTCGAAAAAATACCCGGCTTTTTTCTAAAATTATTTTTAGTCGATTAGAGTGTAGGAAATTTGGTTTTGCACCCGTATTCCTTAAATTGTAAAGTTTTCACGTTTTAGGCTCGGTGCGTTCCCGGTTTTCGCGTTTTTTTAGTTTTAATGCCCTAGGACGTAGTGTAGCTTCGTTTTATTGTTTCTTATGCTTAATAATAGTTAATTTAGTCATTTACTTCGTTTACGTGCTTTATTTACATTCCCGTTCTTTAATTTGTAGAATAACGTAACCAAAATTGAAAAATCCCGATCCATTCAAGCATTTTAATAACAAACCTCAAACGTCACCGTCAATTCACACCTCGTTGGGACACGACCCGGGTAACACTTGCCCGGTATCACTTATCGAGTATTCGCGGGTTTTGCGTGTTGACGTTTTTCCTTAAACGGTTGATTTGCAATTCTCTCTCGGGTATTTATATTTGATATTTCTTATATATACTATTTGAAACGGATCAAATTTTGGCGCCGCTGCCGGAGAGGTTGTGTTGCGACAATATCATTACGGTTTGATGATTAGTGACTTGAATAACCTTCCTCGTGAAGTTATTTGCTTTCCAAAAAACCCAAAAACCCAAAAATATTTTCTCTTTCAAAATTTATTTTCCTTTTATGTTTTCTATTTATAAAAAAATCCAAAAATATTCTTCTTTATTCCTCTTATCCGATTGATTCTATTTCTTTTACCCTCTTCCACCGTTTGATTCTATTCTTCGTATCCTCTCGATCAGTTAATTCTATTTCTTTAATCCTCTATAAGTTTAATTCTCATGGCGACGATCGATTATCATCATTTTTTTCACTGTAAAGGCCGTATGGAATAGGATCAGCTTTATTGTCAGAATCACGATTGTTTATGTAAGCGGTGTGGAAGGGTTGGTGCAAGCAAATATTGCTATTGGTGCGAATTATCCAATAAAAACTCTCTCGATGATTCTCCAAGTTTTTCTGACCTCCCACCTCAACCCGAGATATGTTCTATGGTTTCTGAGCCCAAAGTGACTCCCGTTTGTACTCTAAACTCCAAATCGTCTAGAATTGATCAAAATTTTTCACGATTCACGATTAAGAGTTTGTCGAGTAAACGTGTTGAGCCTAAAGTGATAGCTAAGAGAAACGAACAAGAACCGGAGACCATCACGGAAGTGGTGGAAATTGCTAGCTCTGAGACCACACCACTTGTCCCACCCCCGGAATCTTCGAAACCTTTTTCGGACAAAATCATGAACATGCTTCAAAATTGCTTGAATGAATTTCGTCAAGATTCAATTTCGGGAAATATCGTTTTACCTACCACTTGTGATTTTGTTGAGCCCTCGATTCCTACTCCCGAACCCGCGATATCCTCGTTCGATCAAGATTATTGCTACGGTTGTGGAGACCTGTTACCAAAAGGTTTTCGTTGTTACACATGTATGTGCGAGTGATGTGGAAATTATCTTACTGATGGATTTTGTTCGATTTGGGCCGATAATTCATTCGCTTATGATTCTAACCCAAACTCCTTCAATTTTCCTCAAAACGATTTCAACTACCCTCCTCAGAATTCATACGAACCACAACCGTACTATCATGATTTCAATGATACATCATTTCAGAATTTCTCTCCTCAATACCTTTATTGTGCAAATTGTGGGGGTCCTCATTATGATTACCAATGTCAATCATGGAATCAAAACTATGGGCCTGATCCTTGTTATCACACTCCTTGTTTTGACAATTACCAACCCCCACAATTTCTCGCTATAGAACAATATCCCGTCATTGATCAACATCCTCGTGAAAAACGTATTCTAGAAGAACTTGTCGAAGATCAAGCGTCTCGCTACGAAAAATCTATGCTAGAATTACTTGAAGAAGAGAAACGGGCCGCTCAGATTGAAAAATGTATTGAAGAAATACGAATCGAAGAATGAGCACTTGCAAGACGTACTCGATGCCTTGCGACTTACATTGACGATGATGATGAAAGTTTGTCGGCTCAAACCACACCCAAAGAGACCGTTAACTCTCTGAGTATGGGGGATGAGCATCTTAGCACTATTCCAGAAACAGAATCGTCTTGTGCTGAGAACCTTGTCCCAACCCCAAGTGAGTTCGAGGGTATCTCCGATATTATGTGTGATGAGCCTCTTGATGATGATTCTTTTCCTCCTACCCCTAAAGATTCTGTTGAGATGATCTCCGAGTCTGAAAATGACTATACGTCATTTGATGATTCCTTATCGTGTAGAGACATCGAGTATGTTGAGGAAATACCTACTGAGCTCGTCAGCTCGGAGGAAGTGAGAGATTTTGAGCCGGAAGATCGAGAAATTGACACTGATTTTGAAACGGATGATGAAGATATTCTTGTTGTGTCCGAGGAACCTTTCACTATGGCATTCACTAATCCTCTATTTGACTTTGATTCTGAATTCACTCAAATTTCCGATAACCCAATGTTTGACATTCAGAATGAGGATAGTGACCTTTACTTGGCAAACCCCGTTACCTCTTTACCCGAGCTCGAGGATTCTACTTCTGAAGAAAAGAATAGTGGCAATCCCACTTCGGCTTTAGACCTTCTCGAGGAGTTCGCCGATGAACTCACTCTTATTGATCATTCTCCACCGGGAGATGATGATGCTCACTTCGACTTTGAAGCCGACCTTACTGAATTAGAAAATCTTCTATACAATAGGTCTTCTGATAATTCGTCAAGTGACACTCTTATGGGAGAGGTCAACTCATTTCTTTCTCCGGATGATTCGACACCTCCGGGTTTCGAGAGTGACGAGTATGGCTTAGATCCATCATCCACCCGTCCGCCTGCTAAACCGTCGGATGATGGAATCTTCTCTAAGCCCGATACGGATGTTTTAATTGCTAAAGTGGTAGATAAGATTTCTGAACATTCCGTCAATGTTCCTCAATCTAATATTTTGCCCACCCAACCCACCCATTGTCATGTCATTGACACTCTTCTTTCTTATCCCATTTCTTCTCCATATCTTAACTCCTACGAGAGTGAAGATACCATCTTTGATCCCGGCATTTATCATTCTTTTAAGCCGTTTATATCTCATCGGAGTGAAACTTTCAACACATTCAATGTTTATCCAAACCTTTTGAATGAAAGTCCGATGGAGATTTTCTCTTCCACTTGCTTCCCCATGGACCAATGAATTCAGGGTCGAGTCAAGCTAGCGAATCAGTTAACAAAAACAGTAGCACTTCATGGGTAACAACCCATGTTTCTGACTTCTTTCTATTTTCTAACACTAAGTGTGGGGGTATTTCCCCCACCGTTGTTCTTGTTGTGTGTTTGCTCTCTGTTTCGAGATTCCCATGATCGTGATGATTGATGCGCCTGTTTTCAATCCCACCGCCCAATATCCGATATATTTGCTAACGATTATCTAGGATATCTTTATTAATCCTTTTGTGAAAAAGATTTCGCCCACACTTGGCTAGTAGTATTACCTTTTCCGTTCAATAGTTTCGCCCAGCGGTACTTTGAATATTGGGGCAATATTCAATTCTAAGTGTGGGGAATTCTAGCGAATTTTGATCACATGTGTACCTTCTAGTACCCTAGCACCCCCGTTTTGACCAAAAATTTTAAAAAAAAATTATCGTTTTAAGTTAAGTATTTGCATTTAAAAGAAGTGCCTTGCACAAAAATAATGCATTAATGCTTCGGTGTTAATGGTAGTTTAGTCTTGATTAGGCTAGAACAAGGGGAATCCCGACTCTGCTAGAGTGTTGATCTAGCTGCTCTCTTAACATTTAGGCTAAGTTTTTACGAGTTGTGCAAATGAAAATGCTAAGCGTGGAGTAGTTGGTTCTCTTTAGAGCTTATATAAGTAATCTATGGCTTTTTCTCCCAGAAGATCATTAAACAGACTAAAATACGTGCTCATTGTCAAACTTTTGAACATTCAAATAGTCTTGTTACAATAAAAAGTTTTTAAGCAAAATTGATTTAGAGTCCGAGTTCAACTTTTTATTTAAATTTTTGGGAAAGCATACTTTCTTTAAAATCCGAATAATGTTTCAAAATAAAAGTATCGTAAAAGTTGCTTGAATGATGCAATGTTGCAAGTTTAAAGTTTAAAGTCAAAAGTGAAAAAAAAATGAAAAAAGTTGGAAAATGAAAAATGAAAAACAATGAGTTGCGTGAATAAACGTACTATGTTGCTTAGGAATAAATGTGTGAAACTTGGTTTTTCTTAAATTTAAATCGGAAGTTGAACTCGTATTCGTCGAAGTTGTCTAAAACTTTGACGGTAATTTGGAAATTCTGGATTTCAAATATCCCGAAAGCTCCGATACTATTCTCGAGGGTGTAAACCTAGCCTCCTGAAAAGGACAAGCTGAGAAGAAAGTCGCTACATGGAGTGATCTCACCTTTGAATCTTGAATTTCTAAATCATCGTGAGTTGTAATCCATTTAGGTTTAGTTTTAACTTAACGGTAGCCTCGTAAATCTTTGGAATCGAATTCCCGCTGATTCCGGTACTATTCTCTGTGAGGTGTCAAAAGCCCGGTCACTTAAAACTGATGTTTTGGGATGTGCCGAGAAGAAAGCCGCTACATGGAAAAGGCCCTTTCGATCCTTAGACTTTCGTCATTTCCGGTGAGTTAGTATTTTAGTTAAGTGGATAACAACCATAACAAATGTCAATTTCGATGGTCAAACTTTTGAAAATGAGCACATTCACTTAATTTTATAAACTGTGGGAGTAAAAAGTTAAGTCTCGACTTACAAAGATTATTGATATAAGTAGTGTTAGCATTTTACAAAAACGTTTGCACAATAAGTTTAAGCTTAGTTTGAGAGTATCAAAAAGAGGATGACGATTACAATTCCCCGAAGACACACATTTTGTGTGAATCCCATTCTATGATGCCATGTTTTGATAATCGAGCATTTTATTTATTATCGTCTTGTTTAAATTTCTAAGTAGTGAATAAAAAGTCGAAACGGGGTATTCTTGGTATTCTTAATCTCATAACTTTATATGATCAGATTGTTAGGACTAGCAATTGATAGTGTGAGGGATGATGAGTGGCTTTTTACTCATCATTTTAAGCCCGAAAAACACACAAAAACGTCTAAAAACACGGAAATATACCCATTTATACTGCAAATATCCTTGGAATGTGTTTTTATGTATTTCAGGTACAAAGGATCGAAAACATGACAAAAACGGACAAAATTGAGCTTTAAATGGAAAACGTGCTTTACGGACGGAGCCGGGAGTACATTTTCTACCTTTTTGGATCTCGGGACGCGTTTTTGGAGTAAGAGTGGGCAAACAAACCCGAAATTACCTTTTCAACCCAAAATGACCAAATCACCCTTGAACCCGAAACCAAACTTAAAACGTTTTTCATTAAAAACAATTATTTCTATTTAAAACCAATCTTTTATTTTTAAAACAATTATTTTTATTTAAAACCATTTTCTTTTAAAAAAACTTTTACATTAAAAAAAATTACAAAAATTACTTAAAATACTTTTTTACAAAAATCCTTTTAAAACAAAACCCCCCAACTAAACCTTTTGAACCCCCCACAAATATACCTTTGAACCTTTGTTTTCCCTTTAAACCATCCTACCTCTAAACTTGTTCTTACCCAGATTACCCAAAACCACTACAAGCTCAGAACCTTAAACATCTTTGGCGCCAAAAGATCCCACTTCCCCCCTCCTGTCACTCTCTCCACATCACTCTCATACCAGAAGAATCCAAGAGGCTTCACATGGGTTTGTTTCCTTGCCACTTTGGCAATCCACAACAGACATAAGAATGGATGGCTAAGATATCTACCCTTGGTCCCCAATCAAAATCAAGGGCTCCGATTTGTTGCAAAGAAGCACACCAAGCTCAATTCTCAAGTCTCTCTCACAAGTAACACACAGCAGAAGCAGACAACAAGGAACAAGACTTAGTTTTCTTTTTAGTATAAATAGTCAGTTAGGATATGTAATGAATTTGTCTAGAAACTTGATGAGTGTCTAAATACTCATCATTTTTGTACCATTTAAACTGCAAAAACATCCGAAAACACTCGTAAATGCATCAAAATGATAAAATATCACAAATAAGTGTTTTATGTGTTTTAAATGCAAAATATCAAAATCGGTGAAAACGATCAAGTTTGCATAATTGGCGCTTTAGTCCCCAAGTTTAAAAAGTTGTCAAAACAGTCCACGGTAAATCAAAATAAAGAAAAATATCATTTTAAGTCCTTAGGATTCTTGAGTTGTCAAAATTGGTCCTTAAAATCAAAATTGCAAAATTACAACTTTAGTCCCTCAAGTTTTGAAATTGTCACAAATAGTCCTTGGAAATTTGAAAATGTCAAAATGGTCCTTGTACTATTGAAACTTGGCAAAAGTGATCCTTGTGACAACTTTGGAAAATTAGCGAAATGGTCCTTCAAGATTTGAAATTGCAAAACAAGTCCTTATCATTAATAACCAAGCCATGACCGCCAAAACCATTGTGACCCCGCCATTCCTTGACCCTCCTTTTGAACCCTGGTCAACACACGGTCAAATACACCTTTCCCTCCCACTGCCTTATCCCTTCCTTCTCCACTTGCCTGCAACATATTCCCATCACCTGCAACACCTTATCCCTCCCCCCTCATCATCATATCTACCAACTTTACACACCACAATTAATGCCACCCCCCCTAGTTGCAAATTTAGAAGCCCAAGGTCAAAACATCCTTTCCCGCCAAAAATCATCAAACGGCCAATATGAGCCCAATTGATCCAATGGTCCTAAAAACATATGGGATTTGCTCAGAGGACACGTGGAAAGCATTTGGTGTATAAAAGAGAAGGAAGAGAAGGCTCAAAGACATCTATCTAGTGTAATTTTAATTTGTTTATGTCAAAATAATTACTTTTTAAATTCCAGTGTATGTCCAAGCTTTTAAGCTTTGTAATTCAAGTCACTAGTGTGTAATAAAGCTTTTGTTATTATCAATTTCGGCTTTAAAGTTTCATTTCAAGATTATGCAATTTTCCAATTCAATTCTCAAAATTTTGAATGTTGTTTTAGTTGTTTCAAGGATTGAAAAGCTCTTATAAGCTCCTAAATAGCTTCTCAAAGCTGTTAGTAACTTTAAAATCCAGTTTAAACTTAAAACTTAAAAATATAAAAAAAATAGGATAAATAAGGTGAAAATCAAAATCAAAGACAAAGAATCAAGGCAATGAGCAGCAGTGTTGAATATGGAATAAAAGATGGTTTAGAACCTCATGGGAGGTAGTAGGATGGCCCTTGGTATCTAGTTCATGGTTTCTCGACTTGGAATCCATTTTGTAAGATTTTACTCATTTTAGCATTTCATTGTTTAAGTCATTTCTTAGCTTAAATCTGTATCTTTATGTTTCATAGTTGTAGTTAAGTTAAATTACATATTAAATCAAGTTGCTTGTTTATTAAAATTTGTAGTTGTTAAAATTTTAGTTTAACAAGAATAATAGCATATTTGTCATTACTAAGTTTTATCTTTGTCATTGTTCTTGTTTAATGCTTCATTAGTCTCATTAATGGATAATATAAAACCTTTAATCAAGTTCACGATCCTAATCATGAGATCCTTTAAAACTTCAAAAACAGTTTACTTAAAGGGTGTTTGGTTTATCGTAAACCTGCATTAGAAGGATGTTCATGTTGTTGTTTGTTGTTGTTTAGTGTCACATTAGTCCAATATAACTCGGTGCAACAAAGAAAACTAGTGCTTGTTTTATAAAAGTCAAAATTAGTGTTAATCTTGCCTTACTAGCTAAGCTGTTAAGAATTTGGAATGAAAATCTCATCATAGTAGCTTATAACTTAGTACTTTAGCTTAAACTCATCTTAATATAGCTTAATATAACTTATTGGTCAAATAGAAGTAATCAAAGTTCGTTTAAGTCAAAGTCTTAGTGCAAATTAAAAAGTCAAAATTTCTTAAGAGCAGTTTTTGAATAAACTTTAGAATTTTAGTGTGTGTTCATTATTAAGATTTAGCTTAAATCCTTTTGGGATATTAAAGTATAGTTGCTTAACTAAATTAGAAAAATAAAAGTTCACTTCTAATTAGCTTATTAACTGCTTATTCATTAGCTTCTTTTAAGCCCTTTTTCACAAAACTCCCGTTTTGCTTATTCCTTATTTCTGCTTATTCAGTGTGTTTTTCTTGTTGTTGTTGCTTATTCTAAGTTCCCATAACTTGTTTATAGCTTATTCAACCTTTGGTTCAGTAGTGGTAGCTTATTGAGGCTTTTAGCTTAATTTCAAGTGCTTATTCATTCAAGTAGTGTGTCCAAATCATAGTTCTTGTGCTCCATAATCATTTCTGTTAATTTTCCCTAGTTCTCAGTATTATTTTATAATATTCTGGAAGTTTTCATATTTTCCACTGTTCATTTGCTATTTTCCTGCATTTAATTTCAGTTTTTAGCATTTTTAATTAGCTTTTTATTCAAATAAATTAGAAAAAGATCAGAAAAATGCATTTTCAATTTTATTAGTTTTATAAAAATATAAAAAGCCAAAAAAATATTTTTCCATAATTTTCTTAGTTTAAATAGTATTTTCTAGCATTTTAATTAGTTTTTATAGTATTAAATTCATAATAAATACATAAAAAGTCTAAAAAATATATTTTCAGTTTTAAAATTAGTTTTATAATATTTTAGATTTTTCTAAGTCATAATTTCACTTTTCTAGCTTTATTTCATATTTTCTTATATTTTAGGGTATTATTAAATAGTTAAAAATAGTTTTTAATTAATAATAATTAGATAAATAGTTTTAAAAATAATTTTCTTTTTCTTAAAATTTTCTCTCATCATTAGGTTTGTAAAAATGTCATTTTTATATTTTTAGGATTAATATTGTTTCAGTTTCACATTTTCTTTTGTGCGTTACGTAGTTTTTAAGTTAAATTTGTAAAAGGAAAATCAAAATCATCATTTTAAAAATAGTGATAGTGTTTATTTAATATATTTTAGGTTTTTAATTTTCTTTAATTTGCATTTAAGTCGCTGTAATTTATAAATTCTTTTCTTTAGGTATAAATATTCCAAAATCCTTACTAATCACTATCCTTAGTGATTATTCGACATATGTCTGTGTTAAACACCATTCATCCTCCGTGGGACTTAACGACCCGAGAATCCACTATATTCTCCAGATCTTAATTGCATTTGCTTCCAGACTGTTTGAAGTTTGTTACAGTTGACCATTCACAAGTGGTCAGCTTGTGTGACTAAACTTGACCGTTCGGGAGCCAATCAAAACTCATGTTCTAGTACCATTTTAATTTACTGTCATTTACTTTATTTGTAACAATTTAATTTTCAATGCAATTTACTTTCAGTTCCGATTCCGGTTTTTCAAGTTTATGCATTCTTGGTTTTTTTCCATGTTCTATGAAATTTGTCCACTATATTCTTCAGTGTTTTAAACTCATTTTGAAGTTTTTGTTAATGATATAAACAAGTTTTAAACTTTCAAAACCTTTCCTGCTTCAAAAAGTTAGCTATTCTGCCCCTAAAGGGGTGTTTGGATTAGTGTAATTCTTGGGTCAAATTCATGTTTTGACCCATTTTTGGTGTTCAAGTAGTTTTAGTCAAGTGTTAAGTCAATGTGTTTGATGTTGCAATTAGTTTTTAGTGGTGAAAATTAGTTTAGAGTAGTTTTTCAAAATGTAAATTTGTCTTACATGTCCATGCTGTCCCAACTGTCCAACTATCAGTCACTTTTAAGTAGCTTAATTGTTTTTTAAAATCACAAATTAGTGTTCTTTTGTGTTCTTTGATTGATAGACCACATTTGTTATCAGTGTGCAACCTTTATTTTGCCCATTTGTGAGCTTGTTTTTAAGCTCAAAGTAGGTGCACTTGTCCTTTTGTTCATGTCTCACAACCCATCTGTTCATTGTGCCTTTTTGCACAAGCCCCTAATAAGCTTGTATAAGCTCCCCTATAGGTATAATTTAGTTTTTTAGGATGCCATTAGTTTCAAGTTTTAGTGTTTTAGGCCTTTAGACCCTTAGGTGCTCATTAGAAAGCTTAATTTTAAGCTACAAAGCCACCATATAGAGCTGTTTTGACCTGTTGCAATAGCAGCCTTGGGTGTTTTAATTAAGCTTATTGAGTCTTAGATAATTGCTTAATTTAGTTTCTTTATAGCTTTTAGATATGGTAGATTATCTAGTAACCCTAGTTTAGCTTTTTACAAGTTTTTTTTACAAGATTTTGATAGCTTTCTGATCCTTTAGAAGTTGTCATAACCCAAACATACCCTTATTGTAGGATTGTAAATATTATTGTGTTTGATGATTCGGGTGGTCTTGGATGATGGAAATACATGTTAGACATTTTAGAGAGAAAGTAGAGATGGTGTTCTTGGTAGAGAGTTGGTTCAATAAAATGTAAGGTTAGATTCCAGCCACACCCTTCCATGGATGGAAGGGTATTTATAGTTACAATGAATACGTCCTCCTATCGGATCGTGGATCGTGCATCTGATGGGTAAAGACCCGTCCTTCCTCCACGGTGTTGCACTAAACTAAACTACGCTACAAACTAACTAATTGACTACTAAATAACCTAAATAACGACACGTCTACGAGCTAACATATGCTAGACCATAATTGGGGTGACCGACACTTTAACATGGAATTTTCTAATTCCTAACAATCTCCCCCTAAGGGAGGTCACCCCATGTTTTACATTTCGAATCCTAGCATTCTATTTTGTCTTCTGTTCTGAGCTCGTAGACTACAATTCTTCAATGTCCGCAATCTTTGTGCTTTTTGTAGATATTCTTCAAAGTCCACATATTTTTGTACTTTAAGTGGAGGCCTTTAACTGATCCACATCTTTGATGATCTTCGAGCTTTCATTGAGATCATCGACCACATTAAATCTCTGGATCACCCTTTATTGTGTTGCCATCATGTGAAATTGTGACTTTCGGACCGACATGCTCACACTTTTGAATCATGACATCTTTCCATCGAGTAGCGGAGCTTTCTTTGGTTCATGATATTTGCAGAGCGTAGCAAAAGCATAGTATAAAAATATCGAGCCGAGTTATGTAGATATGCACCGGTCATGATTTCTTCAATTAAGTGTGGATTACGTGAGCATGCGGCTTTGGATTGACTCCTCAATTCGATCGGTTGCAACCGTCCAAATGTACCGCAAACAACATTAGCAATAAAACACATGAAAGTGTCTTTGATCACTTTCGTTGAATTGAGGTACACGCCCACGGTTCCCCGTTGATCGATACAAGTCATCGCCTATGATCGGTAGGATTCTCGTAATCTCCTTGACATGGTTTCACGACTACTCTAGTTGTTCTCAAACCGAACGTCTCAAAGAAGACAACACGAGTGAGTGAACCAAATGAATTGAGATTCACGTATTGATGAAAATGATTTGAAAAGCAATCGCGTATTGCTTAGAAGAAAGAGTTTTGCAATCTGACGAAGGTTTTAAGAGAAAGATCAATTTTCAATCATAAATACTTTTATATTTGAAAAGAGTACACATTCGATGTGCTAGATAAAAGAAGAGATTCGCACATCGAACGGTTTTTCCAAAAGTATTTTTCAATCGAGATACTTTTGTGTTTGAAAACATAAATACACATTCAATGTGCTAGAGAAAGAAGATTTGCACATTGAGCGGTTTTTCCAAAAGTATTCGTCAATTCCATTCCTGGACCAAGGTTGATTCAAGATTGAATCTCCCCATCGTTTCTATCTAGTTGTCACAAGCTTGATCTTACGAGAAGATCTCACATGTCACCCACCAAGAGCTTGTTTGATGTTGGCTCTAGAAGGATTTCCATCTTCATTGTGAATATTTTTACATATCACTCGGATGTTCTAGCAATACCACAAGGATAATGCGTGGGACTCTTAATATATTCTTACTTTCCACAATGTGTGAAACGACAAGTCTTCAAGAATAGTGTCCTAATGAGATATTGTGGATGATCTCTTGGCTCTAGACTCAATTGTGCACATTTGGTTCCTATGCGGAGACTAGGAGAGGGTCTCCTTCTTCAATATCAACAATCTCTAGAGAAAGTCGATAGATAATGTCGGTTCCCGTGAGAATGAAACAAGCCCTTTTAAGAGGAACTTGAGTGGTTTGGGAAGTTGTAGTGCAAAGCGTCAACGGCTCCATGACGTCTTGTCTTCAATACCGATGTTACCTTATTAAACACCAAGTAGCATATGTATTGAACCCGTTCACGCCCTAAGGTTGAATTATTGGAGGCTATTTCTTTTCACCCTTTTCACATTCAATTCTTTTCATTCTTCAACCCCTTTAGTGCTTACGAGACTTCATAACTAGAACCTTGTTGGGTTTGTTCCGAAGACTAGCTCGTCTCGATCGGCACTCTTCCCATATTCTCATTTTCTCCTTTTTTCAATATACCTAAAGACTCTACACTATCCGTTGGATTGTCCTCGGTAGATCCCTCCGGTTATGGCGGATCGTGGGAACAAATACCTAACCTAACCATCCTTGTAACTCCATACATAAAGTAAAATGGTCGGTCTTTTGGTATAGTTCATTCTTTCTTGAAACCAATAGATAAATCATTTGTAAAATTGATAAGGTTTTAAAAGGTACCTTTTTTAGGGATCGTTTAAGCCCTTATTTGATCACTTTTGTATCCGCTATTGCTTAATATCGTTCCTTTTCACTTTTTAGGTCTCTTGAAGGCAAAATGCTAGAATGGCACTTATTTGGACGAAAAGGCGCGATTATCTGAAGAAAATGGCCAAAGTCGAATCGAGACACTCAAAGCTCTGAAAACATAATGTGGCGTCGGTGTTACTGCGGCCGTCGGAAGATCTTTGTGACGGGACATAAGCCAAAACTCCTATTTTCAAGTGACGACGTCAAGTTATAAAAGAGTAGGCCGTCCGAACTCAAACGGCCTAGATGTAATCCAGACATGCCGTCGGAGGTGAAGAGGGCGTCACAAGCATAACGTGACGCGTCGCAAGTCTAACGTGGCCAAGACGAAACCCTAATGACAATGATACGACGGCGTCACAAAACATAAGGACGCCGTAGCATATGTAATATTATATATAGAATCCGAATTTTGAAGATTTAGTCTGTAGTCTTTTGAGTAAAAACCTAAATGTAACCAAGGCTGTCTTGTACAAGATTTTAGGGTTCCAAACCCTATCTTACACCAAGATAAGTGTTTTACTTCATTAATACAATTATGTCTTTGATTATTTGTGTGTATGCTTGCATGTTCTCCATGTCCGGCTAATTTACTTGTGTGTTTGCTTAGGGAATATGAAACTTAATTATTGAATATTGATTGGTTGTCTCTTATCTTAGTTGATTAATGATCTAGTAATACGATATGTCATTCGTTGTGTACTTAATGCTTGATAGAATCTTTGTGAACCTTAAAATATGACTCCTTGAGTAGTCGTAAGCTAAACCATCCAAAGAGTGCCTTAGAGTAAGAGTTTATTATCCTTAGTGGGTTTTGTAGACGAGACCCTTTGGTAAGTTCAAAGAGTTAGGGAACATATGCATACCCTACGACCTTAGAGACACAACGCAACTAGGAATAAGGACGTGACAATTCAACCACCAATAGGAGATAATTAAGGAGTAGTAAAACCTAAGTAAACACATCTTTAAACTATCATACGAGCACACAATAATTAGACATAGACTACATACACCTTAGATTAGATAAATTAGATAAATAGAGTAATCGGTAGCAATACCAACCCCCAAATCCAATACCCGAGATTCGTACCTTTCCATTTTCTAAAGAATATAAAAGATAAAAATAATCTTCCTCAACCCCAACCTTAGTGTAGTAACTTCTTACTAGCATTCCTATTCCCCAGAGAACGATATCAATACCCGTGGCTTACCCTAATACTACACTACAACGATTAGGTTCACGCTGGGGTGTTGAAAAACTTGATCGACGAAAGGAAGTTCCTTTGACCCCGAACGACGCGTGTAGCGTTATCAAGTTTTGGCGCGCTGCGGGAATAGAATAGCTAGTTAGTAGTCCACCTCGCTTAGGTTTCTTTTCTTGATTCTTATCAAGTAAACTTTTTCTCATTTTTAGCCTTCTCTTAGTCTATCCCTTCTTCGTGACCTTTGTTTGTAATCCCATCACTTTTCGTCATGGAAGGTGATTACCAACCGCCACTTCCCCCTATCAACCTCCTTAGACAACTTAAAACCCGCAGTTCCACAAAAACTCTTCTTGAACCTTTTGCAGAACCCGAAAGAGAGCTCAATAGGCGAAGAAAAGCTCTCCATGAGTCGGAACCTCATGGCACTTCCATCAATTTTGATGAAGTCACATCTGATGAAGAGTCCCCTCATTTCCCACAATCCCCTGAAACCATCATCATTGACGATCCGAGCCAAAATGGCGAGGAAATTCTCGCCATCCGGTCAATGGACCCATTAATCCTCTCAAGCAAAATCCTCGAGGAATACTCTTCCCCTCGCATCCGGATTCACGGTGCCATTGTCATCCTTGAGCAAGTCAATGAGGTCTCGCATGCCTCGACATTTGGCTGATCCAAAATGCATGTCAATTCCATGGATCCCATAGCGAAAACCCAATCCACCACATCAAGCAGCTTTTAAAATTGTTGACGCTATCTATGCCGACGGGCATCCAAGGAGACATCTAGACTCGGTTTTCCATTTTCTCTTCAAGGGCAAGCCAAGGAGTGGCTCGATAAGCTCCCCAAGGTCTATTTTCACGTGGGAACAACTCACAACCAAGTTCACCAAGAAGTTCTTCCCTTGAAGAAGCGCATCAATTAGGAGCAAAATTTTGCACTTCCATCAAGCGGATGGAGAATCATCAATAACTCACGGAGTCGTTACAAAGATCTTATTCAACAAGCCCCGCACCATGGTATCAACCTTTGGTTACTTGTTCAAATCTTTACGACAATGTCTCCGAAAGGATCAAAAGGATTGATTTCTCAATGGTCGAAGAATTGCGAACCTCACTGCAGAAGAAGGGTGGAACCGCATTGAGGAATACACTCAATACCAAGACAAACCATTGGAATGAGCCGATGAACGCTGCTAAGAATCTCGCTTTCTCGAATGAAGAATTATCCTTCGATGATCGGATTAAGAAAGCACAAAAGAAACTTGCATACCTCACAAAATCGCCAGAACCAAAAAGGCTATTTAACCCATACCTCATTTGCGACATTTGTGGAGGATCACACGAGTGTGATGAGTGTGATGACACACACCAAGAGAGCGTTTTCCTTTCCAGTCATGATATTTATGATGACCCTTCACTCCTCACGTTCTATCAAAACAATGAATGTGATCCATGGGGCAATCTGAAATGGAGGCGAAGGAAGGAAGGATCGAATACACCATCCGTGATGCCTTTGAAGAAGAACTCGGGCAGTTTACCATGGAAGGGACCACACTCTTAAAAGGTCTTGAAGAGTTTATCCAAGAGCAGCAAGCTGAATTAGAAATTCAATTCGCCAACCTCCACGTAAGAATAAGCGGATCTGACCCAGTCCTTCACGATCCAACTTGCGCCATCACTACTCGATCTGGAACTACTACCAAGGATCCCCCGCATCCTCACCGGAACCCCACCACAAGGGGACCTGAGTTAGGAAATGAGGCAACTCCTGAACCCCTTTCAATGCCTCATGGTCCCCCTCCACAAACACCTGCACCGGCCCAACGACCAACTCTCGCACGGATTCCCTATCCCTCTCGTCTAATGAATCAAAAGGCTGAAGAAGACAATGAAAAGATATTGTCTTATTTAAAACAAACCACCGTCAACATACCACTCCTCGATGTATTCTATCATATCCCTAAACATAGCAAGTACTTCAAGAGGTTAATATCTAATCGAAAAAAACTTGAAGGGTTGATATCATTAGGAGAAGAATGTTCGACTATCATCCAGAAAAGCCTGCCCAAGAAGAAAGAAGATCCTGGCAGTTTCACCATTCCTTGCTCTATAGGGGCACTTTCTATGAAAAACGCTTTTGGCGGATCTAGGGGCAAGCATTAATCTGATGCCTCACTCCCTGTTTCTTAAACTTGGATATTCGGGGCTGAAACCAACCAGAATGAGTATCCAATTAGCTGATCGATCAATTAAATATCCCATTGGAGTTTGTAAGAATGTTCTTGTAAGGGTAGGAGAATTCAAGTTTCCAGTTGATTTCGTGATTTTAGAAATGGAGGAAGATAACTCGGTCCCAATAATCCTTAGAAGACCTTTCTTGGCCACAGCTCGTGCCATCATTGATGTTCATGATGGTAAGCTCACTTTACGAGTGGGGTCCGAGAGCTTGACCTTCGACATCAAGGCTTCTATGAGCCATTCCTCCTCCTGCGATCACCCCGTATATTTTGTTGAGGAAGTTGATGAATTTGTTGATGACATAGATAGCTGCATTAACGAGTATCTATTAAACGAATTCATGAACAATGATAACAACACAATATACAACGATGAAGAAATTGAGATGGTTGGAGCTGTTTTCTTTTATCTACGTAGGGAAGATATTGAACCTATTGAGCTTCAAAAGCCAAAGAACAAGCTAAAACCATCAATCAAAGAACCCCCAACATTAGAAATCAAAGATCTCCCAAGTCACCTGGAATACGCCTTCCTTCAAGGAGAGGACCAACTCCCTATCATCATAAGCTCTTCGCTAACTTCTAGTCAGAAAGAGAAGCTCTTGGAAGTTTTAAAAGAGTACAAAGGAGTGATCGCGTGGAGTGTTGCCGACATTAAGGGAATTGATTCTACATTCCGTACTCACAAAATCCTCATGGAAGAAGATTATAAACCAACCGTTCAACCGCAAAGACGGGTTAACCCTAATATCAAGGAGGTAGTGAAAAAGGAGGTCATCAAGCTTCTTGACGCAGGTCTCATCTACCCCATATCAGATAGCCCATGGGTCAGCCCAGTCCAGGTGGTTCCAAAAAAGGGAGGAATGACGGTTGTGAAGAATGAAAAGGGTGAGTTGGTGCCGCAAAGAACGGTTACTGGTTGGCGTGTCTGTATTGACTATCGAAAGTTGAATGATGCCACCCGGAAACATCATTTTCCTCTGCCATTCATTGACCAAATGCTTGAAAGATTAGCCGGGCATGAATACTATTGTTTCCTTGATGGCTTTTCGGGATATTTCCAAATTCCCATTGCCCCTGAAGATCAGGAAAAAAACTACATTTACATGCCCCTACGGGATGTTTGCTTACAAGCGAATGCCCTTCGGGTTATATAACTTGCACCGCTACCTTTCAAATGATGTATGATGGCCATATTCCATGAATTAATTGAGGATGACATGGAAGTTTTCATGGATGATTTCGGTATTTGCAAATTCCTTGATCTTTGTCTTTCCAACCTTAGGAAGATGTTGAACCGGTGCGAGGAGACTAATTTGGTCTTAAATTGGGAAAATGTCATTTCATGGTAAAAGAAGGAATTGTCTTAGGGCATAAAGTCTCGGAAATGGAATTGAGGTCGATAGGGCAAAATCGAAGCAATTTCAAACTTCCTATCCCACTACCGTTAAAGCCATTCATGACTTTCTAGGTCATGCGGGTTTTATCGAAGGTGTATTAAAGACTTCTCGAAAATTGCCCGACCAATGACCTGACTTCTTGTTAAAGATGCCCTTTTGATTTTTCCGAGAATGCAAGGAAGCATTCAACCGACTAAAGAAAGATCTCACTCAGCGCCTATAATGGTCACCCCTGATTGGTCTCAGCCATTCGAAATCATGTGTGATGCTAGTGATTATGTTGTAGGCGTTGTGCTCGGCCAAAGGAAAGAAAAGCATTTTCAACCAATCTACTATGCTAGCAAAACCATGAATGTAGCGCAAGAGAATTACAAGACCACCGAGAAAGAACTTTTAGCTGTAGTTTTTTCCTTCGATAAGTTCAGGCAATATCTCGTTCTCTCTAAAACTGTCGTCTTCACCGATCACTCCGCCTTACGCTACTTGTTTTCAAAACAAGATGCTAAGCCCCGACTCATTAGGTGGATCTTATTACTTCAAGAATTCGACATTGAAATTCGAGATAAAAGGAAATGAAAATCTATTGCTTGATCATCTATCACGCTTGGAAAACCACGATCTTGAGAAATTCAATCACTACGAGATTCGCGACTCTTTTTCGAGGCGGCTAATGGCCATTAAGGAAATTGAGCCTTGGTATGCGGATTCGCTAATTACACATCGATAGGGTTTTGCCAAATTAGATGACCAAGCAAGATAAAAGAAATTCTTCACTACGCTAAAACATTACTTACGGGATGAGCCTTCCTATTCGCATATGCCCGATCAAATCATTCGGCCTGTATGGCGATAGAGATTGATCGAGTTACGAAAAGAATGTCATGCGGGACCATCCGGAGGACATCACGGGGTAAATGTCACGGCATGAAAAGTTTTCGATGCGGATTCTATTGGCCTACTATTTTTCGAGGCGTTAAGAGATTGGTTCGGATGTGTGATGCATGCCAGCGATGCGGAAACATCTCGCGAAGGACGAGTCACCTCGAGAACTATATCCAAGTCTGCGAAATATTTGATGTTTGGGGTATAGACTTCATGGGACCTTTTCCATCCTCAGGAGAAATGAATACATTCTCGTAGCTATTGACTATGTATCCAAATGGGTAGAGGCTCAAGCCCTTAGGACTAATGATGCGAGTAGTTATCCATTTTCTTAAAAGCTCTTCGACGATTCGGGATCCCCAAGGCATTGATCGATGATAGAGGGACTCACTTTTGCAATGCTCGAATGGAGAAGGTGATGAAGAAGTATGGCGTCCACATAGATTTTCTCGCATATCATCCTCAGACGAATGGACAAGTAGAAAACACAAATAGGGCATTAAAGCGGATACTTGAAAAGGCGGTCCACCGAATAGAAAAGATTGGGCATTCAAAGCTGGATGAGGCAATCGGGCATTTAGAAGCGCTTACAAAACACCTATCGGAACAACCCTTTTCGCTTGGTATACGGGAAGGCATGCCACCTCCCTATCGAACTTGAGCAAAAAGCATATTGGGCACTTAAGGCCTGTAATATGGATTATTCTGAAGCAGGGTCAAATCAGTTCTTCCAGCTTCAAGAATTAGACGAACTAAGGATGGAAGCATATGAATCATCGATTACATATAAAGAAAGGGCAAAAAAGTGGCATGATCAACGAATAAAGAGTCCTAAAGAGTTTTTAGAAGGAGATAAGGTGCTCTTGTATAATTCAAGACTGAGACTATTTCCGGAAAACTCAAATCAAGATGGTATGGACCCTTTTGATCTGAAAGCGGATGAGCAATGGGCGGTGGTGCTACTAGACCACGATGGAAGAGAATTCACCGTTAATGGACACGGGTAAAGCATTATCAGTTGGATAATAATGAAATGGTGAGCGATGAGGATATTGTTTTAGGGAAGGTGGCGGTAATGAAGTAACGTAGGAGCACGACTACGAGTCTAGCTACAAGACTCTTAAATAAAGAAAAGCGCTTCGTGGGAGGCAACCCATGCTTAATTGTGTGCTTGTTAGTGTCATATATCTTTTATTGATTGTTTATTCTCATGTTTAAATTTGTAAAAATGCTTTATTTTATTTTTAACCTCGTCTTAATTGCATATAAAGGTATTTTACATAAGGGATAAGTTTAGGGAGGATTACACACGTTTTCAAGGAAACGTAAACATGAGAATAACAATTAATTAAAAGATATATTTATGTGTTTGTTCGAGTCAAATGCTTGTATCGAGTCATAATAAATGTTTTGCAGAAAATTTTCCAGATTCTAAAGATGTAAATTTTCCGAATTTTTCGGAAAATCATGAGACCGGTTTTGTCGGGATAACTGGCGTCGAGATCGCAACTGACGGCGTCATGAAGGAATAAAAACAACAGTTACTTTTTCTCGTTTTCGAGATTCTTATAAATTCTTGGAATTTTCCGGTCTTAATTTTCTAGAAATTTTGTAAACATCCATTCCACAAGCATTATATCCTAGTTTAAATCGAGTCTTATATATATTATTACCATGATTTCTGTGAAGGTTTTGTTTGTTTCTTCAAGTGTGCGGGTTTAATTTATCTAGAAGAAGTTACATAAGATTGGAAGGAGCTTTTCACGCATAAATTCTTCTTGGAAAGGATTTAACCACTACTTCACACGGATCTACCGAGCTAATCGAGGGAGTACTAGTTTCTTTCATTTTAATTACCTCTATTATCATAACTTTGATACTTTCGGGAACATTGGGACAATGTTCAGTTTAAGTGTAGGGAGGAAAATAAAGCAGGAACTTTGAAACTATGCTTATCCTTGAATATTTGCTTTGTCAATTGTATTTGTGTAATAAACCATGAGAAAATGTCGGTTAGGGTAATTTTGGCACCAAATTTAAAATTTTTCATGACATATAGGAGTGGGCCATTAGTCTTAACAAAAGCGTCTCACGGATAGGAAGTTGCATGACTAGCACAAAACCCTTTACCACCTAAATTCCACCAAAATGTGAGGATCGCCTTAGATTAGTAGGAATTAAAGCATTCATCTTTAATGCTTAGAGTGTGAACCGGTAGTATATTAGATTCTAGAACTTGTTTTGTGATGCATCCGAGATCGCAAGTAAGACTACACTTGTGTAGTTAGGAATAACTAAATGATAAGAGGCATTAGGATAACCCTTGTTTGATACCGTAATATAATTACTTCTTCCACATCGGTTGAGTAATTCCCCACACCTTTTGCGTTGTACTCATCTTTAGTACACGATACCCCTAGTTAACCCCTCGAGCCTATCCTTTTCGCGGTTCTCGTGATGTTTCGGTTTTCGGAATATCAATGAAAACATTGTTTACACCCCTAAATATACACCCAAATCGCCTTAGCCTACCCACGTATGCACTCACTTTTAGTGCATTATTGTTATCACCTTAAACCCTTAGTTCAATTATACGGTTGCTTGCATGAGTTGCTAAGTCGAGTCATATCCTTTGTATCTGATTTTGGGACGATTGGGATTCATGGGAAAAGTTAAAGTTTATGAAATGACGGAAGGAGCGTTAAATTCAAATTCCCTTTGTTTGCGTAATAATGTACCCCAAGTGTTTTGATCTTTTCAAATCGGGTCAAATTAGTGTTAGAGTAATAAAACTCAATTGTAGGGATGTGCCTATAAATCCCTATTATTTTGATGTTACCGTAGAGGATGGTAGAGTAAAAGTGTATGAAAAAAAATCGAAAAAACAAATCGAAAAGAGAAAAGAAAAAAATAGAGTGATAAAAAAAAAAAAAAAAAAAAAAAAAAAAAGCGGGCTACCATCCGACATCTATCCTTTAAATATTATGTTTGTTTATTTCAGTTAGATAGAGTTTAGAGTGTCGAGTCTTGGCTTAGCAACGCCATTCTTCGTATGCTTGTAACATAGAGATTTTTGACTTGCCACCACTATAAAGCCTATCCCACCAAACCCTTTGTTTCCCTACCGTAAGCCTAACGTTACAACCCTTTAAAGACCTCTTTGATAGTCTTTCCTAGGTGCTTATGCCAAAGCGATGGAGGTTTGATCTATTCTCAAGCCTATGGTAATCTATGTACTAGGACTGGTTAATGAGTGTTTATCTTCCATTTCCGATTTGTTATATTTCATATACACCCGAGAGAGATGTGAGTATCCAAACACCCCATGTGAGGTGCTAGTATGTAATTTCCGTGCTTGCTATGACTTTCTTGGGCTTATATGTGTTGTGGACCGTTTTGAGCGAATGCTTCATGACCTCTAACTTATAAATTAATTGGCTAAAAGCACATTTGCTTGAGGACAAGCAAATACCAAGTGTAGGGATATTTGATAAGGTTTTAAAAGGTACCTTTTGAGGGTCGTTTAAGCCCTTATTTGATCACTTTTGTATCCGTTATTGCTTAATATCGTTCCTTTTCACTTTTAGGTCTCTTGAAGGCAAAATCTGGAATGGCACTTATTTGGACGAAAGGTGCGATTATCTGAAGAAAATGGCCAAAGTCGAATCGAGACACTCGAACCTTGAAAACATAAGGTGACGGTGTCGGTGTTACTGCGACGCCGTCGGAAGATTTTGTGACGGGATGAGCCAAAACTCCTATTTTCAAGTAGCGACGTCAAGTTATAAAGAGTAGGTCGTCATGACTCTCGGCGGCCTAGATGTAATCCGGACGGCGGAGGTGAAGAGGACGGCGTCACAAGCATAAGGTGGCCGCCGTCGCAAGTCTAACGTGGCCAAGACGAAACCTAAATGGCGGCGACACGGCGTCACAAAAGATAAGGTGGCCGTCGCATATGTAATATTATATATAGAATCCGAATTTGTCGATTATTTAGTGTGTAGTCTTTTGGAGTAAAAACCTAAACCGAACCAAGGCTGTCTTATACAGTATTTTAGGGTTCAAACCCTATCTTACACCAAGATAAGTGTTTTACTTCATTAATACAATTATGTCTTTGATTATTTGTGTGTATGCTTGCATGTTCTCCATGTCCGCTAATTTACTTGTGTGTTTGCTTAGGAATATGAAACTTAATTATTGAATATTGATTGGTTGTCTCTTATCTAAGTTGATTAATGATCTAGTAATGCGATAGGTCATTCGTTGTGTACTTAATGCTTGATAGAATCTTTGTGAACCTTAGAATATGACTCCTTGAGTAGTTGTAAGCTAAACCATCCAAAGAGTGCCTTAGAGTAAGAGTTTATTATCCTAGTGGGTTTTGTAGGCGAGACCCTTTGGTAAGTTCAAAGAGTTAGGGAACATATGCATACCCTACGACCTTAGACACACAACGCAACTAGGAATAAGGGCGTGACAATTCAACCACCAATAGGAGACAATTAAGGGTAGTAAAACCTAAGTAAACACATCTTTAAACTATCATACGAGCACACAATAATTAGACATAGACTACATACACCTTAGATTAGATAAATTAGATAAATAAAGTAATCGGTAGCAATACCAACCCCCAAATCCAATACCCGAGATTCGTACCTTTCCATTTTCTAAAAATATAAAAAGATAAAAATAATCTTCCTCGACCCCAACCTTAGCGTAGTAACTTCTTACTAGCATTCCTATTCCCTAGAGAGCGATATCAATACCGTGGCTTACCCTAATACTACACTACAGCGATTAGGTTCTTTGCCTAGGGTGTTGAAAAACACTTTCGACGAAAAGGAAGTTCCTTTGACCCCGAGCAGCGTGTAGCGTTATCAAAAATCAATCAAGGTACTTTTGATACGAGATCAAAGCATTTTGTACCTTAATAGTTTTGATCATTTAGAAAACCTCCCCCTCAACATGTGCATATGATTTAGAAATTGTTTAGCACATGGAGGCAAGAGGACTTTGAAAT
The DNA here is from genome assembly GCA_022545495.1 of Chrysanthemum lavandulifolium. Lineage (NCBI taxonomy): Eukaryota > Viridiplantae > Streptophyta > Magnoliopsida > Asterales > Asteraceae > Chrysanthemum > Chrysanthemum lavandulifolium. The sequence goes on along the minus strand of CM040245.1, from coordinate 179,281,451 downwards.
ATTTTCTTTGATCACAATTTTGTTGAAACAAACAGACCTTGATAGATCTTGAGCTCGTAGATCGTTATGTATGCCTATGTAATCACAAGCACAATAAAAGACAATCTCTACAACTAATGTTTATCAGCGGAATATAAACACAAGTAATAACTAAGAACTTCTTGATCCTCTATGGATCTTTATATTAACTAAAACTGAGTATTCAATCGGTACATAACTCATTCTAATGTGTTCCTTTTATAGACAAGGAACCCTAAACAATATCGCTAAACCGTTTCCCAAGAAACGTATAATCATAAAACTAAATAAGATATACACAATCACTTCCTAATAAAGCTCATGTATATCCACTAAACAAACTAAACACGGAATAAACACTTCATGAACAGACTAATAACTATTATACTTGATGATTATGTCTTGATGAGAATCCACTCTAACTTCAGTAGAATCACTTGGCATTAATTTGACATAATCCGGACTTCACATAATTCCAACAATCCTCCCTAAAGCGGAATTTGACTTGGTTAAGTTCCGGTTTCTCAGATCTTGAACAAACATAGGTCCAGAGGATTGTATATGAACAAACAACGACAAAGAATCCAAAGAAGAACATCTCTATGATGAAGAAACTACGAAACACCATATCTTTGCGGCAACAAATGACAATAGATACATCAAAGCAGTTAGTTTCATACTATTCTCATCACATCCGGTGTGTGAACTCCTGTGAGAGGTGAATCATTGAAAATAAATGGATTTGATGTCTCTTCTAACGACCATCACTCTTTGGAGTAGCCATATGTTTAAGTTAAGTAAACTATGGTACATCGATAACCATCGATTTATTGGCAAACCGGCCAACCATATAAGCGGATTTGAAATGTCTTTACATGGCCGTTTGCTCGGGACTAGTCAATTCTTAGAATTGGTGAATTGATAACCAAATATGGAATGCCTTTGCCTTTACCACAAGCCATATACATGTGGGCTAGCCAATTCTTGGATTCCAAAAGGAATAGACCATGGTGAATTGAAAACCATACAACACTCGACAATTAAGCATGGGTGGTTGCATACCTATGATTTTAGCAAACCATTCTGACTATCATGATTTGATGTGTCTTTACCAAAGTGTACCTTTGGACTAGCTAACTCTTTAATATACACAAGGTATATCTGGTGAGTCAATAACCAAGAAAAAGTATACAACAAACTGCAAGAAAAGTTAGATAAAACCAAAAATATATATATATATATATATATATATATATATATATATATATATATATATATATATATATATATATATATATATATATATATTTTTAAACTAATAAATAAACAAAACAAATATTACAAAAGAACTAGTAAATTACAAGCAAGATGAACCTTGATCGACATAAGTGATTTTTAATCAAACCAACACATTGAGTAGCATGAAGGTCATCATTGCCAACCGGATTAGAGGCACTTCCAACTTGTGTCTCGGCAACCTTTCCATAAAAGGAGCAGATAAAGGATAAAGCTTATCGATAGCATACACAAAATCATCCCACATGTAGTCCGAACTACATGAACACAAAGCGAGGATAAAATCTCCAACTCTCGATCTCCCATTTATGAAATTCTTCCAAATAGAATACCGTTACCATTTGGAGAATCGAATCAAACATAACACGAAGATCACCCAACAAATATAAACCGAGAACCGATTCTTTGAATGAAACTTATAATCTTGAATGACATGTTCATACTGACATCTTCAAATCATGTCTATTCACCAAATGAAGAATGTCCTTTAAGAAGTTAAACTCGAGAATAGTATTATCCGATATAAAGCGGTGTTAAGCTTTCCGACTTTCAATCAACCAAGACCACATGAGTTCCTTGAGGAAAAACTTCATAGAACCAACTTCAATAAAAGTAGATTCATCGACCTTGAGATCTAAATCATTATTCCTTGAAGCATGTTTCTTAGCCAATCTATCAGAACTCCTTGTAATCAAGCTCTTCTCCTCCATATTAACAAGGTTATCGGTATCAAGTTGTAAATCATTGTCACGACTCAAAGAATCACTCAACTCACACTAGACAACACTTGGAAGAAACCAAAAAGTTTCGTGAAACAATCACATCGATGAAGGAGTAGCATCGGAAGTTGTGTCGAAGTAACAATGAAGAGACCACCACAGCAAAAGCGGTTTCAAAATTATCCACAATTTCAACCGTTTTCGTCTCTTAGCCATAGGAACATCAGACGGTGAAGCAATGCTTTCCAATTGAGAAGAAGAAGTAGAACCGAAGAAGAAAACTTCATAACAAATTATATTGTCTAATTAAAGCATCATCGGACAAAGTCTGATTTGCTTCATAGACATACGAGAATTATATAAAGCGAATTCTTCACAACTCTTCTCATATTATTTCTCTTACGAGCAGGTCATAGGTTTTTCTCTTTTGGCTTTATTTCTTTGATCAATAAGAGCTCTTCTCTTTCGTGATTCTTGCTTCCTTTGATTACCAAGTGCCACCATTTTATCCACAAAATTATCATCATCAAAGATTCTCCTAAGATAAGTTTTGCAAGATTTGGATCGAGATACACCTTGAGAAATATAACCATCCATTGATCATCGATAATTGTAGGAAGAAATGCATCAAGCTCTAATTTCCTTTAGGAGACAAATCGAAACATCTTGATCTTGAAGAAATTTAGCCACAATCGACTCTTACGCATATTCTCATAATCGGCAAACAATCTAGCACGAGCTTGATTTTGTTCTTGAGACACTATTCACGAATTAAGTAGATCATCAATCACGAAATCTGTCCTTTCTCGGAAGATGTCTCGGTGAGAACCAATTTCCATGAAACAATGTGAGCTTGGAAGGAACAACCAAACCCGCATCGGAGAAGCAGGTTGAGACAATTCCTCAGCGGATGTAGAAAACTTGAGATGAAGCATTCAACTTATACATTCTCCCAGCAAGAAAAACCTCTTCATCATCTACTGAAGGTGAAACATTTGATTGTTCTTGTAAAGACAAAGTTTGACCATGATCAGAAGCAACCTCCTCTACTACAACATCAGCAGATGCATCAACCATATGTGGTTCCTTTGAAGTGTCAGCAGACACCTTATTCAAATATTGTCTTCTTCGTTTGCTAGCATATAGAATAGGCTCCTTGCGCCTTGAAGATTTAGCAACAGGAGAAGAAACATCAGATGTAAGTGCTACATCAGCCAATATGCCAAGGGATGCATGAAGATTCTCTTCGTCCTCCTCCTCAGAAGAAACCAAACTTCTCTTTTTACCCTTCTGACTTAGTAATTCCTCCAAGTGCTCAAATTTAGTCTCCAATTCCACAATCTTATTACCAAGAATAGACTTTGTTTACGCAAGTTCTTTCTTAAGACCGATCACTTCACTGTAAGCTTGTTCATCGAGCATATAATGAGGTAAGTGTAATAGGATCCTCATCACATATCGAGTTGGAATTGGAACTTCATTCGACTGTTCAGGAGCAACATTAACCTGATCAACATTAGAACATCCTTCACCAAATGGAATCCTAACAAGACTTGGTGTAGACAATCTATCAATATCATCCTGAATTGCATCAGAATTAATCTGAACTTCATCAATAGAAACTTGTGTAGGAGCTTGACTAGGACATGATCTAGGTGAAGGTATAGATGCCTCAGCAACAACAGAAGGACCCTCATCACCATCTACTGAAAGATTTCCATCGGTAGGATTGGAAGAAGATAAAACAACATTAACCTCATTAGATCTCATTCTCACGAGGTAACATGGCGACTAATAAAGGAAAATGTGTCCCTCAAATTTAGTTCTCATCGTGGCAAATAACTTAGGAGTCAAAACACTTATGGGATGAAAAGCTTGGGTTTGTGTAGAAACATTCAATATCATCTGTAAGAACCTAGGGTACATAAAAACTTACCCTTTTCCTAGTTATATTTTCTACCATATTATCAAAGATAAACTTAGAAAAGTTATAAGTCAAACCCTTAGATAAACAAACAATACCACATCCCATTTGTGTTGGCGAGTCCCATCCTCCGGACTTATTGCTCATACACTTGAGACAGCGTATGAACAAAAACCTCCACATAGGACAAAGCTTATTTTTCAACCACATATCTGTCCTCATACTTTGATATCCAATCGCTCTAAGCCCTTCAAGTACCATCGTAGAATCGAATGATAAACTCCATTCTCATCATCAAGCGAAGTTGTCTTGATCGGTGCCTCTGTCATCACATACTCTTTTCCATCAACACTTGCAACAATCTCGATTATCACTTCTTCTTTACTGGCGCCCAAAATTGAGTAATCAAAGTTTCATATATAGCATTTGGAGAATGCGTTAATGCATCTTGAATCTTTGATCTTAGTAAGAATGATATCATCGGCCTATCTGACTCATCTCCTCGGCGGTTCAAGAAAAGCAACCTTATTATGATCATGTTTAAATTGAGCGCCATGAGAGATTTTGAAGATTAGGGTTACGATTTTGCACAAAAGGAAGTGTTTTTAATGAGGTAATAATCGAATCACTTAATATGGAGCGAAAATATGCGGTAGAGAATAAATAGAAATTTCCCAATTTGGTCAAAGTTGACCAAAGATGGCGTGGTTTCTACTTTTACTCGGATTCACTTATAACCCGGTGAAAGCGAAACCATTACTGTGAAGTAGAACAATCGGTGAAACAGAATACTTCTTGAAGTTTGATAAATATCTTTTCTTGTTTCACCCACACACATTAATTCTCTTACCACTTGAACCCGTCTATAAAACAATCCCAATGCACGGACTTCTTCATCAAAATCCCCAAATAATATTTCAAACCCTAATTCCACCAATACTCCAAAATTAACCAAAATAAACATGAGTACCAAACCTGAGATCATAGATCTCACAGCAACATCCTCATCATCATCATCCTCATCAAGTGAGGATACCAATCCATGGTTTCATTACTTTCCAAAACCATATCCACTTCCAAAGAAGTCACCTTTTCTCTCCTCATCAGAAGATGAAAGTGTTGAGAAACCAAGTGAAATCTGCGATGATACGATGACTCCTATAAGGAGGAACATCTTACTCCCGACCTTGACACCTCGGCCTCAATGTAGGCCTCGAGCAGAGAATCCACCACTTCCTATGGGTGAAAGGTGGTGCTTGGTCTCTTGGCATCATGTTTTGGTGCATCATCACAAATCGTGTCGAGGAGCGGAAAAGGAAAATGATGTAAGTTGTTGTATGATGGAAAGAGTAGATGATGCACAAATGAAAATCTTTCCTTCTCATCTCTACCACAATCGACTTGACTTCTTCGTTTTCATCAATCCATCCTCTCCATTTTGATCCTTAGCATCTTCATCAAATAAATCTTGCGACACAGGTCATTGAGAAAGAACAAATGGGTGGTTATGCGGGACTTCATGAATGCATATCCGAGCAATTAGTGTGAAAGATGTGGCGGTCATACTCATCGTGCTCATCTTCACTTGCAATTTAGATGTTGGAATGGATGATATGTAATAGATTAGGACTATTAGATCATGTAGATGCATTTGATGTTGCTAGTACTACATGGTATGGTATGTAAAAATGGTATGTTGTTTCTTGAATGAATGAATTATCAATTTGTTTGATTACTTCTTTTGATTGAATCATATAACCCGATTACTTCAACTTGGAGGAAACAAATAACACACTTGACACAATGAACTCGGTGAAACAAGCTTAAGCTTTCTTGACCATAACTCAATGATCGGGACAACCATTCTACAAAACAAACACGAAACATACACAAACCAACAAAGAAACACACTAAAATTACATTAGCGAGTTAGAGTTAGTAAAAATCAACCAAATATACAAAATTACATAGCAAAATGCAAAGTTATACACAAATCCTCCCACAGGCATATGCCTCCCACAGGCCTATGCCTCCCCTTAAACTTTTAGGTTAAGGGTTAAACATGCCAATATGGACCACAAGGTGTTGAAACCTTGGTCCTTAAAGCCTTGTTAACAAATCGCCACATTATCATCGGTATGAATTTTGACCACATTTATCAAATTTTTATCATATGCATCTCTTATAAAGTGGTGCGATTTCAATATGTTTTGTTCATTGTGAAAAACTGGATTTTTACAATGCATATGGTACTTTGATTATCAATAAAAATTGTTGTGTTCATGAAATTGTACCCATAATCCAACAAGCGATTTTGAATCCAAAGAACACATCATGACAATTTGCGTGACAACATACTACTTGATAGATGAGGTAGCCAATAGTTTGTTTCTTGCATTGCCAAGAAATCAATCTCTTTCAAGGAATTGGCAACCTCGGTGGTGGACCTCTATCCGATTAGCACCGGCATAGTCACTATCACTATAAGCTTCCAACTTAAAGGAGACTCTTTTGGGTACCAAAGACCTAGAAAAGGTTGGCCTTTGAGGTACTTAAAGATCTTCTTATGACATTGAGATGGGAAGTCGGTGGAGTAACTTGATGTCTCGAACAAACACTCACATGACAAATGTAATATCGGGGCTGGAAGGCTGTTAAATACATCAAAGACCCAATCATAGACACTGTATAAATGAACATTCACGGTGGATCGACTTCATTGTTGGTCTTTGTCTTTGGAGCTTCATAAGGTGTAGTGGCGGTCCTTACACCCTCCATACCAAACTTCTTCAAGATGTCCCTCACATATTTGTCTGATGATAAAGATACCATCGAGTTTCTCTTGAACTTGAAGACCCAAAAGAAAGTCATCTCTCCCATTGCACTCATCGAAACTCTCCTTTCATAAGCTCCTCAAACTCCCCGCACCAAGCTTCCTTTGTGGATCCAAAATAATGTCATCCATACACTTGCACAAGAATTATGTCGGTGGAATTCTTCTTTAGGAAAAGAGTCTTATCAATTGCACCTCTTACGTAACCATGTTGACGAGAAATGTAGAAGCCTAGCATACCAGGGCTCGGGTGCTGATGTAGTCCATAGAGCTTTGACCACCTTATAAACATGATTAGGATGATGCGGATCTTCAAATCCTTTAGGTTGAGTGACATACACCTCCTCTTCAATTTCACCATACAAGAAGGCTCCTTTAACATCCATTTGATAGACCATAAAGCCCATATAGGATGCATAAGCTAAGAAAATCCGTATAGCCTCAACTCTTGCCCTTTGGTGCAAACACTTCATCATAATCGATTCCCTCCTCTTGTCTATACCTGTGCAACTAATCTAGCTTTGTTCTTAATGACAACACCCGAGCATCTCTCTTATTCTTGAGAATCCATTTAGTCCCAATAGCATACTTACCATCGGTAGTGGTACCAATATCCAAACCTGCTGATTTTGAAATTGTTGCATCTCATCTGCATTGCTTCAAGCCAACTTGAGTCTTCAAGAGCACGAGTAACCTTTGGTTGGTTCCACTTGTGAGAGAAAACAAGCAAGCAGACAATGTTGATAGTCGTGTGATTGTCTCTGCGATTGGAGACATAAGAGATAAAAGCCACATGACCATATTTAGAGCGCGCCACGGTACCTCTTGTTCTAACGGTGCATTAGGATCACCAATTATATTAGGCGTGGATGAACATTGTTGATCCTTGTAGTAGTGGTGGTGTTGACATCAATTGAGGAATCAAGATTAGTCACGATGGGTTCAAAGTCGATTATCATAGGAAGGTGTGTTGAAGATGCTGCTTTGGGTTGATGATGACCAAGATCGAAGGTTTGGAAACCTTGTATAAGGTTCTCAAGGTGCATTGACACTCTAGTAGAAATAGGAGTAGAGGCAACATGTCTTTCGGCCGAATTGAGAGGTGAGGAGAAAGCAGAACCACTTTCGGTGAATTGAATGTTCCAGATTGCTTCACTTGTACTATTTTCAACATTCCTCTCGACATCTAAATTGGTGCATATTCTTGTTTCTTGATCTAGCAAGGTCCTCGGCATAATAAATTCATCTTCACCCACATCGGTATAATCTTTAGAAGTGTCACCTACAAAATTGTTAGGAGAGAAGGAAGGTACTACAATGGGTTGTTCATCATCATCGGACCCATTTGTCGAGAATGAGCTTCAAAGTTTACGCACTAGTAGTTGGAGATGCTTGAATCGCATTTGGTTAGCCATATGTCTAGCATAACCCAATGTCAGTCAAGTAATCAAGATCAAATGACCAAACATGACCTTGTCCTTGAACATTAGGCTTATCTTCAAGATACCTCATTCAATGTCTCCTCAATCTTCTTAGCGAGATACATTGTAAACTATGTATGCCTTACTATGAGCGAGAATACCCACAATGTAACCATCATCGACTTTCTCATCAAATTTGCCCAAAGGATCCTTTGGTATTCAAAATTGTCACTTAGCGACCAAGCGGTTTAAGGTAATGAATAACGGAACTTTACCAAAAGAAGTTCATATGGTGTTTTAAGGTGTGGCCTAGTAATGGACACTCTATTAAGAACATAACAAAATTGTACTAATGACCTCGGTCAAAACATGGTAGGAAGTTTAGAGTGCGCTAGCATTGATCTTGCGACCTCTATTAAGGTTCTATTTTTCTTTCTGCCACCCCATTTTGTTGAGGGTTCTTGGAGTGCTATAGTCCCTTTTGATTCCCTTTAACTGCGAGTTCTATTAGAATGGCATTTTGAACTCTGTACCATTATCACACCTAATTCCTTTCACCTTTTGTTCAAGCGATTCTCAATAAGGGTAATGAAGTCTTTCAATATTTCGGATGTTTCATCTTTGGTCCTTAGAAAGAATACCCAACAAAATTTGCTAAAACCATCGGTGATCACGAGACAAAAATATTTATGATCAATGCTTCTCACTTTAGTTGGACCAAACAGATCCATATGAAGCGGTGAAGAGGTTCGAAATAATAGTTCTGCATATGAGAACACCTTTGTATGAGGCTGTCTTTGCTTTCCTTTGTTGCATGCAACACGGTTATGATCATTGGTGAATACTTTGGCGGAAGACCTTGAACAAGGCCCAGTTTTGAAAATTTGGTTAATGGTCTTAAAATTGACATGGGCCATCCTTACATGCCATTTGGTGGACTCATCCACGGATGCTTTAGCTACCAAACATGTTAAGTCACTGCTTTGGTTGGACATTAGTTAAGTTGAATGTATAAAGATTGTGACTACGAGGAACCTTCAGTGAATTGAAGTTTCTTACGGGAGTTTGAAGTCTTTAGGCAGCCAAGACATTCATCCTCTGTGAAGAGAACTTTGTTCTTAGTGTCACAGTTGTGAGGCGAAAACAAATTGAAGTGTTGAAGTTCCTTGACATAGTAAACATTCTCAAAGTCCGGTGAGGTGTTTTGATGGTCCCTTTTCGTAATTAGTCCATCACTTCCTCAAAGGTTACATTGCCACCTCCTTCAATAGGTACAAAGTTATGCATCATGTCCTGTTTCACGACATACTTCTAGAACAACCACATCAACAATTCCAACATCTTTATGCTTAAGGGGATGATCCTACAACAACAACAAAAATATCTGAGAGAATTAGTACACTATGGGGCTCGAGTCATTCTTGACTTGAACACCTTATGGATCATATGAGTTGTGCCATGTAGAAGTATAAGATCCACTATTGTTCTTGGGTTTCCAATGAAACTTAGGTCCTGTTTATTCCAAGAACAACTTTCTTGAGGTCTTAATGACGGTATCGATACCCTCTCCCATCGATCATAGGGTTAACACATCTAGGCCAATAACCATTTTAAAATATTCCTTTGGTTGGTTGAACATATGGTTTTCGATTGATCTTCTCCAAGGAAAAATTATTATAATTGGTATCTTGTGGAACATAAGGTGGTATATCATTAACATTGGTCCACATTGGTCTAGATTTCCTAGAATCAACACACTACTCATCCTTTGCTCATGATAATCACAATCCTTAATTAAATGAGATTTACTTCCACACACAAAACATTTCTTGATTAGAAGATTTATTCAAACCAAAGATGTATTATTACAAGCGAGTATTCAAACCAAAACCATGAAAAGAATTGTTTTAATAAAGTACTATTATGCAAAGAATGAAAAAGCAAGTCTTGAGGCAAGCTGTCTTGGAAGTGGATTCATGGCGACAACTCGACATGCTTATTGGTAGTCTTGGGTGCGAGGGTGAAGACTTGGGTGAAGACTTGGGAAGGTCGGACTTGGGAAGGTCGGACTTGGGAAGGTCGAGACTTGGGAAGGTCGGACTTGTCATTTGAATCACACTCTGTAGACCCTTGCTTGGAGGACTTGTCCTTTGTTAACACAAGAGACAAAGTCATTAGTAGAAGTATTAGGGTCAGCATGTCTCTTGACTTATTGCCATACGGATGGTGTGAGCCATCAAAGTCTTTAAAGTGGAAAGGTCAATGGGCATATGCTACTCTAATTGGTCACGTCTGACATGTAGGTCACCTTCTTTCACAAAATTTGCTAGGCACTTTGGTGTTGATTTACGTGTGTCATCCCTAGCTTCTAAGCCTACATATTTTTAAAACCCAAGCCTTTGTAGAATTTGGAGCTTGTTGCTATAAATAAGACTAGCCAATCTATTACCATTCATCATCCATTCATTATTCCTAGCAATTTCCTCCTTAATTTTCTCCTTAAGCTCTAGATTTTACGACTCTACATACTGCTCTTAACTTCTCGGACCATTTTAATTCATTTGAAGCACATTCTAGATCTCTTTCTAAAACACCTATTTTCTCATCATAAGCTATTTCATTCTTACGAAACCAAACCTTTTGTCTTTCTAGTGTTTTTAAAGCACTGTTTATAAGCTTCTACTTCCACATAGCATTCATTATATTTAGGTTCCATAATATCATAAGCTTGTTTGAGTTCATTATAACGTTCACTACAACCAAACAAGCAGGTTTTGTACGAGAGATTCCCATCAAGGCAATCGATCATGCCTATCCTCGTAGTGCGACTTGCAATCAAGGACCATCATTATCATCCTCCTCATGTTGCTTCGGTCCACATTGCTATCCGAGTGACCAAAGCGGTTGAACCCTTTGAAGTTCTGCATCCTTACGATCTGGCGATAAGTAGAGTATCTTGTCTCATCACCGACTTTCTGTCTTTGCATTCTCTAGAAAAGTGACCCATCATTGACATGTGAAGCATTTAGCCTTCCTTTTGTCAAACCTTCTTTGGATCGCGTCCTTTGAATCAAACCTTACGCGACTTTGCGTTCAAAGGTCTTGATATCCATGGAAAGCATGGCCACTTGCCACCTCGACTTCATCTCTTCCATCTCAAGCGGGTCCACGATCAAAATCCTCATAAGCGGTTCTGCTTGAGGATCATAGTCGACAAAGAAGGAGCCAAGTACATCTTCCATAATGTTGCTTGATTTAGGTGAGAACTTGATGAAGGGCGACATTAGATGATGATGGATATGGGCTTGGACCATAGCTAGACTTTGGGTAGAGGCTCCAACAAATGCGATATGACTAGCGATGAAGATGATCGAAAAGGGCTTCTTACATCATGTTCAAGAGCTTTAAGTTTGTTATCTGACTCATCAAAGGTCATCATATCCAAACCACCTTTAGCTTTTAAAGCTATGCTTACATGTAGCCGGGATGGAGGTAGTGACCTCGAAACTTGGAGTTCTGATCATCATTATCCGGCTTTGCTGTGGTGATTCAATGACTTAAGATCTTGTGAAACTTATCATAGCCCTTGTGAATTCCTTCCTCTTGATTTGAAACTCCTGGCTGTTGTCTAAGCATGGACTTCTTGATCTTCTAGACTCCTCATTCCACCGAACTTCGCCTTAATTGCTAACCATATATCCTTAGCATCTTGCATGAAGTGAAAATCACTCAAGTGATCCTCGGGAATAGCTTGCGGAAGAATAGTTCGACCTTGGTTTCTCTACGAGGCGCAGACAACTCTTGACGAGTTTTGGGAGGAACATTCATCATATTACAATGACATCCGTGGTAGTTCTCTTCAAACTGTTCCCTTCATAATTATCGCCATAGATTCCAATCAATGTTGGAGATCGATTCGCATCTTCATAGCCCAAAGATCATATTCCTCCCTTTTAAGGTAAGGAAACTTAGCATTGCTATTAGAGACTTAGTTGTTGCGGATGGGTGGAGTTTTGGTTGTTGGTGAGTTCGGTATCAACATCGAACCGGGCATGATGATTTTGTTATGGTTGTATGGGTGTTTAGAAAAGCTTGTCCTTAGTATCGTAGAGACTCTCACGAGGCTCGATACCACTTGTTGAAACAAAGCAGACCTTGATAGATCTTGAGCTCGTGGATGGTTATGTATGCCTATGTAATCACAAGCACAATAAAGACAATCTCTACAACTAATGTTTATCGGTGAATATAAACACAAGTAATAACTAAGAACTTCTTGATCCTCTATGGATCTTTATATTAACTAAAATTGAGTATTCAATCGGTACATAACTCATTCTAATGTGTTCCTTTTATAGACAAGGAACCTAAACAATATCGCTAAACCGTTTCCCAAGAAGCGTATAATCATAAAACTAAATAAGATATACACAATCACTTCCTAATAAAGCTCATGTATATCCACACTAAACAAACTAAACACGGAATAAACACTTCATGAAACGAGACTAATAACTATTATACTTGATAGATTATGTCTTGACGAGAATCCACTCTAACTTGATGAAATCACTTGGCATTAATTTGACATAATCCGGACTTCACATAATTCCCAACAAATTTTCATAGAAAAGCCATTTGATTTTCTTGGTAAATTCTCCCCTCAATATGTCGTAGGATATTTGAAATCATTTTATCACATAGAGGAAAGAGTTCATTTGAAGTACTTTTACGATCACACAAGCCATTAAAAACCATTTGAAAACTCAATCAAGGTACTTTATGTTAAAACATAAAAGCTTTTGTACCTCGATAGTTTATTTTCTTTTAAATGCTCCCCATCAATATGTGCTTCAAGATTGAGCGTTTAACACATATGAGAAGCGACTGCACAATTGAATCAAACAATCACCTTTTATCAAATTTCATTATTAAAACACAAATTCTCCCCGATCAAAAATATCAAAACCTTTGAGATTTTGGATCTCAAGTAATTAGTTAGGTTTAGAAAACATGGGAGAATATGTGCATGGTTTAAATACTCATCTTGTTTTTGGATAAATGCTCCCCTCGACATGTGCATTATGTATATTGAAATCGTTTGCACGTGGAGGCGGGAGTGCCTTTGAAGGACTAAAACCAATTCCATTAAAAGCATTTGAGATTTAAATCACGATTTCTCCCCGATCAAAACTTTCAAACCAATTGAGATTTGTGATCCCAATTGATTAAAATCATTTAGAAAAGTTTGGGGAAAGGCGTGGCAAGATTTAATTTTGAAAATGACGGATAAGGACCAATTTAAGACATTAAAGATTGTTAGTGTCGGGTATGATTGTTTTAAGAGATCTTTAAGTAAAATAAAACAATTTCACAATCAAACAAAAACGAAAAAATTCATTTTGAGATCTTTGAGTTTTAAAGGAAATCATACCATGACATAACATTAAATCTTTAGATCACCACATTTTAACGTATAAAGCGGACTTTTATGAAGAAATATTGTTTGAAAGTAATTTATTTTAAATCACTCTCCCCTCAATCGATGACCGTAGTCGATGATTGAGTGACTTATATTTTGATAAAATGAAGTCCGGTGATTTTCAAAATTTAGTCAATTTATTTTCAAAAACAATATTTTCCATTTTCAAAACAATTTTAATCAAATTTTTCAAAATTGTTTTAAAATGGTATCTGCACAAAGATCGTTAGGTGGTTGAGAAGCTTCTGTTGATCTTGTAGGCGGGAAGAAAACCGTCTGCGGATGCGGTGAGACTTCTTCGTTGCATTTTAGCAACTAAGGTCAAATTAAGCTCCGTTTCTTCAATCACTTAGAAGAAAACCATCTGCGATGCGGTGAGACCTCTTCGTTGCATTTTTCATGCCAACACTCCATAGAAGTCCAATTAAGCTCCGTTTCTTCATTTGTCAACCCAAGATATAGTTACCCTTTCCTTTCGGCATCCAATCATTTTCAATTGTGGGATCCGGATCGGGAACATTCTTTTATACCAGCATACGTTAGTGGACACAAACAGATATATGGTGGTCGACAACACCCAAACATCAATCGACTAATAGAAGTCAATTCAACATATCAATCAGTTCATATAAAGCATGGGAATAATGTGCTATCAAACTCTAATCATCTAATCCTAACAATCATATCCTAGGCACCTAGTCCTTCAGCGAGGTTAACATAATTTTTAATTAAGCATACGGGATAATTAAGAAAGCTCGATAGATGATATAAATTTGAAAACTTTCTCCCCTCAATCAATGACTCATTTACGAAAAATTTAAAAGCGAAGTCATTGATTGAGTTTTCAATAATTTGAAAAACTACGAAGCGATTGATTTTCAAGCAACTCATTTACCACCACTTTTTGAAAACAACAAATATTTTTACGAAGAATTTTAGCGGAAAAACATTTGTGTATGAGCAACGATCCTTGACATACTTTCTCAAATAGTTTTAGGATAAGTGCGAAATTATATAAAATAGGTTTAGCATGACACTTTCCATCCTTGAAGAGCGGGTTGCTATCGAAATAATACAAGCCATAGTTTAAGCCGGGTTCTGATGCGAAATAAGCGTAAGCCATATTTTGAGACATGTTTTGAAAGAATATTTACACCTCCTTTCGAACTTCATCTATGATCCGTACCATTATTGAATGACATTTCTAAGACCGTAGATGTTATCGATACGAAGACATGTCTTGAGAAAACATATTTTGGAATTTTTCAAAATTTTACGATTTTATGGGTTTAGAAGGTTTTATATTTTTCTATTTTGTTTTTGTTGGTTTTATATTTTGTATTTTGCTTTTTGAAAAATATATACGAGATAGAGTAGATGATATAGTTTAAGAAGATGATGATCTGAGTGCAAGAGATAAGGATATCGAGCGGCCCGTTGTAGAAGATAGAAGTCATCATCCTAAAACTTTCACCACCAAAGCTTCCGAGGCTCTTGAATTGAAGAAAGAAATTGAACCGATGCGAAAGTGAGACTTTGGACTTCCCCAAACCGAAAATCCTTTAGTGAGGCAGTTCAAAGCTTTCTTTCAAGCTTCCCTTAGCGGTGCACAAAGAAACATACCATTATCATCGATCCTGCTGCTCCTTTTAAGAATAATCACCGTGATTCTTCGTTCGAGGTTATATCATCCAATAGAACAACGACAACGTATCATCCCACATTTAAATAATCTTCTCAAATTCCTTTTCCACTGAAGTGCGAAGCAATCCATTCCAAAAAGTGTCAAGAGAACGGTTCCCCAGTAGTTGAATTGATGCGGTCGGTCTCTTTGTATAATGCTCAAGAACTCTCCGAATACACATCATGGGGGAATGAAACACCTCCCCATGTTCACATTTTCTTCCACGATGATCGTGTATGAAGCTCGAACCAAGTACACACATTCCCAAAGAAAAATAACCGATAACATTGAAGAAGCGGTGAGTCAGCGATTATCTCTACGGATGACAATCTCTGCGGATGTCGACTCGGGAATAAGTGATTATATCTACGAATCAACGATTAAGCACTCAAGTGAAACAATGAGCATCCCCAATGTACACAATCTCTCTCCTTCATGTTATACTTTTATCTCCCAGAATATGTCATACTTGTGTACCTCTTTTATCTTCATAAACTTTCTCTACATCTCTTCCCCACGTAGTTGGAATAAGAGCACTAACGCCACGATGAGATAAACATTGAGTTTCTCTGCGGTTATGACATTCGTCTTCCGGGATATCTTCAATCACTTAGAAGAATTAAGTTCATCAAGTTTACTCGCGTTTAGATACTTGTCTCCTTGCCCCTTTCTGGTTTTGATACTTCAGAATCAGCAACATAGTATAAGCCCAAATACTTGAAACCTTTATGAGAAGAACACTTGAACTCTTGTGAGAATCAAATTGCTGAAGACTCTCTCTGACTATTTTTATCAACCCATATGTAGACAATTTGAAGTGACCACTGATGAAGAAAACCAAATATACCATACTTGAAACTGAAGTAGAAATCCCCACATTTGTATCTTAATCTTGCACTAATGTAGGAAGAACGGTGTCGAGAATTGATGCTCCAAGTAAATCTCTTAAGTACTCACTACTCAATCAAAGTATGAGACATTAACACCTCTTGCGATTATCCACAGCGTCATGTGCTTGTGTCCTTGGTAAAACAACGTAACTTCTAATAGTGATAGTTAACGGTCTTCAACCATCCACCCATCGCGCGGTAACTAGATAAACCAAGACTTCAACTCAAATTCTTAAGCCCGAGCAAGTTATCAAATAAGTGATAAATGATTAACTCGAAGTAATCAACTTGTGTCAAATGCCCAACACGTGAATAAACATACAATCGGATGTACATTGATCCATCGAATGAACCGGAACAAATGATTCCTCAACATCAATGCCTTCTTCCTAAAGCTATTCATGTAGAGGCGATCGGGCGATTCACCAATAATGTCTTCAGCGGATGAGGTAGTCATTTTCCTTAATGTTCATGTGGTTGATTCTGAGTGCACAATAATCCGTGAAGATTTGGTAAAGGACTACCAAAAGCGGATCATTTTCATGAACAATAATCCGTGAAGATTTGGCAAAGGAATACCAAAGAGCGGATTATTATTCAATAGTCAAGCGCAATATTACAATAGTCAATATCAACGCCTCGAGGAATAGCGGAGATTGGGTTTCTCGGGAATCATGCGCAAAGAATATGAGCAAGTCTAATTGGGATTGAATCGACTTATCACTATCCCCGATTAGTGCTCTCCCATAAACCAAACAATCGTTTGATAAATGTCGATTAAGAAGAAGTCTTTAGATAATCAAATGCAACTCGTCTTTAGTCTTCTAACATGCATCGAGAAAATGTAGAAACAGATGAGACTCGACCTTCTTCAAGATTGTCCGGTTAGAATAGATAGTTAACATCTTCATCACACCAAAAGCATTCCAATTAACTTACCTCTTGCAAGTCCCTTTAACTAAAATCCCTCCCAATCAAACAAGAGCGAAAGATATTCATCAAGGAAATCGGCAATCGACCCATAGCGAACACACTAAATGGTAACACCAAACTACCAATCACATCAAACAAAACGAGAGATTGTTCGGAATCATCATGTTGATGTGTCGTGAAGCATTAACCGGAAGCACTTTGTCATTAATCATATCGACTTGTGAAGATGTCAACCAACGGCTCTTAGAAGAAACTACATGTGAAGATGATCCGACAAGAAGCTCGGTTCTTACATGAGTTAGAGCCGTTTGACCATAAATTCTAAAATATCAATCAACCATGCAAAATTTCACACTTCTTCTCCCCTCAAGAATTGCATACGGAGATGCCATTCTTGATTAAACAAGTGAATATCATCCAAATGTATTCTATTCACACTTTTCCCCCGTAAAATTAGCACATGATGTCGCCATCGTCATTATAGTTGAGCAAGTGGAATAAGAAAAACAATCAATAGTTGCCCGGTTCACTTGATAAATGAAAGCTCATGGAAAATGCATGAAGCATGTTGATGAGAATGGTCATAATTGAGAAGATTTCTCTTCTTCAGAAGATAAGGCGCACTGAAACGTACACTTTTCTTTTCTTTAGAGTACGAGGTTTGAACTGAAGTATTCAAACGTCATAAGAAGATTTCTCTTCTTTCCAAGATAAAGCGCACTGAAACGTACACTTTTATTTTCTTTAGAGAACGAGGTTTGAAGTGAAGTATTCAAACGTCATAATCTCTCTCTTTTCAGCTCTCTTGGCAAAACTTGTAATCAACCCCATTATCATTCAGTAGGCTCTTTGTCGTGACAAGCGATGGAGAAAAACCCAATATGATGAATTTGACCACAAGTAAACTATCCCGAACTCGTGACTTAAACTTGCACATATGTAACAAAAGGCGGTGCGATTTCCATTAGCATCTCTAAGTACTCTCTAAGTACTCTATACTCTTCATCCAACCAACCATCAAGGAATAGACGTACTTTATCTCTTGAAAATCCATAGTTGAATGTGACACTGAGCACTACAACGTAACTCCTTAAAGTGATAGTTATTTTGAGGTGATAATAGCCCAATTCCCCTAAGTGGTAAAAAGAAAAGGTAAAAGTCACCCAACAATAACTAGATTTCCAAGTCTTCGTTTTTTATAATAAGCTCGAACAAGGATCTTGAAGAATCTTCATCCAACCATCCCCGATACCTTGGATACTAAGTACACTCGCTTGTAATAATTCACTTCAACCTCAAATAGATAATCTTGAATTAACCCGTTGTCACATCTTACGGTTAAAAGCTCAAATCTAGCCTCCTTTGACCTTAAAAGTGAATTTTGATAATGGTTTCATCCCGACCATGGTTAAAAGCACGTAACCCCAGTAAAACCATGTAATAGCCAAACTACCATGGCGAAAATCCAACACACATCCAATTCATGAAGTACACCCTTTTATCCCTTCTTGAGCGAAACCGTAGCACCGACATCAAGTAAGATCCAATTACACTTTCTCTTCTCCAAGATGGTTCCATCATTACGGGATTTTACAACTCTATGGTTTAAACCGAGAAATAGTTTCTTTGCGGATTTTACAAAACCAAGAATAAACCATAAGGTAGATCCAGGGCGCACTTTACTAATACCGGGATGTTTCCATTGTTCACGGGATTTTACAAGTCTATGATTTAAACAGAAATAGGTTCTTTCACGGATTTTACAAAATCAAGACAAAACCGTAAACACCATCGACTTGAATGTGTTATGACAACTTTGGTTCGGTGAATATACATTTTGGGGAACATCTGCGGTTCATCAGCGGTTCATTATCCAACATTAGCAAAATCATCAACCATCCAATCAACACTTTGGTAAACACATCATTCGCGCGATTCATCGGCTATTGTAGTGACCACATGGAGAAGTAAACCGATATACCAAACTTGATCATGAGTAGAATTCCCATATTTGTTACTTAAACTTGTACTAAACCTCGTGAAAAGAAGCGATTGTACCCAATGTACAAAACCTCTTGACATTCTCAACGGGTGAGACACCGAGTGATAGTTACGTTGTGGGTTATCAGAAAGAATCACAACCGTAATTAAATAGCCAAGTCTTTATCACCCTCAATAGCGCCCAAACAAGTCATCTTGGCGAAAGGGTAGAAAGAAAGAAGACGAAAATAAGTAAACGCATCCGGAAATCCTCACTTCAAATTCAAATAAGAAATATCGTTCAAACAACCCAGCAGTCACTTTGATCAATCATCAATCCAAGCCGTGACATACAATTTTCCGTGAAAATGTATCCCCCAAAGTATCAAGCCTCATAGCACATCAAATCTCATCATCACTCCAAATCACATCAATAAATCTTGTTACAACTCGCAGACCGAGTATATCCGATCCAAAGGAAAACATCCCAAGTCATAGCCCAAATCATTTAATAAGTGTAATTGGCCCAAATTAGACTACTACTTGATCTAAATTCACTCAATTGCAAATTAATCAAAGACCCGGTCTATATTAAAAGTCTAATCATTTGGAACATCTAACCCAAGCGCACATTCACAACATATCTTATCAGCCCATGTAACAAAATAACTCCAAAGCCTAATAAAGTAATGTGGTCCAATCTTTATCATATAAACTGATCCACAAAATTAGTTTTAACTTCATATGATGATAAAAATCACTCAAAGTACTAATCTCAACAAAACACCACAAGATTCAATCTACCTTAGACATATCCGTATACATATTTCTTCATGCAACTCAACACACAATTTAGACCAATGCTTCATTTACGGCCCATGTGATGAAGACACCACCCATATCCATATTCGCCCATGTCAATCCATTATGACTCAACCCAACAACCGTCGACTTGGTCTAATATTGTGACCAATATTCAAATCCAAGTCCAATGTGAGCTTTTATACCCGCACAAAAACTTAATTGCAACACTTGATCCATCTAAATTGTGATTTCCAGCCGATGAAAGAAAGGGTCCAAGCTATAAATTCAATTCTGATCCAGGCCCGTTCTATCACTCGAGGCCCATTCCACCACCTGGATCCATTCAAATCCTAATAACCGGCCAAATGTACACCCTAATTACAAGGGTATAAAAACACACCATTCTCACACTTACCCTAATCCCTTATAACCCTAATATCACTCTCAAAAAAATTATCACCGCCCCCATTAACATATCTGCTTCTCATCTAAAAATTCTCCCTTCCAAACCTAATAATTCACACGTCAAATCTGCCCATCCTCTAGTACACACAGCGTATCAAATGTATGACCAAAACAAGATTTTTCTCAACCATTATCAAACCTCATTAATATTAATCCGAATCAAGTTGCATACGCCACAGGGATGGCAAGAAGAACCACAATCAAATAGGCTACAGGGATGGCGTTGAGAGCTTTGACAAGTCTTCAATGTTAAACCAAGGTAGGTTTAGCAATAGCATAAATTCGTTTTTGTTCTGATTTGATTACAACGAGCTAATGAAAAGTGAGTTAACATCACTTTGTTACTTTCATTTTCATGAGTCGTATATTTTTGATAATATACTAAACGAATCAAGATGTTCAATAACAGACTTGTTAGTTGAATGATCTTATACATTCGGATAACATAACAAACATTTAAGATCAATGAGGTTACTTCTTTTGTGTTAATAAATCTATGTGTTCTATGAGCCATACACAAAAAGAAACAAAGTTGAGATCAAAAACTTGTTTTAGATTTTCGTACATGTAGATTGAGTCCAGATCTGTGATGAATGAGTTAGATAGTAACTTGTTTGGTTTTGATTGATGATGATAAGAACCTGAAGTCGTTATGAGTCTTGTTATTGTTGGTAGATGATATGTTGATGACGGTTTAGTCTTGGACCGAGGATGGTTAACTTGAGGTCGTGACTTGGTGTTTTGGTTTAAGATATATTGAGGTCGTGGTCATGTGCTTTATCTTCTTCTCCCTTTCTGTTTTTATGTTATTATCAGCCAAATCGCTAGTAAAAATCAGTCAAGTCGCTAGCATGAGTCAAGTCGCTACCAAGAGTCAAGTTGCTAGCATAGTCAAGTCGCTAGCACATGACAAGTCGCTCGACTTGTAAATACAAGTCGCTAGGCGATTAGTGTCTCGACTCGCTACACCAAGTCGGCGAAAATAAGGTTCAATGTATCGGGACACATAAGCAAGTCGCTAGCGACTTCATTACAAGTTGCTATAGTTGTTGACTAAATAGTCACCAACTCGCCATATAGAACAAGCAAATGACAACACGCTAACAAGAATGTCTGTTGAATCGGACACGACCAACTCGCTATGAATAATAACCACAAGTCGCTAGCAAGATTTCCGACCAACTTCGGACCATGTTCATGACAAACCCAGAAAAAGCATAAAGAAAACATCTTATTGACCCATTTGACCACGTTATGACAAACCGAAATAACCAAATAATCACTTTAAGTTTCGGACAAAGCAGAATACAAGACTATGATACCAAAAGCGATATCACAAAGGACATAAAGCGCAAAGCTCTTTACATTCTTTGACCCAAAAATTTGTAAAACAGTTTACCCACAATAGAAAAACATTATCCGGCCAAAAGAATAATAACTAAGACAGACTTAAAAATGTTTCAAAAACCGCAATAACGATAGCGAAAATACACAAATTAACACAACACAATAACCTTGGCTCTTGATACCAATTGTAGGATCGTAAATATTATTGTGTTTGATGATTCGGTGGTCTTGGATGATGGAAATACATGTTAGACATTTTAGAGAGAAAGTAGAGATGGTGTTCTTGGTAGAGAGTTGGTTCAATAAAAATGTAAGGTTAGATTCAAGCCGCACCCCTTCCATTGATGGAAGGGTATTTATAATTACAATGAATACGTCCTCTATCGGATGTGGATCGAGGCATCTGATGGGTAAAGACCGTCCTTCCTCCACGGTGTTGCACTAAACTAAACTACGCTACAAACTAACTAATTGACTACTAAATAACGTAAATAACGACACGTCTCTGAGCTAACATATGCTAGACCATAATTGGGGTGACCGACACTTTAACATGAAATTTTCTAATTCCTAACACTTATCCCATGATTGCCTTCATAAGCTGTTTTTAGCTGATTCCCTTTTATTAGTGCTTATTTAAGTTTACCCTTAATGCCTTTAGATCATTTAGATTATCCCTCATCAGATTCTAGCTTATTAGAAGTTCCTTTTGATAGCTTCTCAATGTCCCTTTTGATAGCTTCTTAATGTCCCTTAACAGCCCATAAGCCAAACTAACCCATTTGTGTTTTGCCAAATTTGTTGTTTTAATAAGTTATTGCACAGCTTATTTGTAGATTTTAAAAGTCAAGTTTTTTATAAAATACTTATTTTGTCTTACATTTAAGTTTTTAAAAAAAGAAAAGTAAAAAAAAAATAATAATAAGGCAAAAGGCGGGAAGTGGGACTTGAACCCACGACCTCTTGCCTAACAAGCCTAACATCATACACTCTAAACCATTGGCACCCTTGGGATTTTCTCAATTATCTTGCACTTCCTTTTTAGCTCTTTAAGCCTAATTTAGCTTTTTAAATTTTCTGAGTTATTCCAATAAGCTGTTAGCTTAACTTTATTTTCCTGTGTTCCTATTATTATTAGTTAGTTTCTCAAAAAAATCATAATTTTGGGATTAGTTTTACAATTTTAAAGCATTTAATTAGTTAAATTCGTTTTAATTAAGTAATAAATAAAATAAAAGTCGAAAAATACCATGCTTTTTATAAAATTATTTTTAGTCGATTAGAGTGTAGGAAAATTGGTTTTGCACCCGTAGCCCTTAAATTGCAAAGTTTTCACGTTTTAGGCTCGGTGCGTTCTCGATTTCACGCCTTTTTTAGTTTTAATGCCCTAGGGCGTAGTGTAGCTTCGTTTTATTATTTCTTATGCTTAATAATAGTTAATTTAGTCATTTACTTCGTTTACGTGCTTTATTTACATTCCCGTTCTTTAATTTGTAGAATAACGTAACCAAAATCGAAAAATCCCGATCCATTCAAGCATTTTAATAACAAACCTCAAACGTCATCGTCAATTCACACCTCGTTGGGACACGACCTGGGTAACACTTGCCCGGTATCACTTATCGAGTATTTTCGGGTTTTGCGTGTCGACCTTTTTCCTTAAACGGTTGATTTGCAATTCTCTCGCGGGTATTTATATTTGATATTTCTTATATATACTATTTGAAATGGATCATTGTCACACTTCAAATAGGTCCACTACCACTACTAATCTTGCTTCCACCACTAATGATGTCATAGCTTCTAGAAATGCTATAGGTATAACAATTGCATGTACTAACCAATCGAAACCCATTTTCTCATGGGGATTCAAAGCTTCCAGTTATCCATACTTGTCTGTGTTCAAATGAAGGTGGTACAAATTGTCCTTTGGTATTTGGACTCAGGCTTCCCAAAACATATGACTGGAGATCGCTTACGGCTCAAGAACTTCGTGAATAAGTTCATCGGGACTGTTAGATTTGGGAATGACCACTTTGGGGCAATTATGGGTTATGGAGATTATGTGTTTGGAGATAGTGTGATCTCCCGGGTATATTATGTGGAAGGTCTTGGTCTTAATTTGTTCTCTGTTGGTAAATTCTATGACTCTGATCTTGAAGTGGCCTTCAGAAAGCACCCTTGCTTTATTAGGGAATTAGATGGTGTTGAACTTTTAAAGGGAACACGTGGCTCCAATTTGTACACCATCTCTATCGAAGACATGATGAAGTCTTTTCCAATTTGCTTGTTGTCTAAGGCATCAAAGAACAAGTCATGGTTATGCCACCGTCGTCTCAATCACTTGAACTTCGGCACCATCAATGATCTTTCTAGAAAGGACCTCGTAAGAGGCTTGCCCCAGTTGAAATATGAAAAAGATTATCTTTGTTCTGCATGTCAATTGGGCAAAAGCACGAAGTATGCCCACAAACCCAAACCTGCCAATTCCATTATGGAAGTTCTTCATACCCTTTCACATGGATTTGTGCGGACCAATGAGAGCACAAAGTATAAATGGGAAGAAGTATGTGCTAGTTGTTGTTGATGACTACTCTCGGTTTACTTGGGTTAAGTGTTTGAGATCAAATGATGAAACTCCAGACGTCATCATAAAACTCATTAAAAAATTGCAGGTTCGGATTAACAAAACCGTTAGAATCATTCGAACAGACAATGGAACTGAATTTGTAAACAAAGAACTTAGTTAGTTTTATGAAAGCATTGGAATCAGTCATCAAAGAAGTGTATCACGCACTCCTCAACAGAACAGCTTAGTTGAAAGGCGAAATCGGACTCTTGTGGAAGTTGCACGGACTATGCTAATACTTTCAAAGGCTCCAATGTTTCTCTGGGCGGAAGTCATTGCCACTGTATGTTACACCCAAAACCGTTCCCTAATACATACTACTCATGGAAAAACCCCATACAAATTAGTTCACAAAAGAAAACCGAATCTTTCGTTTCTTCGTGTGTTTGGAGCTTTATGTTATCCAACCAATGATGGTCAATGTGGAAAACTAGAAGGGGGGTTGAATAGTTTTACCAATTAAAACTTCATTTTAAAATATTTAGATCGAATTATGTCAATCTATTTAGATGTGTATGTTGGACGTTGATAGATAGATATATAAAAAGTGTAATAAAAGATAAAGAGTAAAAAGCACATAACCACGACACGAGTATTTATAGTGGTTCGGCTACAAGGATACCTTCCTTGCCCAACTCCACTCCCCGAGTCACCTACTCGAGAGTTCGTAATCACTACACGACACCAACTCCTTATGGCGGAGAAGCCTTCACAACGTCGCCTACTCTTTTTCCGGTACTAGGCTAACCACCGGGTTCTTTCACCAAGGTGAACCACACCTATCACAACGTTGCCTACCCTTTATCCGGTACTAGGCTAAGTACCGAGTTCCATTACAACGGAGGAACTACTACCCAACACTACACAACACCTAATCCCAAAGGAGACCCACTCCTTATTACAACACCATCAAGGATATCAACATCCTTGGAAATAAACTATCACTATTTGTATAACGATGCACCTCATCAATTATACGACCTTGGCATTCTTCACTAATGCCACTTGATTTGATTCCTAGGCATCTTTCACCAATGCCCTTGACACAAACGCTTGGCACCTTTCACTAATGCCTTCGTCTTGACACCTTTAGCATTCTTCACTAATGCTTTTGACATGGACATTAAGCACCTTTCACTAATGCTTTTGTCTTGACTCTTTTGGAATCCTTCACTAATTCCTTCGACACAACACTTCTATGGAGGAAGAAAGAATTATCAACAAGAGAACCTCAGTGGTCTTGATGATGACGAAGCATGGCAACTCATGGACTTAAGCTTGCTCGACTTCAAGAAGTGGTGATCTCGCCTTTAAGAGGAACATAGAGAATCACACAAAACAAAAGAAAACTACATAGAAAGATCCCTTAGGATCGGTGGTTAGAGAGTTACAATACTTGGGAAAAGTATGTGTGAGTGGCAACCAAAAGGAAGAAATGGCTCACTATTTATAGAGGAGAAACAAATCTTGTTCCACGGATCCCATGGATCCCACCCTCGAGGATCCGTCTAGTGTAATGTTAGGGATTCATGGGACGCTCCTCTTTGCCCATGGGTATTTTGGTTATGGGTCATGGGTCATGGGTCATGGGTTATGGGTTGATCCATGGGTATTTCATTGGATACAATGTACCTAGTGGGTGCAATGCATCTAGTCAAATGGGTATGGGTCAATACCATTGGGTTATGGATATGTTTCATGGGTTGTAGTTTTACCCATTATAATACATACTAGTTATGTATATATTTGCCCAATATGTAAACACTAGTTGTTGTACATATGTATTACTAAATCATAAAATCACTTATACTTGTTTTAGTGTTTTATGTGAAAAGCGTAAGTGTGTTAGAAAACTATTGGCTCAAACTATTTACGTATTTTATTTGTTTCGTTAAAATGATTTTACGTTTGTTATCGACAAAACATTAGAAGATTGTAAAATATAAATAAACGTTTTTACGGCTTATTTGTATTAACAGCCAAGATTTCGGAAAGTTGAAAGCTAATGCTGATATCGGATTTTTCATTGGTTATGCACCTAATCGGAAGGGCTACCAAATCTACAACAAAAGAACCCGAGACATTATGGAAACTATTCACGTTACTTTTGATGAACTGACTAGGCAAATGGCTCCTTGACAATCCAGTTCTGGACCCGCATCTCAACTTTTGACACCTGGACCCATTAGTTCAAGTCTTGTAAAGAATACTTCTCCTGCAGTTCATTATGTACCTCCATCATAAGAAGATTTGAAGAAACTGTTTGATCCAATATTTGATGAATACTATGAGCCTCAAGCTGATGATAATCCTGCACCACCAACTGTAGCTGCTCCTACTCCAACCAATACAAATGGTCCATCTGTTTCAATGTCTTTATCTCAAGAAACGCCATTTGCTGATCATTCATCATCATCTTCGAATCCTCAATCATCTTCTGTGGGTTACGGAAACGCATCTGCTAATTCTTTTGGAGATAAACCCTTTGCAACTCCCGAAGATGTTCCGTATGAAAACATATTTGCCCCTGAACCCACTCCTGAAACATCTTCGCCAGGGGATCCTAACTACTCTTCTGACGGTTCCTTACCAACAACACATGAACATCTCAGAAACTAGACACATGATCATCCATTGGATAATATCATTGGGAATCCTTCTCGTCCGGTATCTACTAAAAAACAACTTGCCACTGATGCCTTATGGTGCGTCTTCAACTCTGTACTATCAAAGATCGAACCTAAAGATGTCAAAACAGCAATGTTTGAGGACAGCTGGTTTAGTGCTATGCAAGAAGAAATTCATGAGTTCGATTGTCTTGATGTATGGGAATTAGTACCTGCTCCAGATTGTGCTATGATTATTGCTCTCAAGCGATCTTCAAAGTAAAACTTGATAGCACGGTGATGTTTTGAAGAATAAGGCGAGGCTTGTGGCTAAAGGATATCGACAAGAGGAGGGTATTGACTTTGAGGAATCATTTTCTCCGGTTGCATGAATCGAGGCTATCAGAATCTTCCTGGCTAATGCTGCTAGCAAGAATATGGTAGTTTATCAGATGGATGTAAAGACTGCTTTTCTTACTGGTGATCTCAAAGAAGTGGTCTATGTTAGTCAACCTGAAGGTTTTGTGGATCCTGAGCATCCTACTCATGTCTACCGCTTGAAGAAGGCCCTCTACGGTTTGAAGCAGGCTCCTAGGGCATGGTACGATAATTTTTCGAAGTTCCTTTTGGAAAATGGATTCTACAAAGGAGCTGTTGATCCTACATTGTTCACCAGAAAGTCAGGCAAAAATTAACTCATGTTCAAATATATGTTGATGATATTATATTTGCCTCGACCGACCCTAATGAATGTGACCGATTTTCAAAAGAGATGGCCTCTAAATTTCAAATGTCCATGATGGGACAAATGTCATTTTTTTTTTTATTACAAATTTCACAAAGTCCCGGAGGCATTTTCATTAATCAAACTAAATATGCAAATGAAAATTTAAAGATATTTGGAGTTGATTCTTGTGATCCTGTTGACACTCCCATGGTGGAACGTAAAAAACTGGATGAGGACCACTCGGGGATCCCGGTTGATCAAAAGAAATGTCGTAGTATGATTGGATCATTGATGTACCTCACAGCCAGTAGACCTGATATTCTGTTCGATGTATGCATGTGTGCTAGATACCATGCTAAGCCTACCAAAAAGCACATTGAAGCAGTTAAACGGGTCTTTCGGTACCTCCAAGGAACCATTAACATGGGACTTTGGGTTCTGAAGGACACCGGTATGTCACTAACAGCCTATGTAGATGCTGACCATGTAGGGTGTCAAGATACTCGTCGAAGTACTTTAAGAGGTGCTTAGTTTTTGGGTGATAAATTAGTGAGTTGATCTTCAAAGAAAAAAATGAGTACTTCCATATCCTCTACAGAGGCTGAATACATAGCCATTTCATCATGTTGTGCTCAAATCTTATGGATGAGATCCCAATTATTTGACTATGGCTTTCTATTCAACAAAATTCCTCTGTACTGTGATAACAAAAGTGCCATTTTTCTATGCTGCAACAATGTTCAACACTCAAGAGCAAAGCATATAGACATTCGACATCATTTCATCAGGGAACAAGTAGAGAAAGGTGTGGTTGAACTATATTTCGTGAGGACTGAGTATCAGCTGGCAGACATCTTCACAAAAGCTCTTTCTAGAGACCGTTTTGAGTTTATTGATAAGGTTTTAAAAGGTACCATTTTGAGGGGTCGTTTAAGTCCTTATTTGATCACTTTGTATCCGTTATTGCTTAATATCGTTCCTTTTCACTTTTAGGTCTCGTGAAGGCAAAATCTTTGGAATGGCACTTATTTGGACGAAAAGCGCGAATATATGAAGAAAATGGCCAAAGTGAAATCGAGACACTCGCAGTTCTTTGAAAGTAGAAGCGGCGGCGTCGAGGTGCTATTGGCGACGCCGTCCCAAAGTGTGTGACGGGCGAACCCAAAACTCGTATTTTCAAGAGACGGCGTCTAGTGGTGAAAGAGTAGGCCGTCGCTACTCGGGCGGCCTAGATGCAATCGAGACGGCGTCGGAAAATTGAATAGGGCGTCACGGACATAAGGTGCGCCGTCGCAAGGTTAACGTGGCCAAGCGAAACCACAATGGCGGCGACACGGCGGCGTCACTAAACATAAGGTGGCGTCGTCGCAATTGTAATCTTATATATAGAATCCAATTTTTCGGTCTTTGGGTGGAGAGTCTTTGGGTAAAACCTAAAACCGAACCTAAGGTGTCTTGTACAGTATTTTAGGGTTTTAAACCTATCTTACATCAAGATAAGTCTTTACTTCATTAATTCAATTATGTCTTTGATTATTTGTGTGTATGCTTGCATGTTCTCCATGTCCGTCTAATTTATTTGTGTGTTTGCTTAGGAAGTATGAAACTTAATTATTGAATATTGATTGGTTGTTTCTTATCTTAGTTGATTTATGATCTAGTAATGCGATAGGTCATCCGTTGTGCATAATGCTTGATTCATCTTTGTGAACCTTAGAGTATAATTACGAGTAATTGTAGGCTAAACCATCAGAAGCGCCTTAGGTAGGAGTCTATAATCTCTAGTGGGTTTGTAGGCGAGACCCTTTGGTAAGTTCAAGAGTTGGGAGAAACGCATACCTACAACTTTAGAAACACAACGTGACTAGGAATAAGGCGTGACACTCAACCATCAATAGGAGATAATTAAGGAGTAATACAAACTAAGTAAACACATCTTTAAACTATCATACGAGCACACATTAATTAGACATAGACTCCCACAACCTTAGTTTAGATAATTAGATAATAGTAGAGTAATCGGTAGAAATACCAACCCCCAATCCAATACCCGAAATTGTACCTTTCCATTTTATAAAATATAAAAGATAAAAATAATCTTCCTCAACCTTAACCTTAGCGTAGTAACTCCTACTAGCATTCCCATTCCCTAGAGAGCGATATCAATACCGTGGCTTACCCTAATTACTACACTACAACGATTAGGTTCAACGCCAGGGTGTTATAAAACTTGCTCGAAGAAAGGAAGTTCCTTTGACCCGAGCAGCCGCGTGTAGCGTTATCAAGTTTTAGCGCGGCTGCGGAATAGAATAGCTAGTTAGTAGTCCACCTCGTTTAGGTTTCTTTCGCTTGATTCCTATCAAGTAAATTTTTCTTATTTTAGATTTCTCTTAGTCTATCCCCTTCTTCGTGACCTTTGTTGTAACCTCATCACTTTTCATCATGGAAGGTGATAATCAACAACCACGTCCCCATACAAACCCCTTAAGCAACTTAGAACCCGCGGTTCCACCAAAACTCTTCTTGAACCATTTGCGGAACCCGAAAGAGAGCTCAATAAGCGAAGAAAAGCTCTCCATGATTCGAACTTCAAGGCGCTTCCATCAATTTTGATGAAGTTACATCGATGAAGAATCTCCTCATTCTCCACAATCTCTGAAACCATCATCATTGACAATCGAGTCAAAATGGCGAGGAAGTTCTTGCCACTCCGACCAATAGCCCCATAAATCCTCCTAAAGCGAAAACCCTTGGGGAACACTCATACCCTTATGCTTTGGATTCACCAATGCCATTGTCTATCCATCGGAACGGATCAATGAGGCATTGCATGCATCGATATTTGGCTAATCCAAAAGGCATGTCAATTCCATGGATCCACGGTGAAAACCCAATTCACCACATCAAGCGGTTTCTAAAATTGTTGATGCTATCTATCTTGTGGGACATCTAAGGAGCGTCTGAACTCGGGTTTTCCCATTTCTCTTCAAGGACAAGCCAAGGGTGGCTCGATAAGCTCTCTCAAGGTCCATTTCACATGGGAACAACTTACAACTAAGTTCACCGAAAGTTCTTTCCTCACGGAAGAAGCTGCGGCAGATTAGAGCAAAATGCACTTTCATCAACTCGATGGAGAATCTATCACCAATTCACGGAGTCGTTACAAAGATCTTATTCAACAAGCTCCACACCACGGTATTAACCTTTGGTTGCTTGTTCAAATCTTTTCGACAATGTCTCGAAAGGATCAAAAGGGATTGATTTCTCAAGCGGCGGGAGAATCGCGAACCTCACGCGGAAGAAGGGTGGAACCGAATAGAGGAATACATCCAATATCAAGACGACCATTGGAATGAGCGGGAAAAGCGCGTCAAGCATTTCCACTTTCTCAAGTGAAGAGTTATCCTTAGATTATCGGATTGAGAAAGCAAAAAAAACTAGCTTACCTCATAAAATCACCGAACCAAAAAGGTGACTAACCCATATCTCATATGCGACATATGTGGAGGATCGCACGAGAGGCGATGAGTGCGATGACACACCGAGAAAGCGTCTTCCTCTCTAGTCATGATATTTATGATGACCCTTCACCTCGCATTTTATCAAACCGATGAATGTGATCCTTGGGGCAATCTGAAATGGAGAAGCGGAAGGAAAGGGCGGACTGAGTACACCATCCGTGACCCTTTTGAAGAAAAACTGGGCGGTTTACCATGGAAGGGAACGCAATCTTGAAAGGTCTTGAGGAGTTTTTCCGAGAGCGACAAGTTGAATTAGAAAGTCGGTTCACCAATCTCCACGAAAGAATGGGTGGACTGGCCTAGCACTTCACGATCCAACATGCAATCACTACTCGATCGGGAACTACTACCAGGATCCCCGCATCCCAACAGGGACCCATCACAAGGAACCCGAGTTAGGAAATGAGGCGATTCCACACCTCTTCCAACTCCTCACGATCCTCCCCACAAACACCGGCCTGACCCAATGACCAACTTTTCACGGATTCCCTATCCTCTCGTTTAAAAATCAAAAGGTGAAGAAGACAATGAAAAATATTGTCTTATTTGAAACAAACATCCGTCAACATACCACTCCTTGATGTATTCTATCATATCCCTAAATATAGTAGATACTTCAAGAGGTTGATATCTAATCGGAAAAAGCTTGAAGGATTGATATCATTAGGGAAGAATGTTCGGCTATCATCCAAAGAGCATGCCCAAGAAGAAGGAAGATTCAGGCGGTTTACTATTCCTTGCTCTATAGGGACGCTTTCTGAAAAGCATGGCGAGATCTTGGGGCAAGCATTAACGATGCCTCACTCCCTGTTTCTTAAGCTCGGATATTCGGGCTTAAACCAACTAGGATGAGTATCCGATTAGCGATCGATCAATCAAATATCCCATTGGAGTTTGTGAGAACGTTCTTGTAAGGGTGGGGAATTCAAATTTCCGATCGATTTCGTAATTTTAGAAATGGAGGAAGATAATTCCGTCCCAATAATCCTTGGAAGACCCTTCTTGGCTCATGACTCGTGCCATCATTGATGTTCATGATGGTAAACTCACTTCTGAGTAGGATCCGAGAGCTTGACCTTCGACATTAAGGATTCTATGAGACATTCTTCTTCCTGCGGTCGCCCGTATATTTAGTTGAAGAAGTTGATGAATTTGTTGGCGACATAGAGCGTTGCATTGGCAGTATCTATTAAGCGAATTCATGAATAATGATAACAACGTAATATCGACGACCATGAAATTGAGATGGTTGGAGTTGTGTCCTTTTATCCTCGTCGGGATGAAATTGAACCTATTGAGCTTGAGGCGGAAACCGGCTAAAACCATCAATCAAAGAGCCTCTACCTTAGAGGCGAAAGATCTCCGAGTCACGGAATCGCTTTCCTTGAGGAGAGGACCAACTCCACATCATCATAAGCTCATCGCTAACCACTATTCGAGAAAGAGATGCTCTTAGAAGTTTAAAAAGAATATAAAGGGGTAATGCGTGGAGTGTTGCCGACATTAAGGAATCGATTCTACATTACAGTACTCACAAAATCCTCATGGAGGAAGATTTCAAACCAACTGTTCAACGCAAGGCGGGTTAACCCTAACATCAAGAGGTAGTGAAAAAGAGGTCATTAAGCACGGATGCGGTCTCATCTACCCATGTCGGATAGCCCATGGGTCGACCGGTCCAAGTGGTTCCAAAAAGGAGGGATAGCGGTTGTAAAAATGAGAAGGGTGAGTTGGTGCCACAAAGAGCGGTTCTTGGGTGGCGTGTATGTATTGACTACGGAAGTTGAATGATGCCACCGGAAAGATCATTTTCCTCACCGTTTATTGACCAAATGCTTGAAAGATTAGCGAGGCACGAATACTCTTGTTTCCTTGATGGCTTTTCGAGTTACTTTCAAATTCAATTGCTCACGAAGATCGGAGAAGACTACATTACATGTCCTTACGAACGTTCGCTACAAGCGAATGCCTTTCGGGTTATGTAACGCACCCATGACCTTTCAACGATGTATGATGGCCATATTCCACGAGTTAATTGAGGGCGACATGGAAGTTTTCATGGATGATTTCTCGGTGTTTGGAAATTCTTTCGACCTTTGCCTTTCCAACCTTAGGAAGATGTTGAAGCGATGCGAGGAAACTAATTTGGTTTTAAATTGGGAAAAATGCCATTTCATGGTAAAAGAAGGAATTGTCTTAGGGCATAAAGTCTCGGGGAATGGAATTGAGGTCGATAGAGCAAAAATCAAGCAATTTCCAAACTCCCTATCCTACTACCGTTAAAGCCATTCATGACTTTCTTGGTCATGCTGGTTTTTATCGAAGGTTTATTAAAGATTTTTCGAAAATTGCCCGACCTATGACACGACTTCTTATTAAGGATGCCCTTTTGATTTTTACGGAGAATGCAAGGAAGCATTTAACCGACTAAAGAAAGATCTCACTCAAGCACCTATAATGGTCACCCCGATTGGTCTCGGCCGTTCGAAATCATGTGTGATGCTAGTGATTATCTTTGTCGGTAGCGTTGCTCGGCCAAAGGAAGGAAAAGCATTTTCAACCAATCTACTATGCTAGCAAAATCATGAATGTAGCACAAGAGAACTATACAACCACCGAGAAAGAACTTTTAGCGTTGTTTTGCCTTCGACAAATTCGGGCAATATCTCGTTCTCTCTAAAATTGTCGTCTTCACAGATCACTCCGCCTTACGCTATTTGTTTTCAAAACAAGATGCTAAACCTCGCTGATTAGATGGATCCTATTACTTCAAGAATTCGACATTGAAATTAGAGATAAAGGAGTGAAAATCTCGCTGCGATCATCTATCACGCTTGGAGAACCCCGATCTTGAGAAGTCGAGATCACACCGATATTCGTGACTCTTTTCGAGGAGCGGTGATGGCGATTAAAGAAAGTGAGCCATGGTATCTGATTATGCTAACTACACGTCGAAGAGAGTTTTGCCAAATTACATGACCAAACAAGATAAAAGAAGTTCTTCACTACGCTAAAACATTACTACAGGATGAACCCTTCCTTTTCCGTATATTTCCGATCAAATCATTCGACGTTGCGTGGCGGTGGAGAGATTGATCGAGTTACGAAAGAATGTCACGCGGGACCATCTCGGAGGACATCACGGTGTGAATATCACGGCACGAAAGGTTTTCGGCGGATTCTATTGGCCTCTTGTTTTTCGAGGCGTTAAGAGATTAGTTCAAATGTGTGATGCATGCCAGCGATCGGAAATATTTCACGACGGGATGAGTCACCTCGAACTATATCCAAGTCTGCGAAATATTTGACGTTGGGGAATAGACTTCATGGGACCCTTTCCATCTTCCTGAGGAAATGAATACATTCTCGTAGCTATCGACTATGTATCCAAATGGGTAGAAGCTCAAGCCCTTAGAACTAATGATGCAAGGGTAGTCATTCACTTTCTTAAAAAGCTATTCGCACGATTTGGGATTCCCAAAGCATTAATCGATGATAGAGGGACTCACTTTTGCAATGCTCAAATGGAAAAGGTGATGAAGAAGTATGGCGTCACATAGATTTTCTCGCATATCATCCTCGAGACAAATGGACAAGTAGAAAACACAAGCAGGGCATTAAAGCGGATACTTGAAAAACGGTCCACCAAAATAGGAAAGATTGGGCATTCAAATTGGATGAAGCACTTTGGGCATTTAGAGCGCTTACAAAACACCTATCGGGACAACCCTTTTCGCTCGGTATACGGAAAAGCTTGCCACCTCCCTATCGAACTTGAGCGAGAAAGCATATTGGGCCCTTAAGGCTGTAATATGGATTATACGAAGCGAGGTCAAATCGGTTCTTACAACTTCAAGAATTGGATGAGTGAGGTGGAAGCATCTGAATCATCAATCACTTACAAAGAAAGGGCAAAAGATGGCACGATCAGCGAATAAAGAATCCTAAAGAGTTTTGGAAGGGATAAAGTGCTCTTGTATAATTCGAGACTAAGATTATTCCGGGAAAACTCAAATCTAGGTGGTATGGACCCTTTCAAGAAAAACCGGATGAGCAATGGGCGGTGGTGCTACTAGACCATGATGGAAGAGAATTCACGATTAATGGGCAGCGGGTGAAGCATTATCAATTGGATAATATTGAAATGGTGAGCGATGAGGATATTGTTTTAGAAGAAGAGGCGGTAATGAGGAAGCGTGGGAACACGACTACGAGTCTAACTACAAGACTCTTAAATAAAGAAAAGCGCTTCGTGGGAGGCAACTCATGCTTAATTGTTTGCTTGTTAGTGTCTTATATCTTTTATTAATTGTTTATCCTCATGTTTAAATTTGTAAAATGCTTTATTTTGTTTTTAACCTAGTCTTAATTGCATATAAAGGTATTTTACATAAGGGATAAGTGTAGGGAGGATTACACGTTTTCAAAAGCGTAAACATGAGAATAACAATTAATTAAAAGATATTTATGTTTGTTTGTTCGAGTCAAATGCTTGTATCGAGTCATAATGGATGTTTTGCGAAATTTTCCAGATTCTAAAGATGTAAATTTTCGAATTTTTCCGGAAAATCGAGACCGCTTTTTGTCGAGTTGAAACACGGCGTCGAGAAGGAGTAAAACATCGATTACTTTTCTCGTTTTCGAGCTACTTATAAATTTTTGGAATTTTCGGTCTTAATTTTCTTAGAAATTCAGTAAACATCCATTCCACAAGCATTATATCCTAGTTTAAATCGAGTCTTATATATATTATTACCGCCGATTTTACGCGAAGGTTTCGTTTGTTTTCTTCAAGTGTGCGCAGTTTAGTTTGTCAAGAAGAAGTTACATAAGATTGGAAGGAGCTTTTCATAATAATTCTTCTTGGAAAAGAGTTTAACCACCACTTTACACGGATCTACCGAGCTAATCGTGGAGTACTAGTTTCTTTCGTTTTAATTACCTTCCAATTATCATAACTTTGATACTTTGGGAACATTGGGGACAATGTTGGGTTTAAGTGTAGGGAGGGAAAATAAAGCAGGAACTTTGAAACTATGCTTATCCTTGATTATTTGTTTAGTCAATTGTGATTGTGTAATAAACCATGAGAAAATCTCGGTTAGGGTAATTTTGGCACCAAATTTAAAATTTTTCATGACATATAGGGTGGGCCATTAGTCTTAACAAAAGCGTCTCACGGATAGGAAGTTGCATGACTAGCACAAAACCCTTTACCACCCAAATTCCACCCAAAATGTGAGGATCGCCCTTAGATTAGTAGGAATTAAAGCATTCATCTTTAATGCTTAGAGTGTGAACCGGTAGTATAATAGATTCTAGAACTTGTTTTGTGATGCATTCCGAGATCGCAAGTGAGGCTACACTTGTGTAGTTAGGAATAACTAAATGATAAGAGGCATTAGGATAACCCTTGTTTGATACGTAATATAATTACTTCTTCCACATCGGTTGAGTAATTCCCCACCCTTTGCGTTGTACTCATTTTTAGTACACGATACCCCTAGTTAACCCTCGAGCCTATCCTTTTCGCGGTTCTCGTGATATTTTGGTTTTCGAATATCAATGAAGAGCATTGTTTACACCACCCCAAATATACACCCAAATCGCTTAGCCTACCCTTATGCACTCACTTTTAGTGCAAATGTTTGTTATCACCCCAAACCATTAGTTCAATTATCTAGTTGCTTGCATAAGTTGCTAAGTCGAGTCATATCCTTTGTATCAGATTTTGGGACGATTGGGATTCATGGGAAAAGTTAAAGTTTATGAAATGACGGAAGGAGCGTAATTCAAATTCCCTTTGTTTGTGTAATAATGTACCCCAAGTGTTTTGATCTTTTCAATTCGGGTCAAATTAGTGTTAGAGTAATAAAAACTCAAGTGTAGGTATATGCCTGTAAATCCCTAGTATTTTGATGTTATCTTAGAGGATGGTAGAGTAAAAGTGTATGAAAAAAAAAAAAAAAAAAAAAAAAAAAAATCGAAAAAGAAAAAGAAAAAAAAAAGAGTGATAAAAAAAAAAAAAAAAAAAAAAAAAAAAAAAACGGGCTACCATCCTACATCTATCCTTTAAATTTATGTTTGTTTATTTGAGTTATCTAGATTTTAGAGTGTCGAGTCTTGGCCTAGCAACGCCATTCTTCATATGCATTTAACATAAAGATTTTGACCTACCACCACTAAATAGCCTATCCCACCAAACCCTTATTTCCCTACCGTAGCCTAACGTTACAACCCTTTAAAGACCTCTTTGATAGTCTTTCCTAGGTGCTTACCAAAGCGATGGAGGTTTGATCTATTCTCGAGCCTATGGTAATCTATGTACTAGGACCGGTTAATGAGTGTTTATCTTCCATTTTCTATATTGCTATATTTCATATATACACCGAGAGAGATGTGAGTATCCAAACACCCCATGTGAGGTGCTAGTATGTAATTCCGTGCTTATTACGACTTTCTTGGGGCTTATGTGTGTTGTGGACCGTTTTGAATTAATGCTTCATGACCACAACTTATAAATTAATTGGCTAAAAGCACATTTGTGAGGACAAGCAAATAACAAGTGTAGGGATATTTGATAAGGTTTTAAAAGGTACCATTTTGAGGGGTCGTTTAAGTCCTTATTTGATCACTTTGTATCCGTTATTGCTTAATATCGTTCCTTTTCACTTTTAGGTCTCGTGAAGGCAAAATCTTTGGAATGGCACTTATTTGGACGAAAAGGCGCGAATATAT
>CM040245.1:179043334-179243334 GCA_022545495.1 Chrysanthemum lavandulifolium | reverse complement strand
TGAAATTTGCTAAAGTATGAGGACTAATTAGATCCCGATGGTTTATAAGAGGGTTCAAAATTGTTTTGAAAAACCTTTTTCAAATGACCTCTTTGTGACACTTAAGGCATTCTGTCCTCGCTTGCTTTAGCATTTGAAAACCTTTGTTTCTTTTATAAACCTTCGAGAGTTTGCAAGGAGTGCCCTTTCCGAAATTCGATGTTCGTGCCATTTAGGTACTCCTCACTTGATCTCTCATCGCTCATCATCCGAATTCTCCTAAAATC
This sequence comes from Chrysanthemum lavandulifolium, assembly GCA_022545495.1. Taxonomy (NCBI): domain Eukaryota; kingdom Viridiplantae; phylum Streptophyta; class Magnoliopsida; order Asterales; family Asteraceae; genus Chrysanthemum; species Chrysanthemum lavandulifolium. Next base: position 179,243,068 of record CM040245.1, on the reverse strand, counting down.
TTGAACCACATTGTTAGAATAAAAGTAGTAGATATTGGTGTTGAAGTGGTGGTCGGGACTTTGACTTCCCGAGAGTTCTTTAAGTCGTGGTATCGTCTGCTGATGAGGTTTTACCATAGACAAATTTCCTATAAATTTCGTGAAGTTCAAGATTCGGATATGATTTGCATTCCTAAGACCCCGAGAGAAATTCACCACTTCTCGTGGAGACTATTGACAAAACCAACATTGATTTCATGTTTGGACAACTTTACACCATCATTGGATAGTTCATTTAAAAGAGTTTTGTACCGTGTAAGTTTGAGACAGAGTTTCGAGTCCTTAGCCTCAAGGTGTTATACTCAAGTTTGTGTCCATTATCCTATTTTCCTTGGTATCGATAGACCTTCATGACTATGAAATAGGTCATCCCAGGTTTGTTTAGCTATACTACAACTTATAACAGACTCCATAATATCATCAGGAAGACAAGATATGATGATACTTTTGAGCCTTTGGTCCTGTTTGACCACTCTCCTCTCATCCTGAGTCCATTGAGCTTCAGGTTTAGGCAAACCTTCAGCAGTCTTTGGGATAAATGGACCTTCATTAATACACTTAATGTAATAAGGTTCCATCCTAGTCAAATAGCAAAGCATGCGCTTTTTCCATTTGTTAAATTTACCAACTTCAAGTCGAGGGGCAACAGCAGAATACGCCCACCCTTTTGTCGACTAGTTGGGGCACATCAATTTCACCATTAGGATCCCTGATTTAAAATGTTTTAGAGCGGCTTTAAAGGTTTTATAATCACCTTGCTCGATACCACTTGTTGTTCCCTTATTTACTATCGATAAAACTTAAGTATTTATAAAAATGACTAATAGTGAATCAACGATCGAGATGACATAAGTAAAACACACCGATAAATTTTCAACATAATATTCTTTATTAGAAATTAATCAAAGAATACATTACCCAAGTACTATGTAAACAAGATTGGGATTGAAATGACAAAGTGTTGGTAACTCCTCACTAAGCTCAAAGCTAAGTCCGAGCACAACTACTATGGAACCATCGAGCTATCTCGTGAACTGAGTTAGAGTTGGAGGAGTGAAAGATGGCTTGTGTGTGTGTGTGTTTTACAATTCACAAGCGTAAATCTTTCACTCCATCTCTTATGCTATTTATACAAGTATGAGTTTTAACTCTATCCTAAGTGACAAACCGACAAGTTATGTAAGACAAAATATCGATGTATTTTGTCTCTATTTACAAAGGCTATATCCGTAAGTGGACAAGGTCACTTTCACTTGTCAAGATCGATGCCGAGCCTTCAGGGAAAGTTGACTTCTTGAGGATAAGCACCGCCTTTATCGCTTCAAACATAACCGCTTTATCCCGCCCATTCTTCGCCTTCTCCGCCCCCGCCTTTAGTCTAGTTTGTCATCAGTGTTAGCAGTTGGTGAGGAGTTGAGGATTCATGAGTTATTGTCATCACCACCGAATCCACCATCTTCTTCTTGACCCGCCTCACCCCTTAAGTTCCGCCATCGAGTGGAGAGACTTCTTCTTCTCCTCTTATCGAGTATCTCAAGATGGCTCACGAGAGACTATACACTCAGTGGCTGTTAGTGTTTAACGACCTGAACACTTAGGGTATTTTCTATTCAAATATTAGACTTAAGGGGTTTGGTATTTACTGAACCCAACAGTGGTTCGACCACAATATAGCAAACACAACAAATTCTTACCTCAAAACCATCTAGTAGTACTAGTTGTGACATTTGAAATTTTGATATCAAAATAAGCAATCTGAAAACATGCTAATGTTGGGTCGTGTGGTTCTTGACACACAACCTCACTCGACAAACATAACACCACACTCACAGGTTAACCTTTTAATCTTTTATCATATGAGAGTGCAAGTGTGAAGGAAATAACAAAAACCAAACTCACCATTCATTGGATTCGACCCACTGATTTCCATCATCCCAAACAAAAATCCAATTTTGAAACATACCCATAAGCACAATGATAAGAAAAACAAAATTAAGCACTTCCATAATTGAGCCACACTTAGGTTTTTAGTTGAGATTCATTATTTATTTGCCACACATTAAATCAAAAAGTTAATAATAAAATAACATCACAAAAATTACAAAGTATTAAGAGTCAAAAAGCTTACAAAAAGATGCTAGTGATTCGATTAAAGAAGAAGAGCAAACACCAATTAAAACCCGAATAAAATCGATCAAATTCGAAAACAAGCGAGAACCACAGCCAAAGCTTCACCACAATTCTTAAGAAAACTATTCTTTGTGATAAGTTTGAGATGTGAGATTGGTGTAGATTCACTATGGATCGACGACAATAAAAAGAAAAAAAAATGTATCTTCTTGACCATGGCTTTCCTTCATTGAGACTTGTGAAGTTGTTAGTTTGAGCAAAGATCCCCATCATCTTCATTTTCTATGTGATCTCGTGATCTTGGTCTTGGAAGGAAGAAAAGCAGAAAGCGATACATGAATGTATCTAATTTTGACTTGTAAAAAGAAAAAGTTGGATAAAGCAGAAAGCGATACATGAATGTATCTAATTTTGACTTGTAAAAAGAAAAAGTTGGATTATAGGGAGGAGTGATATAGTGGGAGGCTAGGATTAGGATAAGAAGAGAGGTAAGTTTTGTGTGTTTCGTGTCCCGTTGGGTTAAAATGTAATCGCAGTACCTCGACTAGGTTAAAATGAAAAAATATTTCTGGAGACGTTTTTACAAAAATAAAATTATTGACTTCGAAAAATGGTTACGAATTTATGCCATTACTAATGCAAGATCGGTATGTAATGTGTCGTTTTTCTGAGTGTCTAAATACTCATCATTTTGTACAAGTAATCTAAACCGCAAAATCATCTCGAAAACACTCGTAAACACATCAAAATGATCAAATTATCACAAATCAGTGTTTTATGTGTTTTAAATGCAAAATATCAAAATCGATGAAAATGTATCAAGTTTGCAAAATTGGCGCTTTAGTCCCCAAGTTTTAAAAGTTGTCAAATCTAGTCCTCGAAATTCAAAATGTGGAAATTTATCATTCAAGGTCCCTCAAGTATTCTAAGTTGTTTAAAATGATCCTTGAATGATTCTTTGGTCAATTGGCAAGAAAGGTCCCAAACTTTGAAAATTACAAAATTAGTCCTGGACCTTTGAAAATGGATTTTATGCAAAAGGGCCCTTGTTTTATCAAAGTTTGTCAAAATTGGTCCTTGTGAGAAGTTTGAAAAGTTCACTTTCAGTCCTTGAAGTTTGGGTGAATTACACTTTTGGTCCTTGTTTATAACTAAACCAAACGGACACTTATAATAAATCAAAGCCCAATCCAATCCCAAAATCCAAATGATAGCCCAACCGCCTTTGACCTTGAACCTTGACCCCTGTGTCACAACTCATTTTGGCCCCACCACAACCAATTTGACCCCTTTGTTATTAATACCACTCGGTCAACAAGTCAAACCCACCCTTTTGCGCGCTAAAACCGTAAACATCAGAAAGGTCTCTCCAAGCCTGAATCTCCAATACCAGACCTGGTTTCACCCATTTTCAACCCCCCTCCATGCCATGTCCCCTCCACCTCCTCTACACTCCAAAAACTCTTAATTGGCTAAACCAAACTCATTAAAGCTAAAAACCTGCTTTGAAGAATTTTTGGCGCCAAAAAGCTAGGTGGACGGTTCTGATGAATTGGAGTGATCCAAGGGCTTAGGTTTGGTGGGAAAGAGTCAGAGGTCAAAAAGGATTGCTAAAAGTCTATAAAGGAAGGAGATGATGCATTGTATCAATACAACTAGAGTATTTTACATTTCCTTATGTCGTTTTAGTTTACTTTTCAAATCCAAAGGTATGTTTTAGTTTTTAAACTCAGATTTTAAGTTTTCATGCTATAATAAAGCTTCGTGAATCATCAATTTCAATTACAAGTTCCATTACGCTTTATGCAAAATCTCATATTTATGCAAAATTTCATTAATGGTCAAATGTTGTTAAGCAAGTGTTAGTATGGACTCTTAAGCTCATGTAAGCTCCTAGATAGCTTTTTCAAGCTATTAGAAACAATAAAATTCAATTTAGCTTCAAAAGGTAAAAATCTCAAAAATACCAATTAAATACTTCAAAAATAAAAAATCATGGTGAAAAGTGTTCAAGAATGGAGCAAGGTATATAATGGATGGCCTTGGTATAGTGCTTCGGGAAGCTATAGGAATTGGTCATTGTCTTGGTTCTAAATTTTAAGCTTGGAAGCTTTGTAAGCCTTTTGAGTAATTTGGCATTTCACTATTGTAGTGATTTAGTAGCTTAATTTTTGTTCTTTGTGTTCATTAGTAGTAATTAGTGTATTTAATCCTTAAAATCAGTAGGTTGTTCTTTTAAATTGTTAGTTTACATAAATTTCTTTATAACTGTCAAAATAGCTCTTGTCTTAATTCCTAGTTTTATGTTGTTGTAATGTTGGTTCATGCTTCTTTAGTCCTAATTAATGATGCTATAAGGTCCGAAATCAAGTTCATGTTTTAAATTTGTGATTTGCTTTGTAAAAACTTCAAAAAGTCAAGTAAAGGGTGTTTGGTTCTTTGAGTTTGCAAGTACTTTGGTCTTTGGTTTTGTTGGAATTCTGTCTAACTAAGTCTAAATACCTAAGTTCATTATAAAACAAGTCTTTGTTCATTGAAAGTCAAAATTTCATTTGATTGTGCCTTATGCTCCATCGTTGAGATTTCATGATCCATGATCATCATTTTGTGTTCAAAAGTTGTTAATCTTGCTTAAGTTAGTCTTATCTCACCTTAAAACAACATATTAAGTACTTAAGATCGATCAAATCTCACTTTGGTCAACTTTAGTTTGTTCAAAAAGTCAAAATTCTCAATGGGTCGTTGAATAAACTTTGGAATTTCATTGTGAATTCATTAGTGAGTTTCAGTTTAAAAGCTCTTGGGAATTATAGTCTAGTTGCTAAAGAAAAATAGAAAATGCTAGTTCTTGGTTTCTCAATTGTTTGAGTGCTTATTTCTCCGCTTTTGTGGGTACCTTTTGAAATCGTCTCTGTACGTAAATTGTCCAAATTGATAAGCTCATAGAGAGCTTATTAGTGCTTCAAATCTTGTGTTCTCTAGTTCTTTGGAAAGCCAACCTGGTCCTCTTGAGTTGTCAAGTTTGATTTTTCACTTTTGAGCTTATTAGCTAGGGTCGCTAAGGGCTTAAAGATTGTCCCATTGCTTCAAAGCCAAGTGCTTATTTGCTTGTTCATAGCTTATTAGAGTGCTTCTTGGTATCTTTTAGCTTCATTTCTGTTCATATAGCTTGTTCACATCTACTTTGAGCTTTTGTTTCATCTGTACAAGCTTGTTTGAGCTTATTTCACCCAAATAAGCTCATTATAGGCCATCGTTGGATCAATAAGCCATCAAATCGCTTATTTGTGTTTTGTAAATTTTTGTCTTTATTAAAGTTTCATATTATTAGTATATAAGTAGTTTTCAAAATAAAATCACAAAAACATCAATATAAAAATAGTGATAGCGTTTATTTAAGATTTTTAGCTTTTTGATTTTTCTTTTCAACTTATTAATAAGCAAATCTTGTTTTCTCTTTTCTTAGGTTTCGTCATCATATAGGATTTTTAGAAAAGTTTCAGATTTTTCTCTATCTTTTAGTATTTATTATAATTATAAATAGTTAAAAATAGTAATTAATTAGTAATAAATAATTAAAAGCATAAAAATATATTTTCTGTTTTAAAATTAGTTTTATCATATTTTAGATTTTTCAAAGTTAAAATTTTATTTTTCCAAGTTTATTTTCTATTTTCTAGTATTTAAGTGTATTTTAAATAATAATTAATTAGTAATAATTAGATAAAAGTGTGAAAAATATATTTTTAGTTTTAAAATTAGTTTTATAGTATTTTAGATTTTTCAGAATCATAAGTTTATTTTTCTAGCCTTATTTTGTATTTTCTTTTATTTTAGAGTATTTATTAAATAGTTAAAATAGTTTTAATTAATAATAATTAATTAAATAGTGTTAAAATAATTTTTCTTTTCTAATAATTTTCTTTTATTTTTAGGATTCCAAAATGTTATTTTCATATTTTTAGGCCTTTTATTTCTTAGTTTTCACTTTTTATTTTGTGCGATACGTAGTTTTTAAAACTTACGCTTACGTTTCTTTGATCCGATTGTTGTGCTTTCCAATTCGTGTCCAATTCTATTCCAAATCAATCAAGAGTGTAATTTCTAATCATAACCTTTACAGATCACTATCCTTAGTGATCATTCCATCCTCCGAGTTTGTTTTAAACACACCATTGAGTCTCCTTGGGACTAAACGACCCGGAATTCAATCTATTCTCCGAGACTTCATTGTATTTGTGTTCGAGCGTTTTAAGTCTGTTTAGACTTGACTGCTTAGCACAGATCAAATTTTGGCGCACGCCGGGAGGCTTTAGCGTGTGTTTAGCCATTTTCGATCCATTGTTGCACATACCCATCATTTGTAAAAGTTTTGTAAAGTTATAAGAAAATCAAAAGTCATTAACACTTTTCCTAAAGTGTTAAAACACAAAAAATATAAAACAACAAAACAATCGAACGTTTTTTATTTTGTATTCTCTTTAAGGTGATTCTTGAAGAGATACGATTTGGTTAAACGGACGATAACAAAAATATTGTCCAAAAGTTTTGAACCCATCTCGCACAAATCTAACCTACGCCTTTTCGGTGGTACTTAATATACATAAAATCAACCACCGCAAATCAAGGCAAGGCACTACCTAACTGGGGTGCGACCATTAATAAGTTCCCGAACATCGATTTAAAACTTGCCTTTGTGTCACTTGTGATTTGGTGTACCTTTTTCAAAGAAGCCATTTCATTTGTGATTATTGGTTAAGTTCACTTGTGTTTTGCCTCATTTGTTTTGAAAATTGGTTTTATACATAGTGCATGCGCACTGTTCTTCCGCTCTACAAGTCCACTTTCCGAACTTGGAAACATTCCTCGCAGACGTAGAGGACGCTCAGCTCCTTCACCGTGATCGAGGAACGCCTACCACCACCACCTCCCGCCGAAATGGCGAAGACAAACCCATGAATGAGCTTCTCCAAGCACCCATCGAGGGTTACGGAGATGCCATTGTTGTTCCAAACCATCGTGGTCGACACTTTCGAGCTCAAACCGGGTTGCTCAATCTAGTAACCCAAAGCCAATTCTATGGTTTTGAGCGGGATGATCCTCATGCACACATTCGATGGTTTAACAAGATAGCATCTACCATCAAGTACAAGAATGTCCCACAAGAAGCTATCAAGCTTCTTCTGCTCCCATTTTCTGTAGGACAAGCCCGAATTGGCTTGAGAAACAACCCCTCGCTCTATAGAGACATGGGAAGATCTTGTCACCAAGTTCGTTAACTAGTTCTATCCTCCATCCCGAACCACAAGTCTTAAGAATGAGATAATGAAATTTTCTCGTAGATTTGATGAATCATTCGGGAGGCATGGGATCGTTATAAAGAGTTGCTTCAAGTGTCCGCATCACGGTTTTACCGAGTTAATGCAAATGGATACTTTCTACAATGGTCTCAATCAGCCAATCAAGACTCTTTGAATGCCTCCGCTGGAGGTAATTTCTGAGCAAGACCACCAAAGAGGCCTTGCGATCATTGAGAACAAATCTCAGTCCGTCCTTTCGAGCTAAGACATATCGCCTAATGTTGGACCTTCTTCTTCTTCATCCCCGTGAGTACATCTAGCACCGATGCTAAGATTGATAAACTCACGACATTGTTCGAGCTTTGGTTCTTGCTAACCAGAAGAAAGTCTCCTTCACTCACCACCAACACATGTCAAGTGAAGAAAGTTGAGAGTTGTGTCACTTGTGGTGGTCCTCATGCTTACTACAATTGTACCGCCACCGATGGTAGTCCTTTTGAGGCCAATGCTTTAGCCGGTAGTTCACAACAAGGAGGTAATCAATACCGTCCTCAAATGAACCACACTACCGTGCTAACACTAATCAGCACCACCCGGTTTTAACCAAAATCACAACATGCAAAACCGAATCGAACCAACCAAGAATGAACCAAGGTTATCAAAACCAAGGTAATTTCTATCCGGACCCAATCAAGGTTTCCAACATCAAGGAAACCCTCATCAAAACAATTTCAATCGAGGGAATCAATTTCATGGGAATATGAATCCTAATCAAGGGAATTTTGGTCATAATCAAAACATACGCCTCAAATTGTCCCTCCAGCCTCCTCCCGTCATTACTCCTCCAGACCATCATCCGATGAGTTATCAAGCAATTTATGAAATCCCAAGATGAAATGAACGGTTGTTGGTAAGTCGATTGTCGATCGAAGAAGTCTTTAAATGATCGACCCCTGCTCGTGTACTTTACCGAGCAACACGATCGCTAACCCGAGGGGCGATGCCAAGGCGATCACAACCCAAGTGGTGTTTCATACACCGGACCCGCTGTTCCTACTACCTCTTCTTCTTCTTCTCTTCCTAAGGTAGTGGACGGTGAACCTCCAAAACACAATGGACCCACGACTCCAATGCCACCTCCACCAAAGTGCCAATGAGTCAAGTTACCAAGGATACAACGGACAAAGTGCATTATTCTAGCCCACGGCATCAAGACACGTCCAACCTTCGGTAGTCCAACCTCAAGTGGTCCGAAACCCAAGTCAAATCAAGGAGTTGTTTTGAACCTCCGTAGCTCTGTTGAGAATCGAATCCAAATCTTCTATTCCTTACCCATCACGCTTGAATGAGCAAAGCTCGCGAGAAAGCTAGTCATCAAATGGATAAATTTTTCCAAATTTTCCAAGAGTTACATTTTGACATAAGCTTTATGGATGCTATCATGCCGATGCCCAAGTTCGCATCGACTCTCAAGCACATGTTAAGCAATAAGGAAAAGTCGTTTGAAATGGCTAAGACTCCTCTTAACGAGAATCGCCAGCCAGCTATTCAAGAAGCTTCCGAAAAGCTTGGAGATCCCGGGAAATTTCTCTTACCTTGTGTATTCCTCAGGATGGTTGAATGCTTTGCTCTAGCAGATCTTGGTGCAAGCATTAATCTTATGCCATATTCAAGTGGAAGAAACTTTCTCTTCCGAACTCACTCCTACATGCATGACTCTCGAGCTTGTCGATCGTTTCCATATCCCGTCCTCTTGGCATTGCCGAGGACGATTTGTGAAAGTAGGAAAGTTCCATTTCCCACCGACTTCGTGGTTGTTGATTTTGATGCCGATCATCGGGTTCCTCTCATTGTTGGTCGAGGATTCCCGAGAACGGCCGTGCTCTCATAGATGTATTTGAGCAAGAAATCACATTGCGTGTTGGTAATGAAGTCGTCACCTTCAACCTTGACCAAACTTCGAGGTACTCCGCAAATTATGATTCGAATCGGTTAACCGAATAGATATCATTGATGTTGCTTCGACGAGTACTCAAGAAGTTCTTGGTTATTCTCATAATTTCGTGAGTGGGATTCCACCACATCTTCTCAACCTATCATAGCCAATTCTACTCCTTCTCTCACTCCGCTTGAGGGAAGCGACTTCATCTTAGATGAGATTGAAGCATATTTGGCTAGTGATTCTGCTCCTTGGGAAATTGATCACGCCCAATTGATATTGAGGGGACATACTTTATTGAGAAGTTGCTCAATGATGATCCATCATCAACCCCTCATCCTAGTGATTCAATCCCGGTTGAGATTAATCAAATGAGATTAACTGAGGAGATATTCTTCTTGAGAAATTGTCAACCGACACTTCTCTCCTCTCCTCCCATCAAACTTCATAACAAGGAAATCAAGTCGGTTGAGAAAATCAAGAATTTCCGAGGTTGAGCTTAAGGACTTACCTCCTCATCTCGAGTATGCATTCCTTGAAGGTGATGATAAATTACCCGTCATTATTGCTCGAGATTTGAGTAAAGATGAAAAGTCGCCTCATTAAAATCTTGAAGTCACACAAGCAAGCAATTGCTTGGAAACTCTCCGACATCAAAGGTATAAACCCCGAGTTTTGTACCCATAAAATCTTGATGGAGGATGACTTTAAACCCGCAGCTCAACATCGAGACGAGTGAATCCAAAATCCATGATGTTATCAAACAAGAGGTTATCAAACTTCTTGATGCAGGATTGATTTACCCGATCTCGACGGTCCTTGGTCACCCAATTCATTGTGTTCAAAAAGGGTGGCATTATCGTTATCACAATGAAGATAACGAGTTAATTCCAACTCGATTGGTTACGGATGGCGTGTTTGCATTGACTATCGTAAGTTGAATGACGCCACCAGAAAGACCATTTTCCTCTACCCTTCATGGACCGATGCTTGAGAGATTAGCGTGGAATGAGTACTATTGCTTCCTTGATGGTTTCTCGGGTTACTTTCAGATCCCTATTGATCCACGGGATCAAGAGAAGACCACATTCACTTGCCCATACGGAACTTTTGCCTACAAACGTATGCCTTTTGGCTTATGTAATGCTCCCGCACGCTCCAACGATGTATGATGGCCATATTCCACGACATGATCGGGAAACAATGGAAGTGTTTATGGATGACTTCTCGGTCATTGGGGATTCTTTTCAATCATGTCTCTCCCATTTAGATAAAATGCTTCAAAGGTGTGAAGACACCAATCTTTGTCTAAACTGGGAGAAAAGTCACTTTATGGTCAAAGAAGGCATTGTCCTTGGCCATAAGATTTCAAAGAATGGGATTGAGGTAGATAGAGCAAAGGTTGATGTCATTGCTAAGTTACCTCATCCTACTACCGTCAAGGGTATTAGGAGTTTTTTGGGTCATGCCGGTTTCTATCGAGATTCATTCAAGATTTTCCAAAATCGCCCTACCTATGACCCATCTTCTTGAAAAGGATGCTCCTTTTATCTTCTCACCCGAGTGCATCATAGCTTTTGAAACATTGAAGAAAAAGCTATCAAGCACCCATTCTCGCTGTTCCCGACCGACTTGCCTTTTGAGCTCATGTGCGATGCAAGTGATTTTGCTATCGGTGCAATCCTAGGGCAACGAAGAAATAAGCATTTTCACCTATTCACTACGCAAGCAAAACTATGACCGAGGCTCAAACTCATTACACCACCACGTAAAAGAGCTATTAGCCGTGGTGTATGCTTTTGAGAAGTTTCGCCGATCTTATCTTGACCAAATGCGAGTGTATACGGATCACTCGGCTCTTAAATATCTCTTTGCAAAACAAGATGCAAAGCCGAGATTGCTTCGTTGGATTCTCCTCCTCCAAGAATTTGATATCATTATACGTGATAAAAAGGAGCCGAGAATCTAGTCACGATCATCTCGTCTGCATTAGAAAACCCTCACCAAGATGTTTTCGAGAAAAAGGAAATAAATGAAACATTTCCTCTCGAGACACTCAATGCGGTTTCTTTTCGTGGAAATTCTACCACCCCATGGTTTGTCGACTTTGCAAATTACCATGCGGGTAACTTCATTGTGAAAGGGATGTCGACCCAACAGAAGAACAAATTCTTCAAAGATGTTAAACATTATTTCGGGACGACCCTTTCTTGTTCAAAATCTGTGCGGATCAAGTCATCCGACGGTGTGTTTATGGACGTGAAGCTATTGACATTCTCACAGCTTGCCATGCCGGACCCAACGGGGCCATCATAGTCCAAACTACACCGCCAAAAAGGTGTTTGATTCCGGGTTCTATTGGCCCACAATCTATAAGGATGCCCACGATTATGTCAAAACCTGTGACGCTTGTCAACGTCATGGTAATATATCTCAAAGGAATGAAATGCCACAAAATGCCATTCAAGTTTGTGAGATATTTGACATATGGGGTATTGATTTTATGGGGCCATTTCCATCTTCTCGTGGTAACAAGTACATACTGTGGTCGTTGACTATCTCTGTCAAAATGGGTTGAAGCAAAAGCCTTACCCACCAATGATGCCCGAGTAGTTGTGAAGTTTTGAAATCTCTGCTTGCTGTGTTTGGAACTCCGAGAGCGATAATCATGATCGTGGTACACATTTTGTAATGACCAATTTGAAAGAGTCATGCAAAGTATGGTGTTACCCATCGCCTCCATCGCATACCACCCCAAACAAGTGGGCGGTGGAAGTTTCAAACCGTGGTATTAAAAGGATTCTTGAAAGGACAAGAGGCGAAAATCGTGCATCCCGGTCGGATAAGCTTGATGACGACTGGCTTTCCAGACAACTTACAAAACACCTATGGGTGTACTCCATACAAGCTAGTGTACGGAAAGGCATGTCATCTTCCGATCGAGTTAGAGCACAAGGCATACGGGCCTTAAAGCATGCAAACTTCGATATACTGCATACCGGTGATCATAGAAAAGTTCAAATGAATGAACTAAATGAACTTCGTGATCAAGCTTACGAGAACTCTTTGATCTACAAGCAAAAGACAAAGAAGATTCATGACTCCAAGATCAAGAACCGCGTTTTCAACGTTGGTGATCGAGTCCTTCTTTTCAATTCAAGATTGAAGATTTTCTGAAAGCTCAAGTCCTACCTGGTCCGGTCCATTCACTATTGCTAAGGTTTATCCTTATGGTACCGTTGAGTTATCTCAACCCGATGGTCCTAATTTTAAAGTGAATGGTCATCGAGTTAAGCATTACTTTGGAGAGGACATTCCCCGTGGTTGTCCGGATTTACAAACATTCCCATGAACCAATGAATGCGGGATCGAGTCAAGCTAGTGACTCGGTAATCAAAAACATTAGCACGCACCATATGGGTTTTCACCCATAATTCGCCTTCTTATCCCTTTCTACCACCCTAGTGTGGGGAGTTTTCCCACATCGTTGTATATTCTCATTCTTTCAAAAAAAAAAAAAAAAAAAAAAAAAAAAAAAAAAAAATCTTCTTCTAAATAAATGGCCGTAGTATTTCCTTTTACGTTTTTGTTTCGCATAACCGCGGTACTTTGAATATTGAGGGCAATATTCATTTCTAAGTGGGGGAATTCTCACGAATTTCATATATTATCTACCCAATTCCCGCTTTTGGCCAAAATTTTTTTGGAGTAAGTGTTTTACACTTTCTCATTTGGTTATCATCCGCCATGTCTCAGAAGACAAAAGGATTGGCTAATCCAGAGCAAACGGCTCTTGGTAAAGATTTCTCAAACCGCTTATATGGCTTGCAATTTGCCCAAAATTGTATGGTTCCTCAACTCCCATCATCCTCAAAAGATAATGAGTTGGCTAGCCCGCAAGGTTATGGCTTGTGGTAAAGGCATGGAAAATCCATAATTGGTATTCACTCACCAAAGATAATTCGATAATTTATCTAAGAGTTGGCTAGTCCGTAAGGGTACGGCTTCGTAAAGACACATCAAACCGTTATATGGTTTATGATTTGCCAATAAATCATCCGGTTATCGTTGTACCAAGATTCTTACTTGAATCAAAACAATTGGCTACTCCGTAAGTGATGGCTTTTGGTAAAGAGTTTTCAAATCCATCAAAGTTTTTCAAATCATTGCTAGGGACTAGCAATATCTCGATGGGGATTGATGAGTGTCTAAATACTCATCATTTTTGTATAATCTAAACCGCAAAATCATCTCGAAACACCGTAAACACATCAAAATGATCAAATTATCACAAATCAGTGTTTTATGTGTTTTAAATGCAAAATATCAAAATCGATGAAAATGTATCAAGTTTGCAAAATTGGCGCTTTAGTCCCCAAGTTTTAAAAGTTGTCAAATCTAGTCCTCGAAATTCAAAATGTGGAAATTTATCATTCAAGGTCCTCAAGTATTCTAAGTTGTTTAAAATGATCCTTGAATGATTCTTTGGTCAATTGGCAAGAAAGGTCCTCAAACTTTGAAAATTACAAAATTAGTCCTGGACCTTTGAAAATGGATTTTATGCAAAAGGGCCCTTGTTTTATCAAAGTTTGTCAAAATTGGTCCTTGTGAGAAGTTTGGAAAAGTTGCACTTTCAGTCCTTGAAGTTTGGGTGAATTACACTTTTGGTCCTTGTTATTTACCTAAACCAAACGGACACTTATAATATCCAAAGCCCAATCCAAGCCCAAAACCCAAATGATAGCCCAAACCGCCTTTGACCTTGAACCTTGACCCCTGGTCACAACTCATTTTGGCCCCACCACAAACCAATTTGACCCTTTGTTATTAATACCACTCGGTCAACAAGTCAAACCCACCCTTAGCGCTAAAACCGTAAACATCAGAAAGGTCTCTCCAAGCTCGAATCTCCAATACTGCACTGGTTTCACCCATTTTCAACCCTCCTCCCATACCATGTCCCTCCACCCTTCTAAACAACAAAACTTTAATTACCTCAACCAAACTCATTAAAGCTAAAAACCGCTTTGAAGAATTTTTGGCGCCAAAAAGCTATGTGGACGGTTTCGATTAATTTGAGTGATCCAAGGGCTTAGGTTTGGTGGGAAAGAGTCGAGGTCAAAAGGATTGCTAAAAGTCTATAAAGGAAGGAGATGATGCATTGTATCAACAACAACTAGAGTATTTTACATTTCCTTATGTCGTTTTAGTTTACTTTTCAAATCCAAAGTATGTTTTAGTTTTTAAACTCAGATTTTAAGTTTTCATGCTATAATAAAGCTTCGTGAATCATCAATTTCAATTACAAGTTCCATTACGTTTATGCAAAATCTCATATTTATGCAAAATTTCATTAATGGTCAAATGTTGTTAAGCAAGTGTTAGTATGGACTCTTAAGCTCATGTAAGCTCCTATATAGCTTTTATAAGCTATTAGAAACAATAAAATTCAATTTAGCTTCAAAAGGTAAAAATCACCAAAATACCAATTAAATAGGTTGAAAAATCAAAAATCATGGTGAAGTGTTCAAGAATGTTGGAGCAAGGTTATATATTGGATGGCCTTGGTATAGTGCTTTTGGGAAGCTATAGGAATTGGTTTTGTGTCTTGGTTCTAAATTTTAAGCTTGGAAGCTATTGTAAGCCTTTTAAGTAATTTGGCATTTCACTATTGTAGTTGATTAGTTGTTGTAATTTCTTGTTCTTAGTGTTCATTAGTAGTAATTAAGTGTATTTAATCCTTAAAATCAGTAGGTTGATCTTTTAAATTGTTAGTTTACATAAATTTCTTTTTAAGCGTCAAAATAGCTCTTGTCTTAATTCCTAGTTTTATGTTGTTGTAACTGTTGGTTCATGTTTCTTTAGTCCTAATTAATGATGCTATAAGGTCCGAAATCAAGTTTATGTTTTACAATTGTGAGTTGCTTTGAAAAACATCAAAACAATCAAGTAAGAGGGTGTTTGGTTCTTTGAGTTTGCAAGTACTTTGGTCTTTGGTTTTGTTGGAATTCGTCTAACTAAGTCTAATTACCTAAGTTCACCATAAAACAAGTCTTTGTTCATTGAAAGTCAAAATTTCATTTGATTGTGCCTTATGCAACATCGTTGAGATTTCATGATCCATGATCATCATTTTGTGTTCAAAAGTTGTTAATCTTGCTTAAGTTAGTCTTATCTCACCTTAAAACAACATATTAAGTACTTAAGATCGATCAAATCTCACTTTGGTCAACTTTTAGTTTTCACAAAAAGTCAAAATTCTCAATAGGTCGTTGAATAAACTTTGGAATTTCATTGTGAATTCATTAGTGAGTTTCAGTTTAAAAGCTCTTGGGATTTATAGTCTAGTTGCTAAAGAAAAATAGAAAATGCTAGTTCTTGGTTTCTCATTGTTTAAGTGCTTATTTTTCGCTTTTGTGGGTACCTGTTTTGAAATCATCTCTGCGCACGTAATTGGTCCAAATTGATAAGCTTGCATAGAGCTTATTAGTGCTTCAAATCTTGTGTTCTCTAGTTCTTTGGAAAGCCAACCTGGTCCTCTTGAGTTGTCAAGCTCAATTTTTCACTTTGAGCTTATTAGCTAGGTCGCTAAGGGCTTAAAGATTGTCCCATTTGCTTCAAAGCCAAGTGCTTATTTGCTTGTTCATAGCTTTTAGAGTGCTACTTGGTATCTTTTAGCTTCATTTCTGTTCATATAGCTTGTTCACATCTACTTTGAGCTTTTGTTTCATCTGTACAAGCTTGTTTGAGCTTATTTCACCCAAATAAGCTCATATAGCCATCGTTGGATCAATAAGCTCATCAAATCGCTTATTTGTGTTTTGTAAATTTTTGTCTTTATTAAAGTTTCATATTATTAGTATATAAGTAGTTTTCAAAAATAAAATTTAAAAACATCAATATAAAAATAGTGATAGCGTTTATTTAAGATTTTTAGCTTTTTGATTTTTCTTTTCAACTTATTAATAAGCAAATCTTGTTTTCTCTTTTCTTAGGTTTCGTCATCATATAGGATTTTTAGAAAAGTTTCAGATTTTTCTCTATCTTTTTAGTATTTATTATAATTATAAATAGTTAAAAATAGTAATTAATTAGTAATAAATAATTAAAAAGTCTAAAAAATATATTTTCTGTTTTAAAATTAGTTTTATCATATTTTAGATTTTTCAAAGTTAAAATTTTATTTTTCCAAGTTTATTTTCTATTTTCTAGTATTTAAGTGTATTTTAAATAATAATTAATTAGTAATAATTAGATAAAAAGTGTGAAAAATATATTTTTAGTTTTAAAATTAGTTTTATAGTATTTTAGATTTTTCAGAATCATAAGTTTATTTTTCTAGCCTTATTTTGTATTTTCTTTTATTTTAGAGTATTTATTAAATAGTTAAAATAGTTTTTAATTAATAATAATTAATTAAATAGTGTTAAAAATAATTTTCCTTTTCTAATAATTTTCTTTTATTTTTAGGATTCCAAAAATGTTATTTTCATATTTTTAGGCCTTTTATTTCTTAGTTTTCACTTTTATTTTGTGCGATACGTAGTTTTTAAAACTTACGCTTACGCTTTCTTTGATCCGATTGTTGTGCTTTCCAATTTCGTGTCCAATTCTATTCCAAATCAATCAAGAGTGTAATTTCTAATCATAACCTTTACGGATCACTATCCTTAGTGATCATTCCATCCTCCGAGTTTGTTTTAAACACACCATTGAGTCTCCTTGGGACTAAACGACCCGGAATTCAATCTATTCTCCGTGACTTCATTGTATTTGTGTTTAAGTTTCATAATCATTTAATGTGTCCGCTTTAAGTCTGTTAGACTTGACTGCTTAGCATAGAGCAACACGTGCAACTACACTTTAGGACTGACTCCTAAACCTTGAGTGAAATGTCGGCAACGACAAAGTATTCACTATCCACATGTAGGGCCAAAACGTATGTACTACATACCCCTTTTCATAGTGGTCAGTCCATTTTGTTGTCCTATACTGCCAGTGTACATGTGTACTCTCCCCTGGCTTGGTCCAGCTGTGCTGCTAGAACTCTAGGTCAGGATGGAATATTTGGTTACCGTGGTGTCTTAAAGTCTTGTGTGGTTACCTAATCTTAGTCAGATAAGTGGCGTGGATAGTAAATTTCTGGTCATGCTAGAGATGAGGTGTCGATTGTGTGATTTAGAAAACCAATTTTTTGTTTGCTATTTGTGTGCTAGTTGTTATCCTTTAGTACTTTATTTAGAAAAATGATTTAACTTGGTGTTTAAAAATTTGTTATTCCATTCGTAATCATGACCCCTCCTGAATTATACATAGGTGATCAGGCTACATATAATTGAGGACCGATAATGTAAAGTTTGGTATAGCTTAGCTTTAGAGTTTATTGAGTCAACCGAATCACGAAGTTTCAGTATAATGATTTGTGAAATTTTTTTGTGGCAATAAACATTTTTAAAAGGTTTTTAAAGTGGTTTATGTTTAGCTATAAAGCTAACACATCTTTAGGACTTATGTCAAAATATTTCACGTGGAGGTTAAAAGTGATTCATTGCGACATCATAATTTTATGTTTCCAGTGAAAAGTATCAAAAAAAATTTATGATTTTAGTAAAATGGTTTGCAATTTTGCGATTCTATCGACACACTTAGTATGGCATTAAGTGCTTGTATGCGATTGGTTTAACTCTTAGGGTGACCTTTTTCCTAACTCAGGAAGATGATGATCAAGTGGTTGGAAATCTTGTATGCGATCAGTTTTGTACTAATCCACCCCACCAAACTTGGTTTACCGGCTACCAATTTCATTTACCACATAAGCTGCCACGTAAGATTTCCACTATTATATATCTGTATAAGATACACATAAATCGTCCATGTGGTTTGTTAGGTGTAACGAAAATCGTCCCTAGACGTTTTTGCTCGGATCCTCATCCGTTTTTATACTTTTTCCTCGCTTTTATGTGTTTTCGTTCATTTTATACGTTTCTTACGTTTTTATACGTTTCTTACGTTTTTATACGTTTTCGTCTGGTTTCATACATTTTCGTCAATTTTTATACGTTTTCATCTGTTTTTATACGTTTTCTTACATTTTTATGCGTTTTTATACGGTTTTATACGTTTTCATCCATTTTTTATACGTATTCATTTGTTTTTATACGCTTTCTTATGTTTTTGTACGTTTTATGCGTTTTTATACGTTTTCGTCCTATTTTATACGTTTTCATCCGTTTTTATATGTTTTCATCCACTTTTCTAACGTTTTTATACGTTTTTACATTTTTGTATCTTTATATCCGTTTTTATACGTTTTTTTTTAATGTTTTTGTACGTTTTATGCTCTTTTATACGTTTTCGTCCTGTTTTATACGCATCCATTTTTCTTACGTTTTTATATGTTTTCGTCTGGTTTTCATACAGTTTTGTATGTTTTTACCTATTTTTATACGTTTCGTCCGATTTTATACGTTTTCATACGGATAAAAACGTATAAAAATGCATAAAAACGTAAGAAAACGTATAATGACTTATAAAAAATAAATAAAAAAAGCATTAAAACGATGAAACGATAAAACCGCACGAAACAAACA
Source organism: Chrysanthemum lavandulifolium (assembly GCA_022545495.1). Classification (NCBI taxonomy): domain Eukaryota; kingdom Viridiplantae; phylum Streptophyta; class Magnoliopsida; order Asterales; family Asteraceae; genus Chrysanthemum; species Chrysanthemum lavandulifolium. The sequence continues at coordinate 179,224,070 of CM040245.1, read as the reverse complement.
AAACGTAAAAAGGGAAAACGATAAAACGGACAAAACGATAAAATCGATAAAACAAATTAAATCATATAAAACGAAAAACAAAGTAAAATGTTGAAAACGAGAAAAAAATAAAAACGAAGAAAACATGAAAAAATGGACGAAAACATAAAATGGATCAAAAAGTAAGAAAGCGTAAGAAAACGTATGAAAACAGATAAAAACATAGGAAAACTTATAAAACCGGCCGAAAACATATAAAAACGGACAAAAACGTAAAAACCAATAAGAAAACGAGAGAAAATGTCAAAACACACAAACATATAAAATCATACACAAACGTATAAAAACGTACACAAATGTATAAAAAGTACACAAAAGTATGTGTGTATATTGTGAGATAGCATTGTCGTTCTAAAATTAATTTAAAAAAAAAAAAAAAAAAAAAAAAAAGATTGCCATTGCAATATGAATCCACCAGGGACATTAGATGCAATTTGGGACAAACTAGAAGGACAATGATAGGATTGATGAATCGATATGATGGTAAAAGAGCTCGAATTTAACATCAATTTCTCAAACAAGTTTTTCATCTATGCCTCAAACAAGTGAAGTGTTGATTATAATGCCTATTAGGTGTTTGATGAAGTGTTTTGATTTAAGTATTTTGTAATTATAGACTTTAAGTTTGTTATCACTTACAATTGTATTTTAATAATTTATAAGAAGTTTGAATCTTTAATCATGTAAAACTTTATGAATACTATGTGCAAAAACTGCATAGTAGGTGTTTGATGAAATGCTTTAATGGATTTTACTGTAATTTTCTCCTTCAAAGATCTTCATCATAAAAGAATTTGCTAGGAAAAAAGTTGAAACCTTGGTCCACCAAATGTTTAACTGTGATAATTTAAAACTAGTTATGTTTGGGACTTTTTTTTTTTTTTTTTTTCCCGACATGGGTTTTAATTTAGTATAAACGTTGTTCATCAATAAAATAGTTGTTCATCGATTGAACGTTGTTCATCAATAAAAGTGTTGTTCATCAGTAAAAAGTGGTGTTTATAAATAAAAAAAATTGTTCATCAATAAAAAAGGATTGTTCATCATAATGTTTATCATTTCTTTTTAATTTTGTTTATCAGTTACATCATTGTGTTTATTAATAAAAAAACGTTGTTTATCGTATGTTTTGTTTATCAATAAAAAGTGTTCTTATTCAATAAAAAGAGTTGTTCATTTGTTTATTAATATAAAAGTGTTGTTTATCAATATAAAGTGTTGTTCATAAATAAAAGAATTGTTCATAAATAAAAAGTTTATTAGTTCATCATAATGTTCATCAATTCTTTTTAATTTTGTTCATCAGTTACATCACAATGTTAATCAGTTAGATCACGTTGTTCATCGAATTTTTAACCAAAAAAATATAATATTTATTAGTTCATTAGTTATTTTGATATTGTTTATCGCTTATTTTTGTAGCTGCTCATCAATTGTTTTTATAATGTTCGATTTTCAAAAAATAGCGCTCATCGCTTATTTTTATATTGTTCATCATTGTCTAAAAGAAATCGCAATGTTCATCTCATTACTTGTTCATCGCTCATCGATTAATCTTGTTCATCGCTTAGATTGCTCATCAATAAAAATTTATTCATCGCTTATTTTAAATTTTGTTCATCGCTTTATCGGTATTAAAAAAATCATAATGTTCATCGGTTGTCGAAAAAATCATACATCGCTTATGGTCACAATGTTCATCGCTTATCATTTGGTTGTTAATCAGTTAAAAATAAACCAAAAATAACAAAAAAAGATGTAATTTGGTATACCAAGTAATTCATTTGAATGAAATTTTATATATATAAAAAAAATCAATTTTAGGCATTTTATCAAACACTTTGTATGCACTAAATATGACTAAGACGTAATTATTAACATGCAATATCTCACTCATGTCACATCGGATTTGAGTGATTCAAATTTTTGGGTAAACAATGGTCAAAAGCCTACAATTTTCATGTTATAAGTTTTGTAAAAATTCAGCTTTTAAACTAGTCAAAATTAGAGCAAAAAATGCCAAAAATTTTAAGAAAATCAACACCCACTTAAAAAGTTGAGATTCATATGTCGTAATGCATACCAAATTAAAAATAATTAAATTTAAAAAAATATAGTGAAATCGATTTTTCATAAAAAGTTTGTCATTTAAAAATTATTTACGTTTGAAGTTTTTGAGTAGAAAAAAAAAATAAGTTAAAAAGACTAAAATGCCCTCTAATCGAATTTAATAAGAAAGAAAAAAGAAATTAAATGAGGACACATGACACTAAATGATAAACTTTTTAAACATTTTAGTTTTTTTCACCTTGGATACCCTTTAGCATAAAGCCGTGTGTTTGGTATGATGGCATGCATGACAATAGGTATGAGTTTGATAGTAGTGGTGGGTTCTTTATCTATGAAAGATCCATACCTAGCTCCTTTTATGTATATGTAGTATGTAATTATGTATTATATCTATCATTTATTATTATAGTGGTGGACCCCTCATTTTAAACAAACAACTTTAATCACTTTCATAGTTATAGGCTCATTCCCATAGTGGGATACCAAACGCACCCGGCGGTTTAAAAAGTAAAAAAAACACGGTGGATAAAAATATCCATGTAAAGTAAACACAGGGGTGAAAGTGTTTATTAGTTCGTAGTTCGGATCGGTTCAAAGCAAACAGGATCCATCACTGAAACACCTACGAAAACAAAAATTAGGGTCAAATACTTTTACTGCTATACACTCACATTTTCTGCTCCAATTTTAATTAAATTCAAACCTCAAATCCAACACTTCAATATTCAAATCACATCAAATTCATCTTCGTCTTCATTGAATTAACAAAGGTTAGGGTTACGTTTTTTTCTTCATTATTATTTTATTATTATATATGTGTTCAGTTATCAGTTGTGGCTAAAGTTAGGGTTTTAATTCTAGTGTTTGATTTAATTTATTGGTTAGTTAGGTTAATTTGTTTTAAGTATGGAAGAACATGAGGAGGATATGATGGTTGGTGTTAATTTGGATCGTAACGCGGGTTCGGATATGGGTATTGAACAAGCTGCACCAGGTTTAGCTGAAAATTTGGTTGGAATTAGGGTTTCGAATTCGGAGAACGGTGAATTGATAGTTAATGAAAAGAAGGGGGTGAAGCTAGGGTTTTTAATTCGGAAAAAGTTGATCCCGAAGGAATGGCTAGTGTGGAGGTTAGTAAAGACGTTGTTCAAGCAAGTGGATCCAATGGTGATATTACTGTGGTAGATAGCAAGGAGATGCATATGGAATCTATTGAGGAGGTGGCTGACGCCAAGATTGCAGAGCCATCGTTTACAGCCGCCGTTCTTGGTTCAAACGAAGTTGAGACGGTAGTTGTGGAAGAGAGTTTTTCAGAAAAGATGAAGCTCAAGGTAGTGTTTTTGTCGATCTGAGTGTAGTTTGTGCTAATAATCAAAGTTCTGCAATTGACGTGGTTAATGCAGGGATGAGTGAAGTTATAAAAGACGATGCTCAAGGAAATGAAGCTGTTGAGTCGACTAGCTCAGAGCCTCAGTGTATCGGAGGAGAGAGTTTTTTGATAGAAAAGCAGGAAGTAGTGGAACAGCCTATGGTATGTGATCAAGAAGTGACTGATGGAGGCGAAGCGGTGAATGCAAATATTGATAAAGAAAACGAAGTGTTAGATACCTCAAAAATTTCAGAGCCATTGACCACAATGAATCCTGGTTCTGAGGACGTTGATGTTGTGGTTATGGAGGAGGGTGTAACCAGCAAAGATGAAGCTCAAAATTGTGTTTCTGTGGATCCAAGTTTGGTTTGCCCGGAGGTGATCAATTCAGCAAGCGTTGCAGGTGACGCTAATGTACATCCCGGAAATCTAGATGGGAACGGTGAAGCCAACAAGTTGAACAAAAAAGAGAGTCCCCATTTAACAACTGTAGATATAACACAAGATGCTGAAAAGGTCAAAAATGGAACTGGGGTACAAGACTCTAAATTGGCTGTTGAATCGTTGAGTGGAGAGCCTCAAGTTGTAGGCAAAATCGATGTACTAGAAAACGAGGAAACAGAAAAGGGTTTGACAAAAAATGAGGGCGTTGTGGAACAGTCTACCGAGTCTGTTCTAGAGGTGGCTTATGAAAATGGTGTTTTGGATGACAAATCTGTAAAAGAAGATGAGGCTGTAGATACGCGGAAAATTCCAGAATGGTTGACCACAGACAATCTTGGTACAGATGAAGTAAAAAACGATGCTGACATGGAGGGAGGTGATAATGCAGGGACGGACATTGACGAAGTAGCGGGTTGGAAAGATGAAAACCAGAAACTGATGTTATAACTGGTGCAGGAAAAGATGACCAGTTCGATGTTTTTGCAAACTTTGAAGCTGAACAAGGGCTTCCTGAATCTTCAGGAAAAGATAAAGAACCGATAGTGTATGGGCGTCGTGCAAATGTGGAGGTTCCACTCTATGATGCATTGGATGGGAGTAGATCCCTTGTTTCAGAAGATGAAAATTTGGATATCGAGACAGATTCAGAGGAAGATTATGAAGAAGAGGAGGGCGGACAATCCGCTGAGCATCTTGAAAATGGAAGTTCCTTTTCGCTGCATCAACCACGTTATTTCCAGCCACCAAAAATTGAAGGTGAGTTTGCTGTTTCCGATTTGGTTTGGGGTAAAGTAAGGAGCCATCCGTGGTGGCCTGGTCAGATAGTTGATCCTTCTGATGCCTCACAGAAGGCCATGAAGTATTACAAAAAAGATCGCTATTTAGTAGCATATTTTGGAGATCATTCTTTTGCTTGGAACGTTCCATCTGTCCTAAAGCCATTTCGAGCTAACTTCTCTCAAATAGAGAAGCAAACCAATTTAGAGGCGTATAAAGATGCAGTCGAATGTGCTTTGGAAGAGGTCAGTAGGCGGGTAGAGTTAGGGCTTGCATGCTCTTGTATTCCTCGGGATATCTATAAGAAGATTGAATGTCAAGTCATAGAAAACGGAGGAGTTAGACAAAAAGCAACTATTAGACATGGTTTGGATGAATCGGCCACTGTGAGCTCTTTTGAGCCTGATAAACTTGTGGATTATGTGAGACTACTTGCACAGTTCCCGGGTGAAGGTGATAATATGGACCTTGCAATGGCAAAGGCTCAGTTATCATCATATGGTCGTTATAAGGGGTACAGAGAGCTCCCTGAATTTCAGCTTTTTGGGGATCTGTTGGAAGATGCTCCAGTACATGAAGGGGTCGAAGAAGTTCATAAAAATGTTGAGAAATTTGAGAATAATATGGTCGAAAGTGCACACCCAAATAAGGAGAGAAGTTTATCAGATATAACGGATGAGGCACCAGAATCTGGAGGTGGCACCAGTAAATCAGTTTCTTCATATGCTTTAAAAAAACGTAAGGCTCGCCATTCCATTTCTAATGGTTCACTGAAAAAGCCAAAACGACAACCTGAAAAAGTGTCTACCGCTGCTCCAATTTCAACTCCAAAGCCGTCTTTTAAAATTGGCCGATTGATTCAGAGAGTAGCAAGCCAGATGACTGGACCTCCATCTGCTCTGAAGTCCAATAGTGATACAAAGGTAGACCATGGTCAAGAAGACAGCCAACATACTGACCAAGTTGTGGGCTCTGTTATTCCGTTGCAGACTCCTGAAACTCCCCAAGTTGAAGCATCTGTAGCTGAAATGCTATCGCAACTGCACTTGACTGCTCAAGACCCCATGAAAAATTACGCCCATTTGCATACCATCCTTCCTTTCTTTTACAACCGTAGAGCAGATCTTTATAGCAAGTCACTAAAGAAAAGCCCGCCTGTGGAAAAACCAGTCAGTGGTAGCGAAATAAAAGTGTCCGACGAAAATGATCCCGAGAAGTTTGATTTTGATATTCAGTTTGATGATGTTGATAATGATTCTTATTGGACAGACAGGATTATTCAAAACACATCTGAAGAGCAATTGTCGCAAGATCATCAAAATGGAGGGATAGAATATCAGGTTGAGGCCAGTGACCAAGATGAAGAAGATAAACCAGCAAAAAGAAGACGTGGACCTTACAAAAAAAGGTTGTGGTTGATGAACAAGATGAAGAAGATAAACCAGCAAAAAGAAGACGTGGACCGTACAAAAAGCAGGTTGTGGCCAATGAACAAGATAAACTAGACGAACAAGATAACCCAGCAAAAAGAAGACACCGTAGTAAAAAGCAGGTTGTGGCCCGTGAACAGGATGAACAAGATAAACAAGACGAACAAGATAAACCAGCAAAAAGAAGGCGCCCCAGTAAAAAGCAGGTTGTGGCCAGTGAACAGGATGAACAAGATGAGCAAGATAAACAAGAGGAACAAGATAAACAAGATGAAGAAGATAAGCCAGCAAAACGAAGGCGCCGTAGTAAAAAGCAGGTTGTGGCCAGTGAACAGGATGAACAAGATAAACCAGCAAAAAGAAGGCGACGTAGCAAACTTGAAAAATTAGAAGTGATGGAAGAGGAAGAACCGGAGATTGTTAAGAGAAGACGGGAAAATTTGGCTACAGAGATTATATTGAAGTTCACAGAGGGTATCAATTTTGCTTCAGTAAATAATCTAAATAAAACGTTTAGACGGTTTGGGCCTTTGATAGAATCAGAAACTGAAGTTGACAAGGAAGGCGGTCGTGCACGAGTGGTGTTCAAAAAATGTTCCGATGCAGAAGTTGCTCACAGTAGTGCTGGAAAATTTAAGATTTTTGGGTCGATTGATGTAAATTATGAGCTCAACTATACCCCTTTAGTCTCGTATAAACCTTTACCCCTTCCGTCATTTCAAGACTCTTTGCCCCTTCCGTCATCACAAGACCCTTTGCCCCTTCCGCCATTTCAAGACCCTTCGCCCCTTCCGTCATTTCAAGACCCTTTCCCCCTTCCTTCATCACAAGAACCTTTGCCCCTTCCGTCATTTCAAGACCCTTTCCCCCGTCCGTCATCACAAGAACCTTTGCCCCTTCCGTCATCACAAGACCCTTTGCCCCTTCCTTCATCACAAGACCCTTTGCCCCTTCCGTCATCACAAGACCCTTTGCCGCTTCCGTCATTACAAGAGCCATTACAAGACCCGACGGATGCAAGCTAAATGTCATTGCCCAGAAGTTATTCTTGTTAAATGCATGGTACAATATTGTTTCTCTTTCACTAGATATTTAAACTATTGTTGTGTATTTTCTACCTAGTAGTGTTCAATGTTCCTCATTTTTTAGCTTTTTGCCATATTTTATGAAAATATAGCTGATCTTCTGCCAATTTTCTTTTTTGTTATGTGGCTCTTTCGCTTTTGCTCTTTTGCATATTTCTATGTCAGTGATCGTATCACACAAACAGATACTGGCAACCAATTGCCTGTGGTTCTTGGAAATTTTTTGGCTACATGAATACATATTAACAGTTTTATAATATTAAATTGGTGATATGTTTTAGATGAACATTAAGATTAGTAGTTTTGTTTTGATATATGTGGTTATACGAATACGATTTAGGATGGTTGTAGGAAGATATTATTGATTCATTAATGGGAAAAGGTGTGAAAATAAGCATCATTAAAGAACTGGACGATCTCAAATGTTTAGGCATACTGGCTGCGAAATAACTGTGTCCTAATTGTGTCCTAAGAAAAGCAAACTAGGAATATGATTGCTTCAAAAATATCACATGTCCGAGACACTTGAGGATAATATTATACGGCTTATGGTCTACCTGTGTTGATCACGATATATCCCTTGTGGTGGATATTATCTCATGCGACAATAGTTGTTAGCTTTGAGAGCCTACTTTCATGTGACTGGAAAGAGGCCACACTTGGTTGTTAGTTATTATGTTTCTTAATAATATCTGACTCTGATGTCATGAGGCGATTGAGCTTTAGGTGATATTCCTATGAAAAGACTTCCGATCAAATGTGTTGAATTATGGGTGTTTGATTTCGTGTAGTGTTTAGTCGTCAACTCACAGCATTGCCTAAATGTAATATGAACAGGAGTTCTTGTTATGATCACGGCATTTGGTGTTTCATTTTGTTCTGATTCAGACAAATTTTAAACCTAATCATTAGCAGATTAGTCAAATAGTTTTGCTTCAACTCATAAGCTTGCAAGTACGTTACAGTGATTATTCAAAATGATTTTAAACTAGAGTTACAACTTACAAGACTAATTTGTGCGCTTTAAGTGTTGGTGTCAATTCATTATATTTTGGTTCAAGTGTTTTGGCGCTCAAAGATTCATCAAGCAACTCAGCTTATGGCATTTTCACCTTAAAATATTTGATATACAAACATTTTACTAATGAACCACAAAATTGCTGATACAAATTTACAATACGTGTGTTTATAGTGAATCATCTTATTTAAATCATTTTATTGACAACGGATCAGCAAACAAAATTGAAATGAAAATAACTTAATAAAACATGGCAAATGAGTCAATATTGCTAGGACACTTGCATAAATTGCTTGATTTACAAAGTTGGATTTTCACTTCAATATCACTGAATCAAACTTGTTATAAAGCCGTAAAGAGACTGCTTTTGACGATGACAGCCAGACACATGTTTGTTACCTAATCTGAATCAAACTTAAAGTTGACCGGCTATTTTAACCAGCCTAACCAACCACTGTACCACTAGCAATACTTGTTAAGCAGTGGCGAAGTAAACGTGTCAAATAACCATTTGCGGAGTCTTGCGAAAATCAGATAAAATTCCATAACAGTTATGATTCTGCAGAAAAAGAGACTCGATACTGTGATCTAATAAGTCGAATCACAATTCACCTAAACATTAAATCACTATCTAGAAAGACACAGGAGAGAGGCTGGCCAAAAAAAGTGCAAACAATTTGAAGTTCATGGACCGAGACCTACTCTCCCTTCTGCTGATGAGGTACACAAAATTTGTTTATAAAGTAAACTTGTAGGTCATGGATAGAAAAAATTATACAATCAAATCATGGTTTCACTGCCATTGAAATCATGAAAAGCTCCGGCTGCATGCAAATAGCAGCATTATTGTGTAGAGGTTTTTGAGCTTTATCATCATCGTTCATGCTTCAAGGCATATATATCTTCTTTACCTGCACAGAAATTAACAACAACGTCAATATACATTGCATAAAAGTTCCATGATTTCAGAAATTATAGGAAAAGTTATGTAGCTTAAAATACCATTCACCCAACCTCAAGTCCTCAACCACGTTAAGGACAAATAAATTGAAGGGGGGACGATGTGCCTAACGAAAAACAATGATTACCAGCGAGCAAAAAGGGGGCCAACACTTTATTGCCCTTTGTTATAAAGTTCATCATCAATTTATGTATCAAATAACATATGATTTGTTTTATTAAATGGAATTAAGATGTAGAAAAATAGAATTAAGATGTAGAAACCATCTGAACAACATTCTGGGTGGCTTTCAGCAAAATTTACCAGATTGACTTGTTTGAAATCTCTCAATTTTATATAACTTTGTGATTTTGGCCCATTTGACCCTCATGAGTTATAGCGTAAACCAGATGATAACCTACCAAATTATCAAGGCTTGTAAACCTCAGGAAGTTGTAGACCCACACTTGCAGCAGATTTTCCAAGTATTCTCTTCATTTCATCTGATCTATCTACTGCGATGTTATACGAAAATAGCAAGTCCTGCAACGGCATCAACAAAATCCAAATTCAATGTGGGATAGCCGTCACTAGTTTTGTATCATTATCATTACTACTTATAGCAGCACCTTGAGAAGTTAAAAGTAACACAAGGTGCGAGCACCATGCATAAAAAAAACCAAATATATATAAAAACTAGAATATAGCCAGATTTACAAAAATAGCATGAACCACACAACCACATGAATGCCTCATTATTCATGTTATGGTATACACTTATTCCTTAAAAAACCTCTTCTGTAATAATTAAAGGTCATGGCAATGAAGAGTAGATATTCAAACATCCACTATAGACTTCTACTAACGTTCTCAATTCTACATATATCATACATCACCCATTCCTATAATTATTCACAATGTTATTATTTATTTTTTTTGTTACTAGTTGCAGTTTATTTAGTAATCCTCATTAGATAACTAACCATTCTCATTATTACAAATGAAAGTATAGACCAATTCTACAACGTAAAATCAACAAAAAAAGGTATAACTATCCGGAAACAAGCATGTTTAAGATCAACGCAGACCAAGATGAGCCGAAATACATATAATTAATATGAAAATCGCACACCTGGTGATGATGAACACTGTTCAAAAGATAAGTATAATCACGGGCAAGATTGATTTTCTGCTGAATGAGCGCCATCTCCAACCCATCACCAGTTTTCCTAAACTCAGACTTTATAAAGTCGGTGAAATGTGTTTTATGTTCTTGTTTCCCAATGTGTTTCTTCACTGCTTTCATTAACTCTCTATAAACCTTTGCAGCTTTCAACGCTTCACCGGACCCCATCTTTCACCTAAACTTGTTATCCTGAGTCAACAATAAACATCAAAATTATCAATCTCGATTAAAGTTTTAACATTTCATGATTTCTTACAAAGGGTTTTGCATTTCAAGTAAAAAGATTGAAATTTTAGCCTAATAAACATACTATAATTCAAGTAAAAGGCTTGTGAATCATATAATCTCGCAAGTTTCCAAATAAGCCAGAAAATTGAAGCTTATGAAATATAAGCCGAAATCAAATAAGCTCCTAAGCCCATATATAAGCTTAAACAAACACCCCGTAGAATAGTGATAAATGAAGAAGACTAACCTTTGGCCGGAAATGGAATGGAGGTTGTCTTGAATAGATCAATGTTTGAGTTTTGTTGTAGAGTAATTAACTAGATGTTCATTTCGGTCCCTTCATTTTATGTGCTAGTTCCATATCTAGCCCCAAATAAGAAACCCATTTTCTTTTCTTAATTTAACTTTTTGCTACTTTAATGGTCATTGGCTTATTGCTAACCAATTTCTATACTAAAATATTCTTCTCTCACACTCGTACCCATTTAAAACCTATAAAAGTAAAAAACAAAAGCATAACGTTATGCTCGGCCTCAGAATGCAGAGGCACATCATGCATGGCAAGCTAATCCCGATCCAACCACAAAAGATGACGCAAACAACAAAATCTCTGAGTCAATGCGATGCCAATCCCATGCAAATGTTTTAACTTTTAACCGGTGTGGCACTTTGAGTCGCACATCAACCATAAACCTTATTTATAATAACTATAACATGACCTATTTAATTTGTTTTATCTAAGCATGTTTTGTGAATTAAGTGGGTTGCACAAGTTAATTAGGTAAATGAGTTGAAATGTTTGATATGACTAACCAACTCTAACTTGATCACGAACTGTTTATAAACAAGTTACATAAATTGACTTGAAACATGTTAGATATAACCCTAACCCTCGACTTGTGTTAAATTTCTTTTATAACATGTTCCATAAAAGATGATGTTAAGATGCACTTAACAAATTTTATACTTTCTAATAAGTTTACAAAACTGCATATAAAGATCTTTTATCGTTATTACATGTACATTTTAAAAATCTGGAGTGAGTTTGTTTTGGCTTATTTAGGAGGTTATGAACCTATTAACTAAAATAAGCTTAAATGTTTGTTTAAGCCTTATAAGACTCCGCTTATGAGCTTTTATAAAAGTGTTTTAATTTTAAGAGCATTATAAATATAGATTTCTTTTATCGTCATATAACAACTATAGTACAACTTTAGATGTTTATACGCTTTTTTTTTTATATATAAATCTCAACAACTATAGTAAGCTCAAGTAAGCATTGAACAGAAAAGCTTATCATTTATAAGCAATAAACTACTTATATTATAAGCTTCAACTTCGTCTTTATACTCCGATTAATTTCGTAAATTTACTTTACTTGTTTATTAACCATCTTTAAGGCTGGACATCACTTTCCTCCTTCACGCGTTAAACTTCCCACGCGCGGATTATTTGATGATAACCATTACACCTATTTGGTGATGGTTTGATAATTTGTTAAATGATGATGTAAAAGTTGACGTGAAGTTGACGTGAAGGTGCTATTTACAAATATGGATGACAATAGGCGAGAAAAAAAAAAAAAAAACATAACCCATGGGTACCCGCATGTAAATGGGTGGGTAACCCGGTCAATTTTTATCCACGGGTGCGTTGTGGGTGAAAATTTGTACCCATTGGTGGGAGGCGGATAATGTATGCCCGTCATAGGTAAACCTACGACACCCGTTTAAAATACCCACATGTATACCTCTCAAAATACCCATGAGTGTACCCGTGAACCCGTTTATTTATTTATTTTTATTTTTTTATTATTATTCTTTTATAATACTTAAATATTTGTAAGGTTGTTGGTATATATTTAACAATACCCAACTTTTTTGAATCGTAGTAAATTTTTGTAAGTTGTTGAAGAAGTAGGATGCCAAGAGGGGCAAGTGACTGGAATTTTGTGTTTTATTAATGAAATTTTAAATTATTTTATTTTATCTCTTGAAATGAGCTAATACGAGTATAATATGGTGTAATGATGTTTAATTATCTAGTTTCAGACACATGTTTAAGTATTTTTGTAAACTTGGCAACTTGATATAATGTCTTATTATACAGTTTCATAATTAGTTTTCATATCACGATTTTGTGCTTTTATTGCATTTCACTAACCCATGGGCAACAAATATTTGCGGGCATGGGCATGGGTATAAAAATGTACCAACTAGCGGGTGACAGGCGAGTGACGAGTGAGAGAAAACCCACAAGGGCGAGTGACATGCTAGAGGTACCCGTGCCTAGGGGTGTAAATGAGACGAGACAACTAGCGAGCTATTCGAGATTGACCGGTAAATTTCTCGAAAGCGAGTCGAGCTTGAATTGGAGCTATTCGAGTATATTTTTGAGTCGAGTTCAAGCTCCAAAATACTCAGCTTGTGAAGTTTGCGAGCTTTATCGAGCTTCAGTTAAATTACACTTTTACCTTTTTATGTACATATATTTATTTAGTTTTCATACAAATCGAGCTGAGCCAAGGTTCATATGCCGAGTATTAATTGAGTTCGAGCCTTAAATGTGAAAATAATCAAGCTTAAATCGAGCTTCAAGCTCGAATTTTATATGACGAGTCAAACTCGAGCTTGACGATGTCGACTCATTTAGAGCACTCCCATCCATCACCTTCATAACGCTTGGTTAAGGGTGGCGTTAACGCCGTTAAGGCGTTACTGTTGGAAGTTTTGCTCGATACGCGTTAGAGGGGCGTTGCTCTTTAACGCCAGATTAAAAGCGAGGAAAAAAATCGAAAAATTTACAAACAGGTCCTCTAACGAAGAAGATGATGTTTTTTTTTTTTTTTTTTTTTTTTTTTTTGGGTTTTGCTTGGATTTGTTTTAGGAAGAAGATGATGGTTTGGATTTGTTAAATGAGGTAAGCGAGCGTGTGTGGGGACCAAATCATTCAACTTCTTTTCTTTTTTTTTTTTTTTTTTTTTTTTTTTTTTTTTGGTTTGTAATTTTTTTAATAATATAAAATGTTATTTGTATATTAATTTAATAAATGATATGTTTTAAATATATTTTAAAATAATGATATGTTTTTAATAAATGAAGTGTTTGTTTTAGTTTAGGGTTGAAATTGAAAATATGAAATATTATTGGTGTTATGGTGTTATTGGGATGTTATGGATGAGAGTGTTTTTGGGATGTTAATGTTAAATGTTAAAAGGCGATGACGGCGTGGGCGGTGTTATTGGTGTTATGGATGGAGTCTTCTTACACCACCTTACTCGCGCTAGGAAGTGAGCATCGGCCGATCCCGGACCGAATCCGACAAGCCGAATCCCGACAAGCCGAGCCCGACTAACATGATTCGAACTCGGGATCGGGACGGGATTCGGATTTGATCGGTTTGTTTGTTGTTTTTGGTTTTCGGCCGTCTGACGATCCCGACAAGCCCAAACCCGATTAACCAAAACATAAACCGACTCCGACCCGATGTGCGTGATTCGGATTCGAGATCGGACGGACGGGATTCGTGATTCGATCGGTTTCTTTCACCCTGCTCGTGCCCATTACCCTACCTACAAATCACATCAATTTGGTTGTGGGTGTGAAACAAAAGAAGTAAAATGACATGTCGCTTTGAATATAAGAAATGACACATGGAAACATACATTCTTTGGTTCAATTTCAATTCAAATTAAATCTAACTTGCTTTTGTTGAAAGTCACCATCAATTGATACTCCAAATTTGAAGTAGCAGTCACCGATAATCTTTAAACCCCAAGAATATATTTTCAGATGATAAATTTTAGAGATGGAATCAAACAAGAAACAAGAAGAAATAAAGATTGTTCCATGGGAGGATTATCAGCAGGAACTTGGTCGTTTTTCGAGTCTTTCGTCCGCCTTACAACAAGCTAATCACAACAAGAATTTCATCCAACGCAAACTTCACTCCTTGTTACATGTACCATCCATCATCCACCTTTTAATATATATTTATTCTTCATTCTCATTATGTTTAAATGTTTAATGTCATACTATGTGCAACAACACTAATTATAATGTATCTACTAGCAATAAATTTTGACATACTATGGTTTTTCGACATATGTGATTAATTGATTCTGTGTTTTATTTCTTTGACTTAGGGGTGTTTTGAAACTGAGTATGTTACAACTTGTAAGAAAAACGGACCATGCTTAATGCGCTTCTGCTGTCATTACTTGTTCGAGTTTTTGGAAAATTGTCAGAATGAATTTACTTTCCAAATGAAACCTTCAACACTCTCCTAGTACTCTACATTAATACTGTATTTCTAGTTACTTGAAATAGGGTTATTGTAGTTGTCGAGGATTGTTGTAATTCTGTTTATGGTCGTTGTAGGTTTTGAGGGTCGTTGTGGTTGTGGTCATACTATTGATTAGGATCGTTGTAATTCCAAGCATCTTACTAGCTTAAATTTATATAAAAATATCACCTTTCAGAAAAAAAGATTACAAATATAGACTTCTATTTGAACAATGCTAGGGTTTGTTTGGGTGCATAAAAGGATTTAAAATTGTAGGTGTAGATTGACGAATAGCAATACAATCAGAATAAGTGTTGTTGCAGGTACTCGTAAACTTGATCAATTAATTCTAAATAATACATCAATTTCACAATGCCTGAATACGCAATATACTTCTAACGCAATGCCAAACACCCCTCTAGTAAGCTATAAGTATATAGATGCTACATTCCTCTTTCAAGGTGATTAAAATTTGGGTATGGGAGATGATTAGATTATAAAGATTGGTATGCTGGCAATAACTTTGAGAACATGGAAGTAGATATTGACTTAAAATTTCAATATTTTGATATTGTGCTTGATGTTTCGTGTTTGGTTGTTTGAATGAAATATATTCTAGAATTAGGGTCTGTTTAGGTGCTGAGAAATCTAGGACAGAAATGAAATTGATTGTTTCTTCATTGTTCTACACTTCTACATACATATCACATTGAAGTTATTGTATTAGCATCACTATTTGTCTTAATATCATCAATCTTGTCGGTTAGAAAGTGCTCACGGGGTTAATATAATGGGCCGCCATGCTTTTTGCCGCTGCCACTCGTATGCTAAATTATAAGCTTTCCCATTATAAGCATCTTGGTTTTAAATAATCAGCCTCCCGGGTTTTGACGAGCTGTCAATTGTTGGGTAGTTAGAAGCAGAATCATTAAAGTGGTCAAATGAGCTAGATGAGATGCGAGAGAAATTGGAATCACGAAAACTGGTGATGGGAAACATGTCAATGCGATCAAAAGTTGTAAGAGAGAAAACAAAGAAGCAGGAGGAGCAACTTAATTCTAAGATTAGATCTCTTCTAATGGCTGGTTCTGCTCTTTCTGTTGCCAATAGGCGATTGCAGGTGATTAACTTCTTTCTTACTGTGGTAAAATTTTCTTATATCCCTACAAAAGTGACAAAATATGATCTTTTCAACTCCTCTCCCATGCCTTCAAATTTTTAGTTCTGTTAAATATCACTATCCAGAACATAAGTTTGTGAAGGACCAATAATTTTAGTCTGATCTTGCTTGGAATAATTTCTCGCATTTCTTTCTTCATTCAAAAAACGAAGTTTGAATATGGTGTTTGATGTAGGAAGCAAATAAGTCACTGGGTGGAGAAGGAGGGTATATTCCTCTACGGAATTTGCAGAAGTTTTTGAGAGCGAGACAACAATTTTTGGTGTCACAGGTTTCACTGCTCTATCCGGTGAAGGTTGTGACTGGACATACACACGATCAAGAACCTGAATCATATACTGGAAGAAGTGGGCCAGGTAATAATTTCGGTAATGTGAGCATGAACTTAAACCAATTTACATGTTTATGTGATCGGCTTTTTTTATTACCGTCAATGCAACATACTTCCTAATTTTTTTAAAAACTTAATGTACCATAGGTCCCTTTTCATTTACAATTCAATGCTACAATATTGTTTACTTCGGTAAGAAATGGCAAGTATGTTGCATTAAATGGTAAAATGAAAATTGATTGCATATATTGGTGAAGTGGTGCAAGTTTGTTGCACGACTAAGCAGTAAATCCAAAATTATGTGTAGCGCAGATAGCCTTAAGATTCTATTTCAGTTTTCAGGCTTAAAATTAGCTCTGAGTTTCTGCTCATAACTAAATATACATGACTATAGTGTTCATTACTTTGCTAGACGGGTCACAATAGATCTGTTACATGAATTCGGTGGTTTCTTTATATTAATTTATTTATATATTCTACTAATTTGGTAGGAAATCCTTCTGCGGTGAAACCCCTAGATGCAGCATCTTTGACAATTTCAGGTGTGCATATGAGTGTGCGCCCTTTTACAAAGATGAACTTTTACACTGATAAAAAGGAGATCCTGAGTTCGGCAACTGCTCTCGGTTATGTTGCACATGTCTGTGCTCTTACTCCATGCTTAATTTTCTAAAAACTACTCCCTCTGTCCCTACATTATTACAGTCTATACATAGACCTATCATTTAATACAAGTGCTCTGAATAGAAAGATGAATTTTTTTAAATGCCTTAAATCCATGACAATTTAGTGAGATTCTTGTATGCCACAATTATTGAATTTTATAAATATGGTTCCATGCAGTAAGTGTTACCAATTGATGTGTAATATCCTAAATTGGAAACCGTTGAATCTTATCTGGATCAGAGGGGGTACTAGCGTTTTGGTAAGATAACTTCCAGACTACCCTTTAAACACTTAATGACCATATATTGGCATTTGTGGTTTTCCTGCAGGCTGTTTCACTAATTGCGTTGTACATAAAACTTCCTTTGCGCTATCCTATACGATTGGGAGCTTCTAGAACATATATATGTGATTATGCACCTTCGCTCGAAGCTATATCTGATCTGACATCAATTTCATTACCTTATTCAACTTCAAAACCAATGCAATTTCCGTTATTCTTGGACAGTCAAGACACAACAAGATCAGCTTATGCAGTATTCCTACTTAACAAGGTCCTTGTTTCTTATTTATACGTCTTTACCTTGCTTTTACTTCTATTTCCCCAAGAAATTACAATAAGGAATATTCTAACTTGTGCCCTTAGGATAATGCATTTAATACTCCGTGGTCTCCCCTGAATTTGTTGATACATATTCACACCTTTATAAAATGCGTATCTCTAAAATGATTTTCAAATGTAAATTCCAACATAGTTAGAGAGTAGTGACATTTTCAAGGGAACATGAGAGTATTAAATGCACTTGAAACATGTGCTGTGGCGGATTGAATCAGTGTAGCGAATCAAATTAGCTTAAAGTGAATTAGGACTTTGTGTCTCCTTTTGTCCACTCATTTATTAAGGCTATACTTCCTGTGAAGTTAGTGAAGCAATGAATCTATTAGGAAGTTATGATATTGATCACGAGTTGAAATTTGACTGATTGTTCGTGCTAGTGTTTGCGGTATACAGAGAGTTAACACTGGAGGTGGCAGTTTCGACCTGTTTACTTAAAAGATTTGGTAGTTTGGTCGATTTGGGACGTGTTTTATGTCAAATTAATATTTTTTTACTAAATTATGAATGGGTTGAAAGTGGTTTTAAGTCTTTTTTAGCGCATACAATCTCCTATATTGTTTTATCAGAAAATTTTGATTCCTTTATGAAATTATAATTACCATATTTTTTATTTATGATAAAATGAACAAAAAAGTGTGTGCAGTCAGCTGGTTCTCAGTGTTGTATTTGGGTTGACACCTTCTGTGAGGATGATGATGTTCTAAAAACGTCAGTGTGTTACTTTAACTTGATGATAATCTCATGGATCTGTTTCACATGGCTGTGCAGGATGTAGAGCAGCTCCTGAACTTTATAGGTGTTGAGAGTTTAGGGCCACGTCACGTGCTGGCAAATTTCAAACAGCTGCTAAATCACATTTTTTCTCGAGAATATATTGATACATAACCAGGGGTCCTATATCTCTATTTTTGTACATAACTACTTTGTATTCTTAGATGGTGCCGATTTTTGTTCATGGATCACCCACCTTCCTCTTCCTCCAAGGTGTATTTCTTGTATTTGAGTAGCGTGAGCAAAGGAGCTCTTGTTTGTTTCTCGATATTACATTTAGTGAGATGGCAAAAGATTTAGTGTCTCTTGTAAAAGTTCATTGCATAATTACATCACTTTTGGTTTGTTCATTTTCTTGCCTTCATTTTATTCATATGACCCGCTGGTCACAAATTTGAGGTTTGGACCTGTTAGGATACAAGATAATAAGATATTATAATCTGATTGTCTAAATTGTCAAGTCTAATTGACGATTCAAACACGCGAAAGATATCTTAGACGTCATGTGTTTGAATATCATACATACATGTAGCTGAAGAAACCATCAACGATGCATATTATATATTTGTTGTTCGATACATTATTAAGAATGATTACGTGTTGGTAATTATTTAAGTAACATGAAATCTATGCTTAAAATGAAGTCGTAAGTTATATGGCGAAGGTGGATTATAATTTGTTTGTTGTTCAACCATTGACTTTAATTTTCTGGATTCTAACGTCATGTCCGCTGACAGTTATTGTTTTAAATTTCGTAGCATATTCTTTACACATGAAACAAGCTTGTACTCTTGTGTAAACAAGTATATGTTGACATACTTTGTGAGTTTAAAATGGCAACTCATTAGTCGAGTAAATAAATGTTATATAGCAAGTTAGCATCATGCGAAGTACAATAAATTATAAAGAATTAGCTAAATACAAAGATTTTAATAATACTCACAATATAAACAACTATTACATCACTTTAGAAATGACATTTATTGAACTTTGACATACGGTCAAACATATATAAGTGAATTTCCTTTTCTTGAGATGAATGACGTCTTTCTTCCAAAACAGTTCAACCATGTACGGATCTTGAACTGTGTCCAAAGGGCTCAGTTTGTAATATTTCATTGAACTAGATCAAATACTTGTCTGAGAATTTGGAGACTCGACAATTGAGTAGTCGTGTTTGAACTCAAGTCCTTTGGCTTACCAATTTGACTTTTTTTCTGTGAACTAATTGAAGGAATGCATTTGTTAACTAATTGAAGGAATGCATTTGTGACTCTGTAATCATGCATGAGTCTATCGTTTTGTTAAAAGTTATTTTATTCAAAAAAAATTTGCCGTTGTTAAAAAAAAAAATCTTTTGTCCAGACGTACTTTTTTATTAATGAAAATTTGCAAGTATGTTTAAGGTATAAGAAAGTCATGTGGTAACTTAAAATGTAGTGTATCTCTTGACTATTTGCGCAACCACATACTAAAAATATATGGATGAGTATGAAAAATGGGTTGATTGAACCACAAATACTGTCTTTTAACAATAAAAACATTCGAATTCAGTTCCCCTTGCTCGATCGACACACCCTACTTTTATCGAAAACTATTCATTGCCGTTGTTAAGCTTGGTTACTCGTGTAGCATATAAATATTAGGATCATTCTGACAAATAATATTTATTAGTAAAAAGATTTAAGCACGCACAATCAGTATTAAAAGTTATATAAATAAGCACGCACAATCAGTTTGGAAAATATAATATTGTTATATAAATAAAAATAGTTGGTGGGAAGGAAATCAAATCATATTGTTTTTTTTTTAAGAAAGACAACAAAATATTAAGACCACAAAATAAAACTAAGATACAATGCACGGCATCTCACCTCCATTAAATAAGGTAATTAAAAGAAGAAGAGACCCGAAGAAAACAAAATAAACATAGTGATACATCATAAAAAAAAGAGTAAACTACACCGTCCGTCCTTGTGGCGATCCTTCAATTAAAAAATTATCACAGATTAATTAATCATGAAACGTTACTTCGGTGTTGATCCTCACCCAAATGGTGTGAAAGCAGGCGTTAAGTTCTATTTAAGTGAAGGGTATATTTGTCTTTTCCCGCCCACACGACACCCACTTCATTGACTGTACAAATCTTACAAAACCCACCACTTGATAAAATGCTTCAGAATTCATTTTCTACGCCTTATCCTAAAATCTTGATATGTGTAAGCCCTTTTTTGATTGTTTCTTGATTTTTGTTAAGAACCCATTATTTTTCTTGAATCAAGATCTGATTTTTATTACATCTCAAAGCCACCACACACCCACTTCATTGACTATACAAATCTTACAAAACCCACCACCATCGACGCTCACCACCGTTGACCCTCACCACCATCTTCAAACGTCCTCTACAAATTTTCTATCGTTATTTTTTAACACTCTCACATCATAAATTTTAATAAACAACTTAAATTTAAAACAAACCCCATATCAAATCAAATTTATCAAAGAAACCCACCACCACCGTCACCAATTGATGATCATGAATCAATGTGTGAAAAAGCCCTGATCTTAAAAGTTTTAGGAGAGTGTTTATTTGTTATTGGAATATGAAATTGATTAAGGGGTTTTTGTTTATTTGGGAAAGATGAAGAAGGGGCTGGTGGTGGGTGGTTTGACGGCAACAGGAAACGGTGCCGACAATCGCCGTGGTTGGTGGTTTGATCGGATTTGTAGTAGTCGTTGGTTGATCGGTGGTCTCATCGGATCGGTGGTGGTTGTTAGTGTGTCATAAGGTATAAAAGAGGTGTAAGGTGATTATACCTATGATTAGGGTTTGTATTAAAGTTGTTAAAAAAGGTGAAAGGTGACTGTGATGATGATGTAGGAATTAAACCATTAGATTTTGGGTAAAAAGGATATGATCTTGATGGTTTCAAGAACAAAGAAGTAAGTAAGATGGTGATGAAAAATATTTTATTTGACAATGTCTTGTTTTAATGAAAATTTTTCTAGATAAATTTTGTTTTGATGAAATATTTTGTTCGTTTTTATGATAAGTGGTCAGAAAATTAGTATGAATTTGGAGTTGGTTTAGGTGATGATAAGTATAGAAGATGAAGTAGAAGGAGAAATAGTAAAAGGACCAAAATACCCTTGTTTCTATAGATTTAACGACTGTTAGTGAGGGTCCGTTAGAGGAGGACTAACTATAAATAACGTTTCATGATTAAGAATGGCGGTGCGATTTTTTTCAATCAAATCGCGTCTTGATGGTCAACGTATCTGTGAACGAGCGGTGTAGTTTACTCTAAAAAAAAGAACAAAAACTTATACATTGAAACAAGACGACCACCTCACCAAATAAGATAATTACCAGATTCACTCAAAACAAACATGACCACTTCACCAAATCAAATCATATTGTAATACGTATAGTAACCACAACTCAAGGATAAGATGATACCAAGTTATTAATTAATCAAAAATTTGGATATGCAACATGAAGTCATGATCTGCGGCTGCAAGTTGAATATTTTTATTTAACGAGTGCAACCTAAACCAGCTCACCTGCTACCTTTAAGTTTAACTTCACAACAAATGTCAACTCTTAATATTCCTGTAGAACCTCCTTCAAACAAAACCTATTTCAACTTTCCTATCTCTCGAAACTAAGCAAATCCAATAATGATGGAATACGACGACGAAACCATCCGCAGTCTTCCCATCTATAAAGCTGCAATGAATGACGACTGGGACACTGCAGAGCACATCTTTGATGTTCATCCTGATAAACTGGATGCAAGACTCACATATTGGTGGGAGACACCACTGCATATCGCCATTGGAACCAACTCTTCCCACCAATTTGTGAACAAACTCGTACACCGGATTGTGGACACAGATGTTCAGAAGCTGAGGACTAAGAGCTGGTTGGGCAACACAGCCCTTCATTATGCTGCCAAGGTTGGGAATAGTGCAGATGCTAGACTATTGGTGTCGAAAGATCCAGGCCTTGCCCAGATCACTAATACAGAGGGACACACTGCCCTAAAGCTGGCTGCGTGGTATGGTCGAGCGGATACACTTTGGTATTTGCTAGAGGTCACTAAGGATGAGCCTGGAGAGAATGGTGATAGTCCATACACTGGAGTTTCTGGTGCTGACCTGCTTACACTAACCTTAACTGCTGGTTTTTGTGGTTAGTACATGTTCATATGCATTTTTTCTTCCAATATGAAACTTTATCCTAAAGCTGTCTTATGTCCTTGTCCTGTAGATGTAGCCCTCTATCTAGTCGAAAAGTACCCAAATATGGTCACTCAGAGAGATAGGAATGGCCAGACTGCCTTGCAAGTCTTGGCTTCAAAACCACAGGTTTTTCCTAGTGGCAGCCAGCTACGGCACTTCCAGCATCTCATTTACTACGGTATGATTTCTCTATTAGAGATTCATACATTTAAAAACAAAAAATAAAATAAAAAATTGAGAGCATTTAACTGAAAGTTGTTTTCATTCTCATGCTACATAAGGCATTCCTATAAATCTTGAAGACACATCAGAGGACCCTGTGAAAAAGGACGGTTATACTTTGAGGTCGTTCATCTCGAAGTTAATCGTGCTCTTCTTGCCGTGTGCTAAGGATATCTATAACTTGAAACTAAAGCATGTTCAGACACTAAAACTTGTGGAACATATGTGTTCGATTGTTCTAGAAAAAGAGTGTCATTCTTTAGCTTGGGATGTACTAGGAACTGCAGTGTCTACGGCTGTGAAAAACGGGATTTATGAACTAATAAAAGTGTGTGTTGAGGCTTACCCGGACATAGTTTGGTATGACGACGAAGGATACTATTTGTTCATTGCTGCCATAAGATATCGTCAAGAAAAAGTGTTCAAACTTGTGTACGAAATGACAGGGCATAAGGTATTTGCAGCAATTGCAAATCCCAATGGAGACAACCCATTGCATATAGCTGCGAGATTGTCGCCTCTACCGCGCCTTAAGACTGTCTCGGGGGCAGCTTTGCAAATGCAGCGGGAGCTTCAGTGGTTCAAGGTGATAATTTCGACCACAAATCATATTACTTAGGGTTCCTCTGTATGAGCATTTTGAAAAGGATTGTGTGATTAGAATTATTAAAGTCAGTTCTAATGAGCTGTAGGAGATAGTGTCTGGATGTGCTTTTGTTGTTTGAACCTGTTATGATCAAATAATCAGTAGTTTTAGTGTTAAACAAGTTTTATTATTTAAATTGATGACCAAAAAGGCATTCTTGTGGTTGAAAAAATGAGGTGCACCTGGTGAAATGGGAGTAGAAGTCTATAGAATAAGGTTTAAAGAAGGGTAATTAGGCCATTCCCATTTTATCCTTTAATAATCAATATTTGTTGATCCAAACATTTAAAAAGAATTGCCTCGACTGCAAGTCACACGCCAACCTCCGGAAAAGGAGGGCTTTACCCGTTTAGTCACAGTGTGGCGGTGGGTTCAAATCCGTAAATAGTCAAAATAGTCGGAAACCAAGTAATCAAATAATCAGTTTCAAAACACAAACCCAAATGCCCCCTTTAAGGTATCAGGGTATCAAGTCCAAGTATACAAATCTCTAGGCAATTTACTGTGACAGGAGATGACGAGATGTTACTGTTTTTGCAGGAAGTGGAAAAACATGTGGAGCCTATATATAAAGACGCTTTAAACAAAGATCACAAGACACCGAGAATGGTATTTACCGAAGAGCACAAGGACTTACTTGATGAAGGAGAAGCTTGGATGAAGGACACGTCATCATCATCTACAGTTGTGGGTACACTCGTGGTCACTATGGCTTTTGCTGCAGCCTTTACAGTTCCAGGTGGCAACAACAGTAACGGTTTACCACTCTTCCTCAGTGACGGAATCTTTCTCATATTTATGGTGTCAGATGCCATTGCATTATTCGCTTCCACAACTTCCGTGTTGATGTTCTTAGCAATTCTTACTTCACGCTACGCAGAAGAAGATTTTTTCTACGCTTTACCTAAGAGAATGATGATTGCACTAGTGTCTCTATTCTTGTCACTTGCTGCGACAATGATAGCATTCAGTGCGACACTTTCATTAGTACTTCGAGATGAAATATCATGGATAGCTGCACCCGTTGCACTGTTGGCCTCATTTCCTGTTACACTATTTGCTATGCTTCAGTTCCCGTTGCTTGTCGAGCTAGTCTACTCCACATACGGGCCAAGCATTTTTCGTTAAAAAGACGATGTATAGCTAATAGATACATTAAACTCTCATGTCAATTCAATTAAACCCAAATTACTTTGCATCCAAGTCATGATCAACATAACATCTGATATAAATGATCTGCTAATCTAAAGGAAAAAAAAGGAAAAGGGGAAGCGTATTACAATCCCATCATAAAAAGTTGAGAACTACTAAAAAGAGAACTGGCATGCACCACACTAAGACAAAGTATATAATGAAGTATGATTCTCAAAACTCTATCGCCTGCCACTATCATTATCATAAAACTAGCATCAAGCTGGTAATTGGAGCTTTACATTGTTCTTCCAGCTGTAATTAGAGAAAAATAAAAAAATAAGCATATCAGGATTTCGGCTACATGAGCTCATGAAGTTTAGATTATATGTCTCGTTAATAAGTTTTACCTTTCAAAGTAGTAGTAGAAGAAATCAGCATAAAGCAATGTTTGGACTAGGCCTGCTATCCACGCTGCAAAATGAATAGCATTATATGTTAGGAATGCAGTCCTTAAACGTTTCTTAGGTTAACTTTTAGATTGTTTAGCAGTTAACATATAGTAATACCACCCATCGAGAAGTGTAAGGCATGCTATAATTGCATGAATGCTACAACATAATTTTAATTTTATTTCTTTGTTCATTTCCATCGGGTATACAGGGAGGGGAGATAAAGTAACATACTGATCCAGTGCACAAAGTGACGTTCAGTGAAGTAACGGTAGATCCAGTTCAAAATGTACAATGAACGATATGCTCTGCACAAGAGGAACAAAGGCAGTAAAGTTTACATCACATCAAATGTTATTAGTACAGGTGTGTAGGAGAAGTGAATTACCCTAGAAGAAATACATATTGCCCTGTAAGGTTGTCAATATTTCTAGTTCTTTGAAGCAAGACCAGCTGAGGAAGTATCGCAACAGCTTCCAAGTATAAAGAGAATGTCCACAGTACCTGTTCATAATCAAGATGAACAAACATAAAGCAACAGATTTCTCATAGCAAAACGTATCTGATCTTTTGGAAACTGATCAAGAGATATTAAATAATTACAGTATGATAATGAATTGAAACAAATGGTGCTTTAGGAAATAGTGTATTGCTGCATGAAGTTGCAATAATCAAATAAGAAGTTGATATTTATATTTTCCAGATATAAAAATGGGTAAGGAGTAATGTTGATATTTACTAATAATAGTTTTGCAACAATATGAGACGGGTTATTACGAAATTAAGTCGGAATGAGCATATAATCAATATCTATCATATAATCAATATATATCTCAAATCCAAAGACCCATTAACTTTAATTTACTTTCTATACCGGCTTGAGCCAGGTGAAGACCATACAAGTGCAACTCATCTATACCAAGTTTAAACAGAAAAACACACATACCTCTTTAACAGTAAACTTCTCATGGATAAGCAGAGCTAAAAGCAAACAAGGAAGCACAAGAAAATAATGTCGAAAGGTGTCTTGCTCTTTATCATAGGATCTGCGGACAATCTTGTGGCGCCTAATGTACCATACAATAGAGAAAGAACTTCCCAGGAATATTAACTTCATGACAGCATTATATACTGAAATGAAGTCTGTGAATATATCTAAGTAGCGAGTAGCAAAAACCAGTGCGTAAAGCTCCTGAGTCTTCAGTGACACCCCTGCATGCAACATTAATGAAAACAATTAGATCGCATGTCATGATACCAAGATACTATCGTGAACCACAAAACTATCATGCCTCCTTTTTAGATCAGATACTGTTCTGGATTTAGCCCAAACGGATAGCATTCACATATTAGAAAGTATGTCACTGGAAACTTAGATTCAAACCATCAAGCCAGTTTAGGAAAATAAACTTATCATAAATCTTGCGGACAACACTCTTGGTTTGCTGGCAATTAATTGTGCAAGCTTATGTCTAGGTTTCACCATCGATCAGATGTGCTCAAGATTGCCACTGAATTGCTTACCTCATATAGTCAAATCATATTTTCCCTAAGACGCTAACATATTCTGTTCCATATTCAGACGCGTGTTTTAGACAAATGCAATAATTCCTATATTAGGAGTTGCCCATGCATTAAATAATCATGTAGTAAAACTGAACCAGTAAAAGCCCAAGCAAACAGTATAGGCTCTACTACGAGACATAAGGTACAAAAGGTTCCTCTTATTTTATACACCAATGCATGCCTTACACCTACACCTTAGCTCACAAGTGAAGCACTGAAATCACGTCTCACGCAAACTTAAACAAAGAGCTAGCACTAACTGAACTGGCCACCCTTCTTTTCAATGCTAAACCAATGAGCTTACCTCAAAGGGCAAATCTGATAACATTATCTGATAAAAGCAAATTTTTCACGTAAGGTCAACACATAACATTATCTGCGATTGTAGAATCTAGAAAGCACGATAAGTGACCAAGCCACACGGCCGACACCTTTGCAACTCCAAATACACGTATTTGTTATTGTCCCCCTCCCCTTCCCATAATTAGCTATTATTAAACGAGGGGTGAAGGATATGAGATGCAACCATTTTATTGCAAAACAGCTTAACACGTTTATATCAAAGATCTACCGATTAGTGAGAATTGTCTTGCTGAACAGATTGATCAATAATAAAAGTATAAATGCTTGTAGCAATTTATGGAAATTCATAACCTATCTCCAACACGCCAATAGCCCAAAATCACCAATCAAGAACGCTAAACACACACAATACGCTACATTTTACAAAACACGAACGAATTATAATAATATCAATAATCAAACAGCTAGTAATTTTACTCCACATTATCAATAATCAAACCTAACTAAACCCTAAACCGCATTATAGAGCTAGAAATGACCTAATTTATAAAGAATAAGATACCAGCGCATGATTTGATAGTGTGTATCTTGAGGAGTAAAACAAGGACACTGGCTAGATGAGTCATGTCACCGGCAAGCCTGAAGATATTCATTTTGTTTCTATGCGAATCGTAACCAACCGACAGACAGATCTGTTTGTACAAAGAGTGACCAGACAATATCAGACTTTTCTTTTTTTTCCCTGATTTATTAGTCTACAACTTAAACCCCTTCTCGGGGTTGCTCAAACGGGTCGGGTTTTTTTCTAATATCCTATCCGACTTTATTAATCATTTCTTCTCAATGGTAAATTTATTAAAAAACGGAGCCAAAAGGCAAAGTACACAAAAACAAAAACAAAAAATACTAGTTAGGACACACCTTACCAACTTTAGCTAAAAAAGTAAATGACATCGGACAATTCTTAAGCTCAAATACAGATAACTACTCAAACAAGCATACTCAAGATACATACAAAATACCTCAATAGTTGATGACGATAACACATATAAGCGAAGCTTTTATCGGCTTATCGTCTATATCGTATTTTACTCATGCCCAACCACGAAACAACCACAAGTACTGGATTAACAATAAGCCAAATAGCAAAATTGACTACGGTCTATACTCAAACAAGCATAATCAAGATACATACAAAATACCTCAATAGTTGATGACGTATAACACGTATAGCAGGCTTACTGGGCTTAGCTCGTGCTACGTATTTTGGGCTCAGGCCCAACAACGAAACAACCACAAGTACTGGATTGACAATAAGCCAAATAGCAAAATTGACTACGGTCTATACTCAAAGACGCACGTAGAATGCCGAGCGGGCCAAACCTCTGGCCGCGGAAAGTATTTTGTGTCCGCATCCGCGATTATTACGGAACTTTGCCCGACAAATGTCTCACTCCGGCCACTAACTTTTATATGCGAGTTGTTAGGAAACCCTGCGGTGAGCCTTTATATAAAGGGTTTAACCCTCTCACAAGACAACTTTCTCTCATAATAACACACACCCTTAGAGCATTTACAACAATAACGCCCATCTCGGCGTTATTTTGTTTTATTTAGGCGTTATTCTGAGTTACCATTGGAGGTCGGTGTTATTCGGTGTTAAAGGGCGGTTTAACACACCAACGCCTGCTATTTTTTATTTATTTTTTTACTTTTTCATTTATGCCCCTAAATGAGGGGTTGATTTTGTAAATTGTTGGAGTGTTAAAGTTTAACTTGAGAATGTTATTGTTGTGGGTGTTTTTTGGGGATGTTAAGGTGAAATTTTAAAGCTGATGTGGCGCTGACGTGGACGGTGTTATTTTATAACTCAAGTTACCATTGTGTTTGCTCTTATTATCTCTGACAAGAATGTATACTTACTCTCACGCCGAAGCTTAATCGTGGGGTCCGTCCCCATGGTAAGGCTAACGGTTTACTCTCACTTGTGCAGAGATTCGATCAATCACTTGGATTAGTACAAGATTAGCCCATCAACAGCTTGTTGGCTCAATCCAACGAGCATCATACACACTTATTCTAACCCGTCACACTTTTGTACTAACAAGTTAGCGTCATTCATGGGACCCAGTACACAACTGCGTTCTCAAAAAATACTCACCATGAGCACTCGGCCCAGATCGGTTCCCGCCCTCACATCCGCCGCACATAATGTGTTGGAAAGGGAAGATGATACATCTCTGGTGAAACTTGAGGGACCCGCGTCCGACGCAACCCTCAGGAAATACTGCGACAAGTATTACGACCAGATCTTACCAATTGTGACAAAGAAAGTTCGGAAGCAGGAAGAAAGAGCCAAAGTGTTGGACGCAATGAAAACTCGGCTTGACTTCCGCGAAGCATCACAACATTCCGACGGGAAAGCCGAACGATAGGAGAGATTTGAGGAAAAACTCGAGTTTAAGAAACGCCGAGACACACAAGAAGGCTCTGACCGGAGGTATAGTCAGTCTAGATCGCCAAGAAAGAAAGATGTGGAACGAGAGGCGGTGTTTAAGAGGCTACGTAAAGGTGTATTCCACAGGCTGGGAGACAGGGAGAGGAGCATCTCAGTATACTCCAATGATCCCAGATGATCAACTCGCCACATTCCTCAAAGAGGGGAGGAAAGCTACTATCATAGGTCCTACTCACGAAAAACAGAACCTAATTCTAGGAGGCATGGAGACAATCGGGTACACCCGCGGAAGACATGTAAACTCTCTGAGAGTGGACATATAAGAGGCGGACATTGGAAGTCCGGATCTAAGAAACGGAAGTCAAGCGCTGGCGATGACGACTTAGCCAGACCATGGGTATGTAAGGAGACTGATCCGTTCACTCCACGCATCCGTTACTTTGAAATGCCAACAAAAACATGTATGCCGACTAATGTGAAACATATGACGGAAGTGAGGACCCAGAAGACCATCTCAAGATCTTTCAGACAGCGGCAAAGGTAGAGCGTTGGGCCATGCCAACTTGGTGTTACATGTTTAATTCCACGCCATCGGATCCGCTAGGGTTTGGTTTGATAAACTTCCGCCGTAATATGTGGAAAGCTACGATGAGTTAAAAGAGGTCTTCCGCCAACTTCCTCCAACAAAAGAAGTGCATTAAAGATCATGTGGAGCTCCACCACATAAAGCAAAAGGAAGGAGAGTTTACGGAAGACTTCGTACAAAGGTTCAAGGAAGAAACTAGGGATGTAAAGGGAGCGCCGGAGATTATGAAAATCTCGGGATTCATGCACGGAATCACCGATCCAGAACTAATTAAACGGCTACACGACAGGATCCCAAAATCAGTGAATGAAGTAATGAATATAACCACATCTTTCCTACGGGGGGAAACATCTGCCGGGAATAAATAAAGGAGGAAACCATGGATACAAGTTCCGAGGAAACAAACCGCAGTCGGGCATCGACAGAATTTCAAAAGAGAGTTCTGGAACGGGTTTAGAACAAGAGAAAGGCAAAATGACTTCTCCACCTCTACTAAACCTTTAAGGGAAGTACCGGCATCGAAGAAAGCAAGATCTCCAAATTTACCACCAACCACCCCAACTGAAGAAAAGAATAACGGCAAATTATGTGAATTCCATGGAAAGGCAAGAAATAGCACGGATGAATGTCTCCATCTTAAAAAGCAAAGAGAAAAAAGAAAGAAAGGAAAGATGGTAGAAGAGAAAGAAGCACCGGGAAAAACCAAAAATTAAGCAACACGAAGGTCGTGAGAATGAGAAGAAATATTCATCAACTTTGTTTCTAACAAAAGCATAAGGCGAAACATCTCACGCAATGGACGTAATAGAAACATAATATGGATGTACGCGCGAAAGACCGCGAGCCACAACCATAACATCTTCGCCGTAACAAGCAATGGAAACACTAAAATGATAGACAATGACAAGGACGATAAAATCATAACTCCCGTGTGACAAACGTAATAAAAAACTCACAACGTTGTCAAATACCAGATAATAATATAAAAAAAGAAAGGGACACAGGTATCCTCATGTAAAGGAAAGGCCATGGTGTCCTCATCTTTACAGGTGATACTTTAGGCCTAAAATTTCTCAATTAAGACACCAAGTCAGGGAGGAAGGAATCAACGGTAACAAAAGGAATGAATCTCCGAAAGAAACTCTAGCGCCAAGTACAAATGTCAAGAGCCACTCTGCCACCCTGACATAAATGGGTCAGGGGAATTCATATGAAACACCGCAGCATACAAAAGGGGTGTTGCCCAAGGAATATGTGGGAAACGTGTATTGAAAAGAAGACAATTCACGAAAATGAGAGTATATGGTCATAACGAAAAGGAAGTAGGACTCGAAAGAAAAAATAACAGCCGCAGAGAATCGCTGTTAACAAAAAACAGAGGAGAAGTCGAAGATCATGTGCCAACAAAACCTGTACTCAAGGTAACGGGTAAGGAAGCCTGCAAGGAGTATGGAAAAAGGAGATCTTACTTATCGGAGAAAATGGTTCGCAAAGAGTATGCAGAGGCTCACCGGAACACATAGGAGCGCATCCGATGTGATTCATAAATGCTATAACGGGAAATTAGCAATAGAATTAAGACAAGTGCACGGCTCCGAGGCAACAAAGCTCCTGATAATAACATATTAACCCAGTCATTGCGGAAAATAAAAGGATAAGCCTTATCCATATATTCAAACAGGAAAGAAAATCTGGGAAGTAAAATTTACGTTCCTACCCAAGAAACTTTATGTCAAATCCAGCAGAGCAAGCAGACGCTCAGGCTACGAGTCTAGGCACGTGCCTACCTACCAAACAGTAGACCAAAATTATTGTTCACGCGTGCAAGAACAGTAAAACCTTTGCTATAAATACACGAATCAAAAAAAGGAAAAGAAGCAGAAAGGAAATAATCATTCATTAACACTAAAACCCTTGGCGTAGTAACCACCCACGAGAAACTTAAAAAGCACTTCGAAAGAAGCTGAAGATGTTATTAAGAAGAAAAACATGATCGTACATAACACAACAAGAACATAACCCCTATTCAATAACAACAATCCATTCATTTACGATCGTTTCTAGAAAACTTCCGAACCACTCAAGCCTTTACCCTCACGACAAAAAAACCAAAAGAAAGCGCAAAAACCAAGTGGATACTCCGGTAACCCAAAACTGTTCTTAAATGACTGCTAATAACAATTAGTCGCTCTTAAATGACGACTAATAACCCACCACTACAATCCCTCACAACACCCCTTCACTCAAACCCCCTCTATGACATCTCCCAGTACCTTCTTTGTTGAAATGGCAAATTCGAGGTGGAGTCTTATCCCAAATTAGACTATCATTAGCCATCGGAAATAAGATGGTGCAAGTTTCCGGTTAACCTTGGTATTTACCAGGGGAAGGAGGAACGATGGCAGTTGGGTGGTAACAAACCATAACAGAACTTGCTTGCATCTCAAGTCTAAGGACGAAGATAACAAACCATTTTCAATATTTTACTTATAACAAGGATCCAAAAGTAAATGTTTGAAAGTTGGGGAATCCAATATGCATCTCTAGTGAATACATATGAGTTTGGCGGGAACAGTCCAAATTCTCGTTAGAACATAACCAACACTCATATTTTCCTTACATAACAATATTCCCATATTGTAACCGACAATGGACATATTTAGAATAATAAAATTATTCAAGGATAAAACATGCAAATATAGGATAACAATTATTATATGAATGAATAACAAATACCAAATATCTTTATTCATCATAAAGTAAAAATTGTCTATCAATCCCAATTATCCAAATACTAGAACAGATATGCATGAAACTTATTTAGTAAGTTGAACCCTAATGTTTCCAACATTCTCAAGCTTTCTTTAAAAGAAAAACTAAATAGTCATCTGAGTAAACTTTCCAAATACTTGTTTCAAATTTCACATATAGTGAGTGATTTGAAATATAAGATGGGTGTCTTATCTCATATGCTCATACTATTGCAAGATTTATAGTATGGAGATGTCGTCCTACCTTGCATGAGGTATTAGAAGTCAACGACATACTGACAGTCATCTTTAAAGTTTCTAAAAGTGTAAAGTATTCTCATTCTTTAATGTGTAATGCAATAATGCTCTATGTTGAGCACAAATAGTTAGCATATTTATCATAAATGATAAAATCCTACTACAACTAGTATAAATAATCCTCTAGCATCATTTGTACTTATACGACACTTTGCTTTATAATTCGTAAACATTTATAAAAACAATAATCTAAACACTCTCAATTAGATATTGTTGTTGTCAGCTCATTTTGTTCTTGTACAAAAGCAACAACTAGTCTTATACACAACATAATATATACATGATAAACCCTTAGTTTAAAAACACAAGGTTTCCATCCATGTAAATTATTCCAAGTGAAATATACCATTTAAAACTTGCTTGAATGATATATGTTAGAATTAATATTATCCGCATTTGTTTATTCCAGATAAACATTTATTCCAAGGTTGTTTGTTTTATTCCCTAAATTCCAAGTGAAGTTTCATTCCAAGCTTAAGGATCAATATCTAGCTTAAATAGAATGATATCTTCAACATGTAAATTTTAAGGAAAACACATTGCTCCCACTCAATGTCATATGTACTCAAGAGATATCTTAATTCAATCAGAATCATATTGTAATTAAATTCAAGATTTCAGCTCTTAGATGCATGATACAATCCAAACTTGGATTTCTTAAATTTGTATATTACATAAAGATTATATAGATTCATAACCCTTTTGATTACACATTGTCCTCGCAAAAGGTAATCATAAAGAAAGAGTTATAAAATCTTAATTGTCATATTCCACATACAAGAAATCATGTATGACAATTAATTATCTTTATATAATTATTGCGTGTATATATAAGAAAATTTAATCACAGTCAATTGCTTAAGTGTGATTAAAAACTTCTTATAAAATGCCATGCATTAATATGTATGCAATCTTGTCCTTGTGAGTCTTTCTTCAAAAGAAACTCATTCCAACCTCATAGGTCAACTGTTAGTCAAAATGACAATCAAGCTCAAAACTCGATTTGCCTTTTAAGGACTGCATCTTATCATTCATAGCTCTAAAATATTTATCAGATTCAAGATGTGATAATATATTTTAATAGTTAGCTGATTTACAATAATCTTCTAACTCATATCCCTCAGCATTGATATAAAATATCACTCAAGTGATGAGGTATCCTTTCAGATGAATGAGAGTAATCATTATACTTTTGTCAACATTTTCATGTTTAACCTTAGTATGACATTAATAAGTGGATTTTAAAAGGTTAAGTATTTTGTTCTCAAAAACTTTGAGATATGTATATACTCCCACTTACTTTTGTAAGTAGAGACAATTCTCTAAATACTAAGTATTTAAGCAACAATAAATTGTTCTTTATGGAGAACCACAAAATACATTTTAAGTTCTCATCTCAAGATTTGTTAATAAAATGCTTCATAAAGATTTTAACAAATTCAGAACTTAAATCAAGACATAATGGAATTCCTTCCAACAACTCAAATTAGGGTTTATAGAAAAACTCTAATTTAGTATCACTCTTTAACCAAAAGTTCTAACAAAAGTTTTGTGTTTCGTCAAGCTAGGAAGAACACCAAAACTACAATCTTCAAGCTAGGAAGTGTAGAATAATCAAAAATCCAAAAGGATTTAGGATTCAATTGGTTTGAGTGGAAAACCTAAAATCCCAGATACCAATAATATTGTTGTTCCTTGCACACACTTTGAGATTTCTCCCACTTGTGTAAGATACAACATCATATTATGAAAACGAACAACACGTGATTGATTGTTTAAACGATATGATAATGTCATAGATATTATAAGTAGTTTTAGAACCATAACCTTTAATAAGGAATTGTGGATTATTATTCTATAGATAACACTTCGAGAAGCAAGAGAAAGGTAACGTGCTATCTTATAAAATAAAATGCAATTTTCTTTTAAGCAATGGTTGTTCATATTCGAAAGTAATGAATTATTTCAAAGCTAGTTTGAAATGATATGGGTGACTAACAGGAAATAAATCCCTTAGCTCCCACTGAAATTGACAACATTACAAGAATGTTATTTCAGTAATAAAATGCAATTGCTCCCACTGGATTTGTCAACATTACAAGTGTTACATTTCCAGTAGAAAGCATATAGCAGTTTTTATATACTTTTCAATTCTCTTCAAATGCCTACGAGTAGCATGTACTTAGATATTGAACAAAGTATATGAAGTTCTACTTATGTAGACAATGGACTAGCCATTCTTTCATTCAATTAACTTGAATCTTTAGCATGCAATTCCTTCTTTATCGTCTACATAGCCCCAAGGGTAATTAGCACTTTAGGAATAATAAGAGTCCAAGAAGATTACCTAGCAAATATGCTAGTAATTTCTTTAATCTTTACAGTTTAAACTCATACATCGTGACAAGTGCAGGATGTTATTTATTTTGGTAGATCTAAACACAATGTTTCAAGTTACACAAAATATTTTATCTTTCAATTAACTCTTGACCACAAAAGGGTAATGAAAGATCATAAATGAGTTTATCAATTTGTAATCCTATCTTGGGTTTGTCAACTAAGAAGAAAAGATAGGTATAAGTCTCACTCTTCTTACTAGAAAAAGAGACTAAGTTCGTCTTTCAAAGAAAAACAACTTTATTTACGAATTATGTTGCAATAACACAATTAATCAGAACATTAGAAGTTCAATTCTAGTATTTTCGATAATTACATTCTTAAAAGAATTAACTACCCAATTAATTACTAATTAAGACTAAGATCCATCTTGCACTCCCACTTAATTACCATAGGTCTGACCAATGCGTAAAAAAATAGGACAAAAGGTAAGCGACGAGCGTTAATTGCATAATGCAACTCTTAGATTTATGAGACTGATCAAGACATTAGTAGACAAGTAATAATGTCATGAGCATGTTTAGTTCTCATCTTATGCCTCGGGTTCAAAGTCTGACCAAGCCAACTCGAAATAAGTCGACCAAGTATGAACGTGTAAAAATAACCAGAGGTCTGACCAAAGCGAAATAATTACCATGGGTTGGAAAGGCCCTTAGGTCTGACAAGAGAAGTCAATCCAAATGCACGTGTTCATAGTTGGATGGCATAGACTTAAAATTAACAAATAGGTATGCACATATTGTCACACCTCCAAATTACATTTTGCGTGAATGGAATTTCGGGATTGATTGTCATAGCATCACAATCACAGTTATATTGAAGCGACCTAAAGTGTCGTTTGAAAAGAACATCGTTTGATTTAATAAAATAATCGAGTTACAAAGTATAGGTCCCAAATGAAAATCAACTTGTGCGGAAATAAGTTTGTTACAATTCAAACGATGTTTTAAAGTGCATAAATCCCATGAGAGACGCGTCGTCACCACGACTCTATGATAAGTCCACATGCATGCCATGAAGTGTATGCCTTAGATACCTGAGATAAAACATGCTAAAAGTGTCAACAAAAGGTTGAGTGAGTTCATAGAGTTTGTGTTGAAATGTAAAGACTTTCAAAATCGTTTATGCAAGAAAGGCATTGTAAATCCACCCGGTTCCAAGTTCCGCCCATACAAAACTTGCAACCCGTGTGTTCACAACCCAACGCCAAAAGGTGCATAGTTTATGTTCAAGCGCATGATGTCAAATGAATTCACATAATAGTGCATGACTTAATGTATCAATAGTTACTTGACATAATTATACCAAGACATTTAGTTCCAATGTTTATACCAAGACATTTAGCTCAATGATAATACCAAGACATTTAGTTCAATGATTATACCAAGACATTTAGCTCCATGATAATACCAAGACATTTAGTTCCGTGATAATACCAAGACATTTAGTTCCAATGTTTTATGATATAGAATATGACTAAACATTCAGTTCAGATAAACATATAGTTTGCAATTAATCATGATTGTCATAGAAATAGTTGAGCATGTATCTCCCAAAGTAATTCAAAACAATTAAAAGAGTAGGGCTATGACTCACTTGATGAAATGATGCGAAGACAAAAGTGAGTACATCGAAATGTAGCGTGAATCTCTAATCTGCGACCTATTATGAATGATATGATATATAATAAGTCATGATGTAATGCTATGCATGCAATTCGGATGATATTTATACCACTATGAAGTTTTGAAAATAATACACTTCGTCGAAAAATACTCTTTTGACGTCTTGACCATTCTTAATTTACTTTGCAAGTATTTACGTCAAAATGACATCCTACAATAGTTTCGTAATGATTTATTGTGAAATTATAACTTTTCGTCGTAAAATAATGTAGTTGGAAATTTCATGAAAGTGACTAAAACGGCCTCGAAAAGCTAGTCGTAAAATGGTGCACGTCAAGTGTTAGGAAACAAACTCAACGGTTTTGGGAAGCTTGTATCATCATCTCAAAGTTTTAGTGTTTAAGTTTTCATCCTAGAGGTCTTGATCATGGAGAAAAATATAAGTTAAGTATGGTACCTTTGTCCAAAATATTGTTTAAGAGTGGTTTTCGGCAAAGTTTAAGTGACCGTATTTTACTCGTTACAACTCCGCTTGACGAACGGTCGGACATTTTGGAAAATAGGCTAGGCGAACTTACTTTTACTAGAAGACATCATTTTATGAAAAGTATTACATCCTTGTTAAAAACGACCCTCAACATGGTCCCTCGTTGCCGTAGTTTATGTTTAATAGAAAATATATTAATGTTGCTTATATAATAAAGTTACGGCAACATTGTTAAATCGCGTGTAATTTAATCGTTACAAGTCCGTTTTCTACGTTTTATATATCCTTGGAATCGTGATAATATATACTAATATATTTTTGATAAGTCGACACTTTTTATAACGCTTAAGACTCATTTTTGTCTCGTAAAAAGTCGAGATTACGTGCTGAATTTTCTGAAACAATTATTATTCGTCGCCAAACTTGAAAAATTCATAACTTCTTCGTTATAGCTCCGCTTTAATCCGTTCAAGCAGCCACGGTTTCGTTTTAAAGTATATTTTCTAAATATCTAGGCCAAAATTTATGTCATCTTGTCGGATTTTCGATTTACAAAATAAGATCGACCCTTTTAAGACTTGTCGAAATGAGTTTTCTCGTGCTAAACCTATTCCAACCCATTCAAAACAACTCCGAAGCTATTCTAATCCTACCATACACCTTCTTAGGGTGTCATGGGTTCCTAGACATCACCAAAACTAATATATAACAAGGGATAATTTATAGGATGACTTATATATGTATAACTCTTAAAACAATGTAAAATGGTATAAACATCCATAAGTCTTGCATGCTTTGCTCAAAATGATGAAATAAATATGAAATGATAATGAAAGATGTAAAATGAAAATGATATGCTTACTAGTTTACTTGATGAGGTGACTAGAACAAGGGATTAAACTTAAACACCCTAGGTTTTTATTTCAAAACCTAAACAAGAGTGTATACTAGATTGTTAAAACTTTACTTGAAAATTTTTGATGAATCTTTCTTAGATCCTTATAGATGGCCGGTTTTTGGAAGAAGAAAAAGAGAGAAATAATTGACTTTCACACTATGATATTATTGATTGTGTGTGTGTGTGAGTTGGAGTGTAGATCTATATAAGAAAGAAATCTAGCAAATCTTGAAAATCATCCCAAAGAGTTTAATAATACATATATTTATTTATTTCTTTTATTTTGTTATCATGTATAAAAATGTGTAAGTAAAGTAGATGTAAGTTATATAAATATAAGTTGTAACTTGTATACACATTTGAGCATTTAGGGTAGCGTTAGCTAGAAATAAATTTTAACGGATCATAGTAAAATATATTGAGGTCATAAAAATTATAAAAACACATTTCTTGCAAAATTTGAGTGAAATAATAATTATCGTGTAGTTTTTACGAAAACTGTCGTAATTATATAATATAACAATTTATATACGAAATAAATTTAAAACACCGGGTAAACTAATAATAATATTTTTATAAACTTAATATGAGTATAAAATATGTCGGGATAATTTTTGGAAGTAACGGATCAAATGTTCAAAATAATAAATTACGCGATAGTGTTTATTTAATATGAAATTATTCGTTTTAGTGAAAGATGCAAATTCATGAATGAACTAACATGATGATAATGATGCCAATGAAATGTAGACTAAACTTAGTCTATATGAAATGTCCTTGATGATATGATCATGAATTCGCAGCTAAACCATTAAGGTTACGCGAATTTGATACTCGTAAACCCAGTTTACGATAAATGCTGAAATAGTGAACTTGAGAAATGACCTGAAATTGCGAGTTGTCACACATATAAATGTGGTAAAAGTCGTGTACAAAGAAGCATGCAAAACAACTTTGTAACACTAATTTTAAAAACTTTTGGTAATGACATCAGTAGTGATCATCATGGTTCACGGTAGCTCCAATAAACGCACGGGAGGCGGGGGGACCGTGTGTTACCAAGCAATAACCTAGACATCCTTTCGGTGCGCATGCACCTCTTTGAACCCCCTTTTGAGTTTGTTCTAGTGGGTGAGCCGTACATCCCAAGTGTCCATAGTGTCTACTTTTTAAATTCTTGAAAACGTGTTTCATTATTTTAGGTCACTTTATTTAACAAAAACGATTTTCCACGAATCAAATAGCAGGTCACAATGAGCATGATATTTAGGCGTGTAAATAAAGACCCATATTAATGTTATGGTTACGATATGTATTATTCCATATTGCATACAATTAGGTGTCAAAGCAAGTAACAACAATGCACATAATGGAATCACAAACATATAAACATAAATATCAATATATTAACCACATATTGTTCGAAGTTCTTCATGTAGTCTTCCCCAAACGGAGAACCATAAGACCGTCACTAGGATACAATACCTAGATCGCCCATACATCGCAAACGCGATCGAGTGGGTCTTGTGGGCGGAAAACACATAAAACGCATGGCAATCTCAATTAACAAGTAATTACGCAATTTTATGTATTTAATAAACAATATGTAATTCTAATTATCATTATAATTCTAATTAACAATTAATTAATTTTAATTCTAATTAACAAGTAATTCTAATTAACAAGTAATTCTAATTAACAAATTTAATTCTAATTAACAAATTAATTCTAATTATCAATATAATTTTAATTTGTGTGTGACTAGTTTTTTTTATTAAAAATTGACAAGTATTGCATATAGTTGTCAAAACAAAATAAAACGAATAACTAAATTAGGTTTCATGCAGCCTTTTAAACATGTTTATTAATAAGAAACGTGTAACCTATAATCGCAAAAACGAGATGGCTCGTGATGCCACTGTTGGGACTTTAGAACTAAGTTAACCATTAACCTCTACGAGTACGCAGCGGATAAGGATCTAGTAATCGCAATTAGGTTAAACACATAATTAATAAACAATTAATAAAAGGGTAAATAGAAGCCTAACCTTTCATGGCAATTGAACGCAAGTGTAACGAACAAGAAAACCAATACGAAACCCAAAGTATCTAAAATAGATACCTCTACGAGTATCAAACACAAACACATAAACAGAGTACGTTCGATAAAAGGCTAGTCGAGAACGTAAAACAATCAACCCCTTGATAAACCACTTGAATGTAACGAACAAGAAAAACCCGAAGAACAAGCTTCTCATTTTGCCCGAGATCAGATTCTGTTCGATGAACAGTAACACAAAACCTACCCGATATTGGATAAAGGTATCCGATATCTTTATGCTTTGTTGTCCGATATAAAATCTTATTTCTGTCCGAGATGTACCTCAACAGAATACCCATAACTTGTTTCTTATATTTTCAACCAGGAACATGAAAACAAGAGAATCACCAATCGTATAAGATCTAAACACTTGGATCAAATGGAATTGATGCAAGTTTAGAAACCAAACTAAAAACCTAATTGACTTGGGTACAAGTCTATTGAGAAAGTAGCAGGAGACTAGGATCAGAATCTTAGGGATAGTAAAGATATTCTTCTTATAATACTAAAAAGCGTACATGGTACTGTAGCAACAAAGTTTCCAAAGTTAAGTTACTGTAGCAACACAACCATTAAATGCAAAGTTTTCAAAGTTGGCAAAAACAGTCCATGAGGTTTAACTATCGTTTCAAAGTAAGTCCAAACATTAAATGCAAAGTTTCACAACTTGGCAAAAACAGTCCCTGATGTTTAAGTGACGTTACAAAGTAAGTCCTGTAGCATTATTGCTATCTATAGCAACTTGGCAAAATTAGTCCCTAAGGTTTAAGTGTCGTTACAAAATAAGTTCTTTGAAGCTAATCCCGCT
The DNA here is from genome assembly GCA_022545495.1 of Chrysanthemum lavandulifolium. Classification (NCBI taxonomy): domain Eukaryota; kingdom Viridiplantae; phylum Streptophyta; class Magnoliopsida; order Asterales; family Asteraceae; genus Chrysanthemum; species Chrysanthemum lavandulifolium. The sequence goes on along the minus strand of CM040245.1, from coordinate 179,182,637 downwards.
GCATCGCGCGAATTTCCACACTCGTTATATTGATATGTCGTACATGCATAATAATAAGAAGTAGGATGCTGTTGGTTTTATAGTTAAAAAAAAAAAACGTCCCAAACAAACCCATGATCCTTTTATTTACCCGATCAATTGGATTCAAGGCCCAAGGCATCTCCAAACATAACCGACCCAAGTTCATCAAACAGTCCATGAGTCGTACAAAGATCGGGTCAAGTTCATGCATGCATATCGTGTATATTATTCAAGTATTTATATACACGTTCTACATGTACTCTCGTGTTTATCGTGTGTGCCCCCATAGGCTCACACACTTCTAGTCGTTTATGTGTGTTTTAAACTCCCACAATCCAACACGAATGTGATCGGTCTGGTCCGGTCCAGTCTGGTCTCGGTCGGTCCGGTCCGTTCGGGTCATTTGCTCAGCACTAGTCTGCAGTACATGTAGAATATTTCATTATCTAGTGTCTTCAGTTAACCTACCATTTGACATTTTATAGACACATTTTGCTTTCGCAAAGATTTAGTGAGGATGAAATTTAGACTTGTCTACATATCTCAAGTCAACCATTCCTCCTAGATACCAATTGCTGTAAGTATACATGTTGAACAGTAAAACATTGCAACAAGCAGTAATATAACTACATATAACATATGCTATATTTAAAACCACATTCTCTTAACAAAGATCATACATATATGTAATAAGAACAAAAGCAAAGAAGACACTTTGTCAATTTGTAGAACATAACTTTGTAAATAAGCTCATAACTAGATTAGAATACTTGATCATTTGATGCGAATCACAGAAGAACCCGTTATGTAACAAACTTGCACCAAAACATCTACTTGTCATTTTGTCAATTAGACAATATCAACTATGCTAGAAAAAGATCCATCAGTTAAACATAAACAAGACAACCTTACACATCATTCCCATAAACAACAACCTTGAGACCGACAATCCTGAAAATGCTTTAGAAGAAGACGAGCTGTCCAAAGACGGTGCCATGCCTGTCGGGGTTACTGCTCCAGCGCTCCCATTCAATGTCGTACCATTCATATTCATATCCGCTGGGGTTAAGGCTCCAGCACTCCCATCCATTGGTGTACCATTTTGAGGTGGAGGCAGTGTCGCGCCTGGAGTTGGAGAACTCATCCCAGCTGTCCCTCTAGTGGTACTGCAAATCATTGTGCATACATTCAAAACTAAGAACCATACCCAATATATCAAGTTACCACTTACCAACTACCACATAATCCATTAATAGTTGGCACCTCCCCTTATTTTTACATGTAAATCCCCCAATGCATAATGACATATTTAAAAACAAGACGAAAATAAACGATGAGTCCAGTCCATGTGGTTATGCCAACTTTCTCTCATTTAGGATTTGTTACCAAGAAATATCAAGTCATACATCCAAAATGATAATGGTCATTATGTGTTTCGTTAAGTATGAGGGTTATAACTTATAACAAGTTTTCAACATTACATATCCAAACACCGCTTTAACACCCCAACTCAACAGCAACTCCACATATTAACCCAAACACCCCCTTTTTCGACGTCCTTACCCCACTCCCACCCCCACCCCCACCCGCTACCATGAATCTACTTTCAATGATTGAAGCCGCAGGTTGGAGTGGGGTGGGATTGAGGACGATGAAGAAGGAAGAATTTGGGTTTTCGGCGGGTTTGTGTGATGCGGTGTTAAAAGAAGTCTTCGCATATGTAAACGTCAAAAGACTCAAGTTACCTTCATACTTAACAAACTAGTTAACTACCGTTAGAGCAAGGGTTTTAAGTGAAAATGATAAAAGAGTTTTTCCCTTTATTTTTAGTTATCAAGAAAATCTAAAGAAAAAGCATACACAAAAGACGTTGGAAATTTTATTTTGTTAGCGCAAAATACAATTTTGATACACAAATGTGCGTGCCAAATTTTCGGGCAGCAAGAAGATAAGAGTAAAAAAATAAATATTTCAAAAACTTTTTTCAGCAATTATCTATTCCTCACCTCTATTTTTTGTGGAAATATTTTGGGATTTTTTCGACAACTTAACTTGTGTGCATATCAAAAAAATTTGTAGATTTTCTTTATTACAAGTTTTTGTTTTAAGATTCAGCCCTTATTTTATTCCATAAATTTCTTTTTATTGTGGAATTTCTTCAAATCTTTTCGACAATTTATTTGTCTAAATTCCCTGTAATTTTTTTCCAACGTATAATACCCATATTCCAATATAAATATACATATGTATATAGATAGATAGCAATTACCAACATAGCAGAGTGACAGGACTAGTCAAAGAATATGTTGGGCGAGCACAACAATCGAAGGGTTGAGAAAGAACCCAAACACAAACACCTTATATGATAGGGCCACGTGTACAAATTCACATGACAAAAACAACACTCTTCACACCCGTACTCTGACCACTCGCAGCAGATAGTAAAAACCCTCAGCAATAATGTTATTTACTTTTTCATCTTTTAGCAGAAAATTAAGGGTTGTGTTATACGAATGGTTCGATAACTTGTATGTATTCTCTGTGTTATTCCATTTTCTTAAAATGCTTATGGTACATTTGGCTGAGAGAATTTCAAAGAAATGAAATAAGTTAGAGAATAAAAATTCAGAGAAGAGAATTTTATTCAATTCTAAGAGCATCTGCATTAGTAAAGCTTTACACATGACTTTTAACTATTTAAAAAAGTTATTTGAGCCATTTGAAGCATTGAGGTTTAGACTTGATAAAAACTTTTTGTAAAATGACTTGAGGTACCTAAGTCTTTGACAAAAAAAAAAAGCAAAAAAACTATTGGCATTAAGAGGCCACAGTTAATTAGTATCAGAACGAATCAACGTTCAATGAACAATTCACGAAGCCGTTCGATAAAAGTTCGTTTATGTTCGTTTATTTAATAAATGAACGAATACGAACAATATTTTAAGATCGTTTAGTTAAATGAATCTAACACGAACAAAAGTCACGTCCGCTTATTTATGTCCGTGAACGTCCGATTATGCGTTCGTTAACGCTCGTTTATGTTCATTTATTTATTTATCTTCGTATATCAAATCTTTAATTGTATAATTTTAAATTAGTTTGTTTAAAACGACACTTATAAAACAATATTAGATGATAATTTAATAAAGTTTATGATTGTTTGTCTATGTTCATTTATGTTCGATCGTTTATGTTCGTTTAGTGTCTTAATGAACGAACACGAACAAAGAAATTTCGTCCGTTTAAGCGTTCACGAGGCTCGTTCGTGTTAAATGCTCGCTTACGTTTTGACCAAGATTAATTGTGGAAGAAATGTTAAATCATCAAGTTTTAAAACTCACGATGTAGATGATCTAATAATGTTTGCAACACCGTAAACTTAACTCTAGAAATGAAGAAAAAAAATTTTTTTTAAATAACATTTTGTTATATGAGAGAGACTCACGTGTATTGTTTGTTGATTATGTATTGTTTGTTGATTTTTAAAAAAAAAAATGTATAAATATTTTTTAAATAACAATTCTAAAAAATATAATTTTTTCTAAATATTAAAATATATATATATATATTTTTTAAAGTTTCTATTTATTTTATTTAAAAAAAAATTAGTTTAAAAAAAAAACTCATTTTAAAAAAAAAGTATATTTTAGAAAAATTTATCTTCTAAAAAAAATTATTTTTAAAAATAATTAGTTTTTTAAAAAAATTTATTTTTCAAAAAATTATTTAATTTTTATTAAAATGCATTTTTTTCTAAAAAAAATTAACAAATTATTTTTTAAATAATCTATATGATACTAAAATACACATGTAAGTTTAAAAGAAAAAATACGTATTGTAAAAAAAAGAAAACATTATACGTTTGGTCCCTAAGTCGTTTTTATTACATCGCATATATCTATTTTTGAAACATTGCACGCATTTAGTCCCTATTTTTTATGGGCGTTAGTTAAGTCCGTTAAGTATTTTGCGTTGTTAGTCCTTCGTTAATAATTTTTGCACCATTAATCCTTATTTTTAAAAATATAGTTTTCGATCGCTTTTTACGCCGCACATTTTTACGTTTTTGTCTGCTTTTATCCGTTTTCGTTCGTTGTTTATTCGCCGCCGCTTTTTTTACGTTTTGTCCATTTTTTTCCGTTTCGCCGTTGTTTTACGTTTTCTTTCATTTTGTTCGTTTTGTACTATTTCAACATATTGAAAATTTTTTCCACAAAAAAATTAGAAAAAATATTTCGAAAATAAAATTTGAAAAAAAAAAATCAAATTTCAAAAAAAATTTAATAAAAGTTTCAAAAAAATTTTGAAAAAAAATTCAAAATTTTTAAAAAAATCTTTAAAAAAAATATGTCCGTTTTTTTCAATATATTTTATTCAAAATTTTTATTAAATTTTTTTTATTTTTTTCGAAAATATCTTTTTCCCAATTTATTTTTTCAAAATTTTTGGAATTTTTTTTTTCTAATTTGTGAAAAATTCCAATTTTTTGGAAATTTTTGTGAAAAAAAACGAACGAAGACGGATAAAAAGCAGACAAAACGTAAAAACGGTGCACGGATAATAAACGAACGCAAATGGAAAAAATACAAAACGTAAAACAACGGCGAAACGAAAAAAACGGACAAAACGTAAAAATCAAGCGAAATGAATAAACAACAAACGAAAACGGATAAAACCGACAAAAACGTAAAACAAATGGGCGAAACGTAAAAAATGGACGAAAACGGATAAAACAAATGAAACGGATAAAAAGCGATAAAACGTAAAAACTGACAAAACATATAAAAGCATTTAAAAGGGATAAAATGTAAAAACGAACGAAAACAAAAAAAATGGGAAAACGGATAAAAGCGAACGCAACGGATAAAACGTAAAAACCGGGCGATAAGTATTATTAACGGAGGGACTAACTGGGAAAACTATATTTTAAAAAATAAGGGCTAATTGCAAAAATTATTAACGAAAGACTAACAACGCAAAATACTTAACGGACTTAACTAACGCCCATCCAAAATAGGGACTAAATGCGTGCAAGGTTTCAAAAATAGGTATCTGTGGTGTAATAAAAACGACTTAGAGACTAAAGTTGTTATTTGGGGTATACCATAGGGACCAAACGTGTAATTTTTTCTAAAATTTTTTTTACAAAACTAACTATTTCCACTTCTCCAATTTCACAACTAAAAAGTGATGGAAATGAAACTTTAAAAATTACACTATCAATTCTCTATTAATTGTCTCAAATTCTCGGACTTTTGATTTTTCTATTGTACCACATAATAAAATTCAATTCATTTCTATTTCTCTCGTTTCATTTCTTTCCACCAAACACACTCTTAGGGGGCGTTTGGTTCACAAAATATTTTTGAAGGAATTGTAATTTGATGTAATTGTAATTTAAAGAATTGGAATGTGTTGTAATTGTAATGTGTTGTAATTGTAATTGATGAAATCTGTCAATGTGTTTGGTTTACTCGCAACGTAATGTAATTCAATTTTTTTTATAAAACTTAAAAAGCTAATATAATAACGATAATAATAATAATAAATATTAATAATAATAATAATAAAAATAAATAATAACAATAATAATAATATAGTAATAAAAAGAATATTAATAATAAAAATATAATAATAATAATAATAATAATAATAATAATAATAATATAATATTAATGATAAAATAATTATTGTTATTATTATTATTAAATAATAATAATAATAATAATAATAATAATTTATTATTATTATTATTATTATTATTATTATTATTATTTAATAATAAATATAATAATAATAATACTATTGATAAAATTATAATATTATAATAATAATAATTAATAAAATAATAATAATAATAAACAATATTACTTAATAATATTATAATAATAATAATAAATAATATTACTTAATATTAATAATAATAATAATAATAATAATAGTATTAATAATAATAATAATAATAATAATAATAATAATAATAATACTTTTTAAATAAATAGTAAATAAAATCACAAATTTAATATAAAATAATTATTAAAAAAATAATTATTTATTTAGATATTTATATATAATATAAAAAATAATTATTATTATTATTATTATTTATTTTAAATTAAATAATATAATAATAATAACGATGAAAGATAAATCGATATTTAACTCAGTAAAAATCAATTACAACACATTCCATCAAGTTTCTTGCATGTAATCGAATTACATCACCTGGACGAATTGGTTATAATTCAATTACATTACGTTGCAAACCAAACACCTGATGAATGTAATCAATTACAATTCCATCCATCCCGCCAACCAAAACAGGATCAGAATGTAATTCGACACAATTACAACAGACACATCGAATTCCTTCGAACCTAACCGCCCCTTATTGTTTTTCACTCGATACTAATTATATTCTTATGTTTAGATAAGAATTAGCCTACAAAACTTTACAAATTTCGTAACGCACAACAGTAATGGGATAGGTTATTGTACTTATATTAGTGTTATTGTTGCACGTTGGCACATGTAAAATGGATTTAAGGATAGCATTTCAACATAAATTACATAACCTATAAAAAAAAAAAAAAAAAAGAAAGACTTGACAAATTTATTTTAAAAAAACGTGAAAAAGGTGATTTAAACATGAGAAAATAAGAAGCAACCGTAAACATGAAACACCCTCTAGTCCTAAATTTACTCAAATATAAAATAATGGAACATGAAGTAGGACATATACCTCGGAGAACCCGGATAAACACAAGTTCCATAACCTAAAAAAACAAAAACCAAGAGCCAAAAAAGCGACAATGGTAGTGCCAGCAAAGTCACAAGCACCAAGAGCCAAAAAAGCATGCATGTAAAAGCTGTTGAAAGCATATGAAGCATGCGCCTGAAGGGTGTCCGGAAGAAAACAGTCGCCGGATTCTTGTATCGGTGTACAGTCTGCTCCGGCGCCACACGCGTAGTTTAGCGCGTTTTGTAACGCGTCTTGTAGTGCGTCGTTTCTAGCGACGCACCATGTCGTGGCTGATGTGAAGTTGGGGGTGGTGAGAAGGTGTAGGATTAGGATGAGTGAGATGGTGGAGAGTGTTGATGTTGCCATTGGGAATACACACAGTCAAGTTTGTGAGGTTTTTGAAATACAAAGAGTTGTGTATGTTTACCTTTTATTTGTACTGTTTGTACAATTTTACCGTTGGAAAAATATTTGTGTGACTTTTGTCTTTATTAATTTTGTTATGGTAAATTTATATATGGGTGTCAAGTGAAGGTAAAAAGAGTTAATAGTATAAATTGTAATTAAACTAGCAGGGTATACGTGTGATGCGATGTCGGATACTATGTGATTAAATTTTCTGGCGAATAAATGATATTTTGTTTTGGGCTGCTGGATTTCGTTTATGTTTTGAAAGTTAATTAGATTATACATTATAGTTAAATAGTTGTATATTTTGATGAAAGATGAATTAAATTATGTATTAATTGTATGTGTTGAATAATGTTTTTTAATTTTATTTATGTTTCAAATACTTATAAATTATGTTTTGTTATTTATATATGCTTAAAAATATTTTATTTGTATATTGTGCTAAAATAATTGTATATATTAGTGAAGCGAGTTTTAAATTATGTATTAATTGTATATAAAAACTAGTGTTTTTCTAATTTAATTTTTGCTTTAAATACTTGTAAAAATTAAATATGAAAGCATATAAATGATTAATAAATAATATTGATATTTAAATTATATATAATAAAATAATTACTATTTGACGCAATTTTGTCAAAACAATTTAATTGCAACAAAAATTAGAACAATCAAATTGTGTATTTTGCCACGTTGCAAAATCGTGCAATAGTGACTTACAAAAGATAGAGGTTCGCACATACCTCACCGCGTCACCATTGATACTCTACGCTTCAATCAAATCTCGTGAATTTCCTAATTCATGGAGTTTTGTTCCATCTTCAAAGGTCCAATTGCTAGCAAGAGTATCAGCAATATAGGTGGGCGTTGATTGAAGGTTTTATGGATATTTTAAATATATGTATGATGAATTCGAACTCGAGACTTGGGATTCGCATACATTACGTATGAGTTGATGTTAAATAATAATTATATATATATATATATATATATATATATATATATATAATGTTATTATTATTAATTATTTGTCATGAATTACGATGAGAGTTGATGTTAAATAATTAATATATATATATATATATATATATATATATATATATATATATATATATATATATATATATATTATTATTATTAATTATTTGTCATGAAATAAAACTTAACGATAGTTAATATTTAACGAGGTTTGACTAACGGTTGTTAAATGTAAACTACGAGGACTAAGGATGAAATTAGTGGACAAGAAGGATCTAGAATCCCCTTGGGGGTGCATGGCCGGTCGTGGGCTTCCCAATCCAAGGAGGTGAGATTTCTTGGTCACCATGTTTTGAGAACCTATATATATACAAACCCTTGTATTCATTATTCTCATAACCTTGGATCACCAATAAACCTAATTTCTTTCTCCTCTCCTCCCTCTTATGTTTGGCCGATCGTACAAACCCCCTCCTCAAGGGATCGATTTTTCCAAGCTTAAGAAACTAGTGTTTGGTTTTATTTGTGATTCAAGAACCTAGCTTTTCACATCAAATCGCTAATAGTACATGTGTACAAGAACGAAGGACAAACACACTTGTGTTTGTGAATTCTTTGGTGGTCGATTTTTGGTGGGTCGAATTTGGTGAAACCCTAAGTTAGGGTTTTGGGTTTTGTTCCTTGTTCTAATTATCGTTTGGTTCTTGTTTTGCTAAAAGGTACGCGTTTTCTTATTCGGTTAATTAATATACATATATTATTCATTATACTTCCGCTGCATGCTTTGATGATGTTTATTTGGTTTTATAATTGTTATGATTATTAAAACCCAACATTGATCCTCCTTGTTCCACCTCACATTGTTCAAACTCGATTAGACCATATTTAGAATAATATAAGCTTTCTAGTAACAATCACATTGTGACATTTTTTATGTTGTAAAAGTAATAATTATATGTTGTAAAAGTAATAAATAAATAAATAAATACTTTAAATGATTAATTTAAAATGTAGATTAAGACGTGTAAAAATCAATGATAAACATAAAATATGATAAAGGAATGACCAAGACATGCACAAATGGAATGAAATAAACATGCAAGAGAGTCATATTAAGAGCATTTACAATGCATAACTTTTTTAAAAGTTTTTTACTATTTCAAAAAGTTATTCAAAAACTTTTAGCATTATAAACTAAGACTTTTCCAAAAGCTTTTTACAATAACTTGATATACTTCAAGCGTTTGAAGCTTTTATAAACGTTCTATAATTGAAGACATTAATTGCAAACAGTTTTTTTTTTTATATTAAAAAGGTAATATAATTAAATGATAAAAACTTTTCAACGTTTATGCATTGTGGATGCTTTTAAGGAGGTGCTTCTCTTTACCCTTAACTATAAGATTTGGTCCACAAAAACATTTAGTAGTATATTTTTTTAAGTATGACTCACTTAGGTGTTTCTTTTTACTTTTAATCTATACTACTTTATAATGCATTTAGGCCTTCTAAAATTAGAAGACTTAAAATTCAGATTTTTAAAGTTACTTATTATGGAAAGATACTACACATAAAAACACACTCTCTCTCTTCTCTACCCTCCGGCCATCCTCGCATGGCCACCCTGCCGGCCACCCTCTTCTCCGCAACCACCGCCGTCGTCCGCCACCACCAAGGTTTAAATTTTCCGCGAAATCTTTTTCTTGCCGATTCGATAGATCGGTTAACCTACATCATTTCTGGAGATTTTGAGCCCCGGCTCCCACCACGCGCCACCAGCGCGCCACCACATTCACGCCACCACCATCTCATCACATCACCACCTCGAAATAGTCATCGGTGCACCACCGCATCATGCTGGGTACCTTCTAGTTCTATTGAATAGATGATAGCCTATAGTCTCATCACTGGGACTGAGGTCGACATATGAGAGATCATTTACAGTTTCGTAAATAAGCTGCTGAGTAAGACTAGGGTGAAATAAGTTTTTTTACCTTAGGTTTATTTCTTGTGCTCTACAAAAGTTAATGGGTTCTGATTACACCCGGGATGAAAAATTTGGGTATCTTTCTGGCAAACTGAGTCCCTCAAATTTTACTAAGGACCCATCTAAAGTCCCTGAAATCGAATTGACGTGCCATATGATTGTTGTAAACAATCATGAAGACTCAATGTCTCCACCTCCTCCTCCTAAAAAGAAGAAGATAGCGAAGTCTCAGACTGAGACTCCTACCTTACCCCAGTCACATGGCCCTAAGGCTTTTGGGTCACTACCTCATAAGAGGAAAAAGCCCCCGACTACTGAGACACCTAAAGAAACCCTGGTAACACCACCCCCTGAACCAACGGAGGATTATGACAAAGCCAAATCAGTCTCCTCAGCTCAATTACTCATGCTGACAAAGACTCAGAAGGAAACAAACCACCTGCTTATATGGAACCAATTCACACCACCATGGTTTCTCATGATGGTACTGGGAAAACCATACCAGTACTTGAAGGGGCACTTGGGGACAAAGACTCATAGGGAAGCAAACCACCCACTGATACGAGAACCAATCTACCCCACTATTGATGATCTTTCAGGGTATGGTACTAAGTACCTGTGGATAACCCAACCCAGTAGATTGAGGTACCGGACCATGATCGAAAACGAAAGCAAGACTTCTTCTTAAGTGAAGCCAGATAATATCCCTTTGATCCTTAATACTATTGCAGAAGTTCAAGCATTTCTCCTGTTTAGGGATGAATTAAATCAAGAAAGTGAGGAAAAAGAAGTGTTTATTGCTGGAGAAGACTTGGATAAAGATCCTCAAACTGCTGAAGAAGAACATCAGTCTTCACCACCAAACCCTAAATAGCCTGAAGAATCTCCCTTTCAGGACAGTGAATCCTCAGACTCTGGTTCCTCATGTCATGAAGCTCTCAGAAAGTATGACAACATTATTCCACTCACTGAAAGGCAATTGGTCAAGTATCTTCAAAAAGTCTCAAGGATACTTTTCACAAGGATAACTCATGAAGAATGGAAATAGCATACTGAAGCAGTTGTCTCCTATGTTGACCTCAAGGCCGCTATTGAAGAATATTATGGTGAAAATGTTGATCATCGAGAGCAGGCTGACAAACTTATTCCGTTAACAATGAACATGCTGGATAAAACTCGCACTGATAGGGCTGGGATTCTCAAGACTCTACAGGGGATCACTACAACTCTTCAAACTATTCAGACGCCAAAGATGATCCACCCTCAATAAGAAAGTTCTTATGCTTACACTCATAATTCAACAAATCTCACTAAGCTTCTCTTCTTGGTCAAAATCTTTAATCTTCAAAGTCTACTATCTTCTGTTGACACTCTCAAGACCAGTACTCTCCATCAAGAAAAGCATCTTGCTCAATGGGCCAAGTCAACAACTTCCATGGCTTGGAATCTTGGTCCCCGATTGACAGCTATTAAAGCTTCTCAGGCGGACATATGCACTGAAGTGTCTACACTCATGCAAAATACTTGAAATTAAATCCATGAAGAACCTCCTTATCACATTGAGGGTTTTCAAAGGTTAGCCCTCAGCCCCCTCAGGAAGTAGGTCAGAGCCAACACTTGCTCTCACTAATATGCCAACAACTATTGGGGGGAGAATGTCACTAAAGAACCTCATTCTCACATTGAGGGGGAGACTAATGACATGCAAGCTCATATAATAACCCGTAAATTTCCAAGCCAATAACTTATCTTAAACATGAACTAATCCGTTTTTAAAGTTTACTTAACCATCTTTCTAGCATTAATTTTTTTTATCTGTTAATAGTTCAAAATTCAAGTTCCCGTTTCGATAATCTTTAGTCTGAATATCCATTGTCCAAAATATTAGCCGAAACGTACCAATGATATAAAGCTAAAATAAACAAATTACGTTAGTTTGTTACTTCACTATCCGTAAAGGAAGATTGTCACATAAAATAAACTAAACAAGTATAAATCTCATTGATAATTCAAATTATAGTATAGATATTTTCCGAAAAAAATACAAAGGCAATATGTATTTCCCGAGTCGTTTCCAAACGAAGGAATGAATGGAACTTGTGATTCGGTTCGTGATTGTGTGTGATGAATAGTGATAAAAGAGATTATGGATTTTTACAACTACGGATAGCACACATAAACTAAAAAGCAGCATATAAAATAAGCATGAAAATCACAAATATCCTAAAACGCAATCTAAACCTAAAACGAAACTACGTGAATATTTAAAAACGCGATATAAAACAAAATTATGTAATTTAAACCCTAAATATTCAAAATCTATTTTTCCTAGGACCTATTTGATAAAATAAAATTTTAGAAAAAAGAAAATTATTTTTTTGACTTTTATTTTATTTTCTATGAATTAAAAATTGAAATTAAGAAACTAAATGATTAAAAATAGTAATGATAATGGAAAATATGAAATTTTTCTGTAAAATACTTTAATCTATCCCAATCTTATGAAAAATTTAAAACATGAAAAAGCCATTGTGAATAAGCTGGAAAACAGCTTAACAGAAAAATAAGCTTAAGAAGATTTTTTGTATTTAAATGAATTGAAAGATACTAAGATGACAAGCAACACAGACTAGGGAAAATGTTAAGGGGGAGTGTGCTGGGCTTGTGAGTGGATAGACCAAGGTTCGACCCTAGGTCTTGACACTTTTTATTTTTATTTTTATTTTTGTTTTTGATTTTTCTTTTTAAAACTTGAAAAATAAGCTAGGTTAACAACTTTTACCAAAACCAAACTATTTAAAACTTACAAATAAGCAGAATTAAGCACAAAATTGAAGACAGAAATGGCTAAGAGCTTAAACAAAAAACTAAATGAGATAAACTTAGACAATCAAAGGAACTAAAATAGGAATAAGCTAAAGTATAAGCTATTGAGGATAATATTTAAGCTAGGGGAACAACGAAAGAAGAAAAAAGCTATGCAACTTACAAGCAAGGCAGAAAGAAGATTAAGCTAAAGGCATTAAGGGAATCTAGCAAACAAGCTAAAACAACAACTCTAATTAAATAAGCTACAGGAAAGGACTCGAAAGCTAAATCTAAAGGGAGAAGTAAGCAAAAGGAAACTAAAATTATACTAATAAGCAGAGGATAAAAGGCAAAAGCTAAACTAAATCAAATAAGCACAATGAGTCTGCTGTGACAACAACAAACTTGGGGCTATTAGGGGGGCAGTTTTAAGCTGATATTTAAGCTAGATCAAAGCTCTAAAATCCACAAAGAACCCAAAACAGATGAAGCTTATACACCAAAGAGTATAAAAATCCAAGTTTTCAAAAATTTGGAGCTTGTTTGAGCTTTAAAAAAAGATTTGTCAAAGAGGGAGTTTGGGGACAACTATATGATTTTCTGAGACAAAAGGGCAAAATGGCAGATTCTAAGACTACTTTTTAGCTATCAACAGATTATGAAATTTTATAAAAGTTAAAAACAGATGGAATTTGGACTTCAAACTTTTAGGAAAACTATTTTTTTATTAGATTAGGACCTTAAAATCTATCTGTCAAAGTGACTAGTTAGACAGTTTAAGAGACTTATGACAGAAATTTTTGACAGACTTCAAAAAGACTTTATAGCTATTTGACACTTAAACCTTCTTCAAAAACAGACTAAGATGACACAAATGACCCAAAAACACAAACCACATGAACCTTAAAAAGGATTATACCATGATGACTGTTAAGAACAATGGTGGACTTAAATTTTGGAATTTGAACTAAAATACTTTAAAACTTAATACTAACGAGAAAAATCACTCAAAAATTGTTATTGAAACTTGATAAGAGCCTTTTGAATTTGGAAAAGTGACCAAAAAGGGTAACTTACCTATGCCAAACACCCCTTAAAGGGTTTGTTGTTGGAATTTTAAAACTAAGCAAGCTAAATTTAACCTAAAACTTGAAAGATAAATGATGATTAAGCAATAATATGACTAGATAAGCAATATTAGATTAATAATAAGCAGTAGAAATAAGCTATAAGCTAAAAGTGCTATTTTTATATTTTTGATGATTTTTTGAAAACTTAAGTAAAATGTAATGAAAACAGTTTTAGGTAGACTAAAAACTCACAATAAGCTATATGAAATCTTAAATGAGTTTATAGGACAGAAAAGTAAAGAGCTTTTAAGTAAAAGAGGCAAGTAAATAAAAAGTGCTTAAATGTAAATAAAACAAGTAAATTAAAGACAAGTAATTAAAAAAACTTAAATTTCATTAACACAGTAAATTTACAATGCATTAAAAGTAAATGATAGAATTTAAAGGAACAATAAGCTGAAAATAAAAGCTACACTAGAAAATGGTCTAAAATGCAAGGACATTTGTGTGTGAGGTGTGAGCTCTGTATTTATAGCCATGAGGAGCATCTAGGGTTTCTGTGGAAGCTTCATGATCTCTTATCTTGTCCCTTGGATCAATCTTGGTCACCAATCCTTCATTTTCAGCCTTTGATTTCAGCTTAAGTGTCACAGCCAATCAGAGAGCTCTCTTTTGTCCAGCTGTCATTCTTGCCATGTCACACCTTCCAGAAGCTTGGTTTTATGCTTAGTACGAGGTAAAGTGAGATTGGGTAATTCTGTGTTGCAGGGTAACTTGTGAGGGAGATAAACAGTGAATGGGAGTAAATTGGCGCGTTTGACCAATTTTGACTCGGGATTTATTATAAGTATGTTTGACCGGGTGGGTATACTTGTTGACTTGGGTTAGTTTTTATACGGGTTGTGGGGTTTTTAGTGGTATGGGCTTAGGTGATTTAGTTGGGTTGGGTTGGTTATAGTAATAAGGGTGTTGGGTAATATTTGGATAATAGGATCCAGATGGTGTAGGATTTGGATAATTTTGATTTTTAGTTTAGGTTTTAGGGTAGGAAATGACAAGTTCTAAAATGAAGGGGCCGTTAATGTAATATTTGAGAAATAATCGGAATGGTGATTCTAGACACTTTATAAACTTCAAGGACTAAATTTGCCAATTGTGATTCTTCAAGGACTAATTTGATACTTTGAGAAAATGATGATCCAAGCTTGCAAATTCTTCCCCGGCCTCGGCTTTTTGCACTTTTCCAAATATCGTGCTCGTTTTTGCGTTGTTTTGTCTTTTCTTGTCCATTTTGTTGATATCCGTGCCTGCACATACATAAACACAAAAACACGAACATTTATGGCTTTAGGGGTTAGTTTTTGGTCTTTTTGGTCCGGTCTTGATAAAGAAAAGGTATATGTTTTAACATACCCCAAAATACCCCAGACTAGAAGATTGTCGTGTCCTCACGCAATGTCATCAACTCACGCTTCCAAAACCAAGGATTTCAACCTATTTCTACTAAAGCTATGAAAAGTAGCAAAGCATTCCTCAAAAGAGATTAAGAAATCCTTAGCTCTAAAAACACCTCGTTTACCTTTTATTTCACATATAGATATAACATTAAGCACTTTTTCTTTTGTGTGATGGATTGTTAAACTTTCATGTCTATCAATAACTCTCACTTCTTTTTAAAGACATTTTAGTATCACGGAGTAGGAAACACAGCTCATAAAGAAGTGACCATACGAATAGAATTCATCGTCCTTGATTTTTCACGAGTCCCAAAACTAAGCTTAAAATCGGAATCACAGCTAAAGTATGATTTTAGATGCTAACACTACCCGTAAATGATAATTATGTACGCGATGCTACTTCTCGCTCCCTTATTCCTTATTCATTTAAGGCTTTTGTTATATTTTTTTTTGATTTTTCTTATTTCACTATGGTTAAGAAACTTTATTATATAGAAGAAACCCGGTTTAGACAATAATTAGTTTTCAAAACATTCCTAAAGACTCCCTTTTGGTAAAACTTAAGGTCCACACTTAGATCCTGTAATATATTGGTTTTCATAAATACATAATCACAAACACATGAATTCGTATGAATGAGGATCTAGAGAGAGAAAGTGGAGAGAAATGGGAACTTCTAATAAGAGAAAGAAAAATATAAATTATGAAGCTCCAACCCTTTGCCTTGCTAGGCAAAGGGTATTTATAGTGTCTTACAATATACGCCACCTACGGGCTGTGGATCAGGCATACAGTGGGTAAAGACTCGTCCGTCCTCCACGGTGTTACTTATCTAACTACTAACTATAACTAAACGACTACGACTACGAGCTTTCTAATGATTACATATACTTGAGGTGACCGAGTCTTTTACTACCGGATTTTCTAAATCCCAACAATCTCCCCCTAAGGGAGGTCACCTCAATTACAAACATGATATTACATTTTGTGTGTTCTTGGATTCTTGATTAAGTTCTTTGCTCTATAGCTCGTAATCTTTAATTCTTCATACTCCGCATGTTTTGTAATTCAAGTGGAGGTCTTTAACTAATCCACAGATTGGTTATTCTTTGAGCCTTCTTAGAGATCATCAGCCACTGTAAATCTCTTGACTCATCCTTTGTTGTGTTGCCTTCATGTGATGTTTGTGACTTTGGACCGACATGCTCACATTATTAGATCATGACATATTTCCATCAGAGTTGCGAAAGCTTCTTTGGATCATGATATTTGCATTAGTGTAGCGGAAGCATAGCATGATGGTATCAGAGTGAAAGCAAACGTCTCATGATGATATCAGAGCAAAAGAGTGTAGACGTGCACTTGTCATGATTTCATAGAACATGAGTGTGATGTGTGAGCATGCGTTTATGGACTGACTTCTCAATTCTGATCAGCTGCAACCGCCCGATGTTCCTGCAAACAACAGTTAGCAATAAAACACACGAAAGTTTCTCTGTTCACTTTCGTTGAATACGGTTGCAAGAACCACGGTTCCCCGTTGATCAGTATAAATACTGCCTGTGATCAGATAGAATTATGAAGAATCTCCTTGACAGGGTTTCGCTGCTGACCTAACCATTCTCAAACCGGAGCGTCCCAAAGTATACAACACGGAGTGAGTGAACCAGCGAATTGAGATTCACTGATTGATGAAAAATGATTTGAAAAACAATCGCGTATTGCTTAAGAGAAAGAGTTTTGCAATACGGCGAAGGTTTTAGAAGAAAAATCAAGTTTCAATCATAAATGCGCTTTTAATTTTGGAAAATTAATACACATTCGATGCGCTAGAGAAAAGAATTGTTGAGCACATCGAATGGTTTTTCAAAGGTATCCGCCAATCCATTTCCTGGACCAAGGTTGATTCAAGAGTGAATCGCCCCATTGTTTCTATCCAGTTGTCACAAGTTTGATCTTTTGAAAAGATCTCACATGTCACCCACTAAAAGCTTGTTTGATATTGGCTCTAGAAGGATTTCCATCTTCATCGTGAATACTTTACATATCACTCAGATGTTCTGGCAATTACCACAAGGATAATGCGTAAGACTCTCAATACATATTTTCCTGCTTTCCACATTGTGTGAAACAACAAGTCTTCTTTAATTGTGTGTCCTAATGATATTTGTGGATGATCTCTTGGCTCTTGTCTCAATTGTGCACTTTGGGTTCCTAATCGGAGACTAGGGAGAAGGTCTCCTTCTTCAATATCAACCATCTCTAAGAGAAAGTCGATAGATAATGTAGGTTCCCCGTGAGAATGAAACAAATTCTTTTAAGAGAACTTGAGTGGCTTGGGAAGTTTAGTGCAGTGCATCACTGGGTCCATGACGTCTTGTCTTCAATACCAGCGTTACCTTAGTAACCACCAGTCGCATATGTATTGAACCTGATTTTTGCCCTAAGGTCGAATTATTGAAGGGATATTTCTTTTCACCCTTTTCTCATTTCATTTCTTTTTAATTCTTCAACACCTTCACTGCTTACCGAGACTTTATAACTAGAACCTTGTTGGGTTTGTTCCAGTCCTAGCTCTGTCTCAGTCGGCACTCTTCCCTTACTCTCATTTTCTCCTTTTTTTCATCATAGCTAAGGACTTCTACACTTTCTGGTGGATTGTCCCTGGGTAGATCCCTCCAGTTCTGGCGGGATCATGGGAACTTATACCTAACCTTACCAGCCTTATAACTCCAATACGTAAGTAAATTGGTTGATCTTTTGGTACAGTTCTTTCCGCCTTTGAAACCAAATGAAAACCTTTTGAAAATCAATCAAGGTACTTCTGATATAGAATCAAAACATTTAGTACCTCAATTGTTTTTGATCTTTTAGAAATGCTCCTCCTCAACATGTGCATCAAGTATTAGAAATCATTTTGGCACATGGAGGAAGAATCTAATGAAGGCACCAATTCTTGATTATGTTTTTCTAAAAGGATCATCATCACTTCCTTGATCAAATCTAGTCTTTAAATACTTTAGATAAAACATTTTGGGGAAGGATGTAGTTTTCTTTTACTTGCTCTCCTCAATATGTGCATCGAGATTCGAAAGAGTTTTGCACATATTAGAGAGAGCCTACACTTTGAGTTAAATCAATTACATCTTAATCCCTTTTGGTTTTAGATAAATGATCCCTCTTAACATGTGCATGGAAAAATTAAAATCGTTTGGCACATGTAGGAAGGAGTGCCTTTTATTGTATTTCTAAAAATACTCACCAAATTATCAGTTTATTTTCGATTTAAATCACAAACTCTCCCCCGATCACAATTTTCAAACCCTTTGAGATTTGGGATCCCAATTGATTTAAATTATTTTTGAAAGCTTTTTGAGGAGAGATGTGACTTAGTTTTAAAACACTTAACTGATAAGGATCAGATTTTGAAATTTTAATCTCCATTGATCTAACATGCTCATGTACCATTTGTAAAATGCTCATGTACCATTTGAGTGAGGAAGGAAAGACGTAACATGCTCTTGTACCAAGTTTTATAGCCAAAATACACCAAGTTCAAAATTTTGATGGTTAAATGTATTTATTTGTCCAATAAACTGCTCTTGTACAACTGTTGAAAACCACGATTTAAAGCATGCGCTAGTTCCAATTGTTTAAAAAACAGACTAATTAAATGGAACCAATTGTTTGAAAATATTCTTTTTGAAATGTTTGAAATCACTCTCCCCCTCAATCAATGACCGTAATTGTTGATTGAGTGACGAAGATTTTGACAGAGATTAATTCCAATTGATTTTCAAAATTAAGTCCGAGTTATTTTCAAAGCAATTTTGTTTTCATTTGAAGAAAAATATTTTTCAGAAGAATCTTTAGAATGAAAAACATTTGTAAGGAAACATTCGTCTTTTTGGCGAAAAATGTTCCTTATGAACTTTTGTTTTTTTTAGGAACAAAGCTTGATATTTTAAAATCGATTTAGCATAGCACTGTCCTTTCTTTAAAAGTGGGTTAAAGTCTGAAATAACTTCAAGCCATCATTTTAAGCCCGGGTTACTGCCTGAAATGACAGTAAGCCATTAATTTTGAGACATGTTTTAGAAAATATTTACACCTTCTGCTCGAACTTCATCTAAAGTCTCGTGCCATTGTTGAATGATATTTCTAATACCGTAGATGTTATCGATACCAGAAGACATGCCTTGAGAAAACAATATTTTTGGAATTTTCTGAATTTTTCAAATTTTTATGGGTTTTTGAAAATTTTATTTTTTTATATTTTCTTTTTGTTGGTTTATATTTTTGTATTTTGCTTTTTCGATAAAATATTTACAAAGAATAGGTGAATAAACTCCTTTTACTCCTCATCTTCCTCCTGAAGACGTTTGAGAGTTTCTGGCTGTAGACTCTTTAACCCAAGTCGTGGGAGAATAAACTCAAAACGGTCTCTACAAAGAGCTTTTGTGAAGATGTCTGCCAGCTGATACTCAGTCCTCACGAAATATAGTTCAACCACACCTTTCTCTACTTGTTACCTGATGAAATGATGTCGAATGCCTATATGCTTTGCTCTTGAGTGTTGAACATTGTTGCAGTAGAGAAAGATGGCACTTTTGTTATCACAGTACAGAGGAATTTTGTTGAATAGAAAGCCATAGTCAAATAATTGGGATCTCATCCATAAGATTTGAGCACAACATGATGACATGGCTATGTATTCATCCTCTGTAGAGGATATGGAAGTACTCATTTGTTTCTTTGAAGATCAGCTCACTAATTTATCACCCAAAAACTGAGCACCTCCTAAAGTACTTCGACGAGTATCTTGACACCCTACATGGTCAGCATCTGCATAGGCTGTTAGTGACATACCGGTGTCCTTCGGAACCAAAAGTCCCATGTTAATGGTTCCTTGGAGGTACCGAAAGACCCGTTTAACCGCTTCAAAGTGCTTTTTGGTAGGCTTAGCCGG
Organism: Chrysanthemum lavandulifolium; assembly: GCA_022545495.1. Classification (NCBI taxonomy): domain Eukaryota; kingdom Viridiplantae; phylum Streptophyta; class Magnoliopsida; order Asterales; family Asteraceae; genus Chrysanthemum; species Chrysanthemum lavandulifolium. The sequence goes on along the minus strand of CM040245.1, from coordinate 179,162,194 downwards.
TATCTAGCACACATGCATACATCGAATGTAATATCGTGTCCATCGGCCGTGAGGTACATCAATGATCCAATCATACTACGACATTTCTTTTGATCAACCGGGATCCCCGAGTGGTCCTCATCCAGTTTTGTACGTTCCACCATGCGAGTGTCAACAGGATCACAAGAATCAACTCCAACTATCTTTAAAATTTCATTTGCATATTTAGATTGATTAATGAAAATGCCTCTGGGACTTTGTGAAATTTGTAATCTAAAAAAAAATGACATTTGTCCCATCATTGACATTTGAAATTTAGAGGCCATCTCTTTTGAAAATCGGTCACATTCGTTAGGGTCGGTCGAGGCAAATATAATATCATCAACATATATTTGAACATGAGTTAAATGTTTTCCTGACTTTCTGGTGAACAATGTAGGATCAACAGCTCCTTTGTAGAATCCATTTTCCAAAAGGAACTTCGAAAAAGTATCGTACCATGCCTTAGGAGCCTGCTTCAAACCGTAGAGGGCCTTCTTCAAGCGGTAGACATGAGTAGGATGCTCAGGATCCACAAAACCTTCGGGTTGACTAACATAGACCACCTCTTTGAGATCTCCAGTAGGAAAAGCAGTCTTTACATCCATCTGATAAACTACCATATTCTTGCTAGCAGCATTAGCCAGGAAGATTCTGATAGCCTCGATTCATGCAACCGGAGAAAATGCTTCCTCAAAGTCAATACCCTCCTCTTGTCGATATCCTTTAGCCACAAGCCTCGCCTTATTCTTCAAAACATCACCGTGCTATCAAGTTTTACTTTGAAGATCACTTGAGAGAAATAATCATAGCACAATCTGGAGCAGGTACTAATTCCCATACATCAAGACGATCGAACTCATGAATTTCTTCTTGCATAGCACTAAACCAGCTGTCCTCAGACATTGCTATTTTGACATCTTTAGGTTCGATCTTTGATAGTACATAGTTGAAGAAGCACCATAAGGCATCAGTGGCAAGTTGTTTTTTTAGTAGATACCGGACGAGAAGGATTCCCAATGATATTATCCAATGGATGATCATGTGTCTAGTTTCTGAGATGTTCATGTGTTGTTGGTAAGGAACTGATGTAGCATAGTTAGGATCCCCTGGCGAAGATGTTTCAGGAGTGGGTTCAGGGGCAAATATGTTTTCAAACGGAACATCTTCGGAAGTTTCAAAGGGGTTATCTCCAAAAGAATTAGCAGATGCATTTCCTTGACCCACAGAAGATGATTGAGGATTCGAAGATGATGATGAATGATCGGCAAATGGCGCTTTTGAGATAAAGACATTGAAACAGATGGACCATTTGTATTGGTTGGAGTAGGAGCAGCTACAGTTGGTGGTGCAGGATTATCATCAGCTGGAGGCTCATAGTATTCATCAAACATTGGATCAAACATTTTCTTCAAATCTTCTTATGATGGAGGTACATAATGAACTGCAGGAGAAGTATTCTTTACAAGACTTGAACTAATGGGTCCATGTGTCAAAAGTTGAGATGCGGGTCCAGAACCGGATTGTCAATGAGCCATTTGCTTAGTCAGCTCATCAAAAGTAACGTGAATAGTTTCCATAATGTCTCGGGTTCTTTTGTTGCAGATTTGGTAGCCCTTCCGATTAGGTGCATAACCAATGAAAAATCCGATATCAGCCTTAGCTTTCAACTTTCTGAAATCTTGACTGTTAATACAAATAAGCCGTAAAAACGTTTATTTATATTTTACAATCTTCTAAGGTTTTGTAGATAACAAACGTAAAATCATTTTAACGAAACAAATAAAATACCTAAATAGTTTGAGCCAATAGTTTTCTAACACACTTACGTTTTCACATAACACACTAAAATAAGTATAAGTGATTTTATGATTTAGTAATACATATGTACAACAACTAGTGTTTACATATTGGGCAAATATATACATAACTAGTATGTATTATAATGGGTACAACCCATGAAACATATCCATAACCCATGGTATTGACCCATACCCATTTGACTAGATGCATTGCACCCACTAGGTACATTGTATCCAATGAAATACCCATGGATCAACCCATAACCCATGACCCATGACCCATAACCAAAATACCCATGGGCAAAGAGGAGCGTCCCACGGATCCCTAACATTACACTAGATGGATCCCTTGAGGGTGGGATCCATGGAACAATAGTTGTTTCTCCTCTATAAATAGTGAGCCATTTCTTCCTTTTGGGTTGCCACTCACACACATACTTTTCCCAAGTATTTTAACTCTCTAACCACTGATCCTAAGGGATCTTTCTATGTAGTTTGTCTTTTGTTTTTGTGTGATTCTCTAGGTTCCTCTTAAAGGCGAGATCACCACTTCTTGAAGTCGAGCAAGCTCAAGTCCATGAGTTGCCATGCTTCGTCATCATCAAGACTACTGAGGTTCTCTTGTTGATAAATTTTTCTTCCTCCATAGAAGTGTTGTGTCGAAGGCATTAGTGAAGGATGCCGAAAGAGTCAAGACGAAAGCATTAGTGAAAGGTGCTTAATGTCCATGTCAAAAGCATTAATGAAGAATGCTAAAGGTGTCAAGACGAAGGCATTAGCGAAAGGTGCCAAGTGTTTGTGTCAAGGGCATTGGTGAAAGATGCCTAGGAATCAAATCAAGTGGCATTAGTGAAGAATGCCATGGTTGTATAATTGATGAGGTGCATTGTTATACAAATAGTGATAGTTTGTTTCCAAGGATGTTGATATCCTTGATGGTGTTGTAATAAGGAGCGGGTCTCCTTTGGGATTAGGTGTTGTGTAGTGTTGGGTAGTATTTCCTCCGTTGTAATGGAACTCGGTACTTAGCCTAGTACCGGATAAAGGGTAGGCGACGTTGTGATAGGTGTGGTTCACCTTGGTGAAAGAACCCGTGGTTAGCCTAGTACCGGAAAAAGAGTAGGCGACGCTGAAGGCTTCTCCGCCATAAGGAGTTGGTGTCGTGTAGTGATTACGAACTCTCTAGTAGGTGACTCGGGGAGTGGAGTAGGGCAAGGAAGGTGTCCTTGTAGCCGAACCACTATAAATACTCGTGTCGTGGTTATGTGCTTCTCACTCTTTATCTTTTATTACACTTTTTATATATCTATCTATCAATGTCCAACATACACATCTAAATAGATTGACATAAGTCGATCTAAATATTTTAAAACGAAGTTTTAATTGGTAAAACTACTCAACCCCCCTTCTAGTTTTCCACATTGACCATCATTGGTTGGATAACATAAAGCTCCAAACACACGAAGAAACGAAAGATTTGGTTTTCTGTTGTGAACTAATTTGTATGGGGTTTTTTCATGAGTAGTATGTATTAGGGAACGGTTTTGGGTGTAACATACAGTGGCAATGGCTTCCGCCCAGAGAAACATTGGAGCCTTTGAAAGTATTAGCATAGTCCGTGCAACTTCCACAAGAGTCCGATTTCGCCTTTCAACTAAGCTGTTCTGTTGAGGAGTCCGTGGTACACTTCTTTGATGACTGATTCAAATGCTTTCATAAAACTAACTAAGTTCTTTGTTCACAAATTCAGTTCCATTGTCTGTTTGAATGATTCTAACGGTTTTGTTAATCCGAACCTGCAATTGTTTAATGAGTTTTATGATGACGTCTGAAGTTTCATCCTTTGATCTCAATAACTTAACCCAAGTAAACCGAGAGTAGTCATCAACAACAACTAGCACATACTTCTTCCCATTTATACTTTGTACTCTCATTGGTCCGCACAAATCCATGTGAAAGGGTATGAAGAACTTCTATAATCGAATTGGCAGGTTTGGGTTTGTGGGCATACTTCGTGCTTTTTCCCAATTGACATGCAGAACAAAGATAATCTTTTGCATATTTCAACTGGGGCAAGCCTCTTACGAGGTCCTTTTTAGAAAGACCATTGATGGTGCCGAAGTTCAAGTGATTGAGACGACGGTGCCATAACCATGACTTGTTTTTTGATGCCTTAGACAACAAGCAAATTGGAGAAGACTTCATCATGTGTTCGATAGAGATGGTGTACAAATTGGAGCCACGTGTTCCCTTTAAAAGTTCAACACCATCTATTTCCCTAATAAAGCAAGAGTGCTTTCTGAAGGCCACTTCAAGATCAGAGTAACAAAATTGACCAACAGAGAACAAATTAAGACCAAGACCTTCAACATAATATACCCGGGAGATCACACTATCTCCAAACATATAATCTCCATAACCCATAATTGCCCCAAAGTGGTTATTCCCAAATCTAACTGTCCCGATGAACTTATTCACGAAGTTCTTGAGCCGTAAGCGATCTCAGATCATATGTTTTGGGCGTACCGAGTCCAAATACCAAAGGATGATTTGTACCACCTTCATTTGAACACAGACAAGTATGGATAACTGGAAGCTTTGAATCCCCATGAGAAAATGGGTTTCGATTGGTTAGTACATGCAATTGTTATACCTACAGCATTTCTAGAAGCTATGACATCATTAGTGGTGGAAGCAATATTAGTAGTGGTAGTGGACCTATTTGAAGTGTGACAATGATCCGTTTCAAATAGTATATATAAGAAATATCAAATATAAATACCCGCGAGAGAATGGCAAATCAACCGTTTAAGGAAAAAGGTCGACACGCAAAACCCGCGAATACTCGATAAGTGATACCGGGCAAGTGTTATTAAAATGCTTGAATGGATCGGGATTTTTCGATTTTGGTTACGTTATTCTACAAATTAAAGAACGGAAATATAAATAAAGCACGTAAACGAAGTAAATGACTAAAATAACTATTATTAAGCATAAGAAACAATAAAACGAAGCTACACTACGTCCTAGGGCATTAAAACTAAAAAAAGGCGAAAACCGAGAACGCACCGAGCCTAAAACGTGAAAACTTTGCAATTTAAGGGCTACGGGTGCAAAACCAATTTTCCTACACTCTAATCGACTAAAAATAATTTTAGAAAAAAGCCGGCATTTTTTCGACTTTTATTTTATTTATTACGAATTTAAAACGAATTTAACTAATTAAATGCTTTAAAAATTGTAAAACTAATCCGAAAATTATGATTTTTTTTTAGAAAGTAACTAATAATAATAGGAACACAGGAAATATAAAGCTAAGCAACAACTTATTGGAATAAGCTGTAAAAATTTAAAAAGCTAAATTAGGCTTAAAGAGCTAAAAAGGAATAAAGCATTAAACTGTGCAAGATAATTGAGAAAATCCCAAGGGTGCCAATGGTTTAGAGTGTGTGTTGTGAGGCTTGTTAGGGGCAAGAGGTCGTGGGTTCAAGTCCCACTTCCTGCCTTTTTTCCTTATTATTATTATTTTTTTTTTACTTTTCTTTTTTTTAAAACTTAAATGTAAGACAAAATAAGTATTTTATAAAAAACTTGACTTTTAAAATCTACAAATAAGTTGTGCAATAACTTATTAAAACAACAAATTTGGCAAAACACAAATGGGTCAGTTTGGCTTATGGGCTGTTAAGGGACATTAAGAAGCTATCAAAAGGAACTTCTAATAAGCTAGAATCTGATGAGGGATAATCTAAATGTAAAGGCATTAAGGGTAAACTAGGGTTACTAGCTAATCTACCATATCTAAAAGCTATAAAGCAACTAAATTAAGCAATTATCTATGACTCAATAAGCTTAATTAAAACACCCAAGGCTGCTATTGCAGCAGGTCAAAACAGCTCTATATGGTGGCTTTGTAGCTTAAAATTAAGATTTCTAATGAGCACCTAAGGGTCTAAAGGCCTAAACCACTAAAACTTGAAACTAATGGCATCCTAAAAAACTAAGTTATACCTATAGGGGAGCTTATACAAGCTTATTAGGGGCTTGTGCAAAAAGGTACAATGAACAAATGGGTTGTGAGACAGGAACAAAAGGACAAGTGCACCTACTTTGAGCTTAAAAACAAGCTCACAAATGGGCAAAATAAAGGTTGCACACTGATAACAAATGTGGTCTATCAATCAAAGAACACAAAAGAACACTAATTTGTGATTTTGAAAACAATTAAGCTACTTAAAAGTGATCGATAATTGGACAGTTGGGATAACATGGACATGTAAGACAAATTTACATTTTGAAAACTACTCTAAACTAATTTTCACCACTAAAAACTAATTGCAACATCAAACACATTAACTTAACACTTGACTAAAACTACTTGAACACCAAAATGGGTCAAAACATGAATTTGACCCAAGAATTACACTAATCCAAACACCCTTTAAAGCGTAATAGCTAACTTTTGAAGGTGAAAGGTTTTGAAAGTTTAAAACTTGTTTTTATCATTAACAAAAACTACAAAATGAGTTTAAAACACTGAAGAATATAATGGACAAATTTCAAAGAACATGGAAAAAAAATCAAGAATGCATAAACTTGAAAAACTGGAATTGGAACTAAAAGTAAATTGCATTGAAAATTAAATTGTTACAAATAAAGTAAATGGCAGTAAATTAAAATGGTACTAGAACATGAGTTTCTAGACAAATTCATTACGTATCCTAACTGACTATTTATACTAAAAAGAAAACTAAGTCTTGTTCCTTGTTGTCTGTGTTAGGAATTGGAAATTCCATGTTAAAGTGTCGGTCACCCCAATTATAGTCTAGCATAAGTTAGCTTGTAGACTTGTCGTTAGTTACGTTATTTAGTAGTTAATTAGTTAATCAGTAGCGTAGAATAGTTTAGTGTATCACCGTGGAGGAAGGATGGGTCTTTACCCACTGTATGCCTGATCCACAATCCGGCTGTGAGGACGTATTGTATGTAACTATAAATACCTCTACTCCCAAGGTGAGGTTGGACCTTTCAATCTTAATCTAACCTTCTAAGTTTTCTTTACTTTCTCTCTAGAAAGGCTCCCATCCCACTTTCTCTCTCTAAACTCTTAAACCATACGCCCCATTTATAATGATATGATGTGTTTGTGAAATCCAATATGTTACAATTGGTATCAAGAGCTATGGTTTGATCATCTCTCTTACATACTCTTGGATTTCTAGTGGTTTTAGATAGTTTTTGAGTTTGAAAAAGTTTAGTGGTTTTTGTGACAACTCGCAATTTCAAGTCATTTCTCAAGTTTCACTATTTTATCATTCATCGTAAACTAGGTTTACGTGTTCCAAATTCGCGTAACCTTAATGGTATAGCGGCGAATTCATGATCATATCATCACGGACATTTCATATAGACTAGATTTAGTCTACATATTATTAACATCATTTCCATCATGTTAGTTCATTCATGATTTTGCATTTCACATTAAACGCGTAAATTTTATATTAAATAAACGTTATCGCGTGAGTTATTATTTTGAACATTTAATCCGATACTTCTAAAAATGATCCCGATATATTTTATACTTACCTTTAGTTTATAAAAATGATATTTTTAGTTTACCTAGTGTTTTAAATTTATTTTGTATATAAATCGTTAAATTTATAATATTACGACGCTTTTCTTAAAACTACACGATAATTATTTTATCACTCAAATTTTACAAGGAATGTATTTTACAACTTTTATGATCTCATTATACTCTACTTTGATCTATTAAAAATTCCTTTTACCTAAAATTACCTTAAATACACTAATGTATATTAAACTTACAAGTTACATTTAACCTATACATTTTACACAAAGTTTATACATAATATAAAAAAAAAAAAAAAATATATATTTTAGTAAATGCTTCCCTTGGCCGACCAAGGGGGTTAGCAATTAATGTTTAGGTGAAAATTTTCTTTGAATTCATGTATCTATACTCCAAGTTATCTATTTTCAACTCATACATTCATTCTAATAATTTCAAGTCAAATAAAAGTTTCCTCTCTTTGTTTCATCTCTCTAAAACCGGTTCTACAAGGAAGATAGCAAGAAATCATCAAAAATTTTACAAGATCAAGTTTTACAATCTAGATTACACTCTTATTAAGGTTTTGAAATAAAAACCTAGGGTGTTTAGGTTAATCCTTGTTCTAATCACCTCATCAAGTTTACTAGTAAGCATATCATTTACATTTTTCATCTTTCCTTATCATTTCATATGTATCTCTTCATTTTTGGAGCAAGCATGCAAGACTTATGTTGATTTATACCATTTTTACATGATTTTTAGTGTTATATATATATAAAGGTCATCCTATAATTATTCCCTTGGTATATATTGGTCTTGATGATGTTTAGGAACCCATGACACCCTAAGAAGGTGTATGGTAGGATTAGATTAGCTTTGGAGTTGATTTGAAGGGATTGGAATAGGTTTAGTACGAGAAAAACTATTTTCGACAAGTATATAAAATGTTCTGTCCTTATTTTGTTTTTCTGGAAAATCCGACAGTAGGCACGAAATTTTGGCCTTGATATTTAGAAAATATACTTTAAAACGAATCCGTGGTCGCTTGAACGGATTAAAACGGAGTTATAACGTAAGAAGTTATGAATTTTTCAAGTTTGACGATTTAAATTTATATTTTTCTCGAAATTTCAGCAAAGTGTTTTGGTTTGTACGAGTCAAAAACGAGCCTTAAGCTTCACAAATTATTTCGACTTATCAAAAATATATTAGTATACTTTGATACGAAGCTAAGGACATATAATACGAGAAAACGGATTTGAAATGACTAAGATATACACGTTTTCATAAACTTGTCGTAACTATTATTTTCGTAAAACTATATTATTTTTACGAGACAAGTGTTACGGTAACTAAAACGACCATGTTGAAGGCTGTTTTTAACGATGATGTAGAACTTTTTGTAACGAAATGTCTTCTAATGAAATTAAGATCACCAAGCATATTTTCTAAAACGATCAACCGTTTGTATAGCGGAGTTTTAATAAATTAATTACGGTTGCTCAAACTTTGCCGAAACTCACTTTTTACACAACACTTGGACAAAATCACCATCTTTAACCTCTATTATCTTTATATTCGAGACCTCTATGACTAAAACTCGTGTAATAAAACTCTAGATTTTGATACAACTTTCCAAAACCGTCGAGTTCGCTTCCTAACGCTCGACGACACCATTTTACGACTAGTTTTTCAAGCCATTTTGTCACTTTCATGAAAATTCCGACGACATTATTTTACGATGAAAAGTGATAATTTCACTATAAATCATTACGAAACCATTGTAGGATGACATTTTGACGTAAATACTTGTAAAATAATTTAAGAATGGTCAAGACGTCAAAAAGGATATTTTTCGACAAAGAGTATTATTTCCAAAACTCACAAATGGTATAAATAACATACGAAATGCATGCATAACATTACATCATAACTCATTACGTATCATATCATTCATAATAGGTCAAGATTAACATATCACACTGCATCTCGGTGTACTCACTTTTGTCTTCGCATCATTCCACCAAGTGAGTTTTCATAGCCCCTACTTTTACTTGCTTTCATAACTGTTTTGGGGGAGATACATGCTCAACTATTTTCATTTACTTTCATAGTTACTCTAAACATTTAAGGATTACTGTGAGTCATAGCCCTACCCTTTTAATTGTTTTGAATTACTTTTGGGGAGATACATGCTCAACTATTTTTATAACTATCATGATTATTTGAAACTACATGCTTAATCGAATCGAATGTTTAGTCATATCCTATATCATAAATCATGGAACCGAATGTCTTGGGATTATCTCGAACCGAATGTCTTGGGATTATCATTGAGTGAATGTCTTGGGATTATCATTGAGCTGAATGTCTTGGGATTATCATTGAGTGAATGTCTTGGGAACATCATTGAGTGGATGTCTTGGGATTTTTATTGAACCGAATGTCTTGGTATAATTATGTCAAGTAAACATTGATACATTAAGTCATGCACTATTATGTGAATTCATTTGATATCATGCGCTTGAACATAAACTATATACATTTTGGCAATGGGTTGTGAATACAAAGTTGCAAGTTTTGTATGGGCGAACTTGAACCGAGTGGATTTACGATGCCTTTGTCGCATAAACGATTTTGAAAGGCTTTACATTTCAACACAAACCCTATGAACTCACTCAACCTTTGTGTTGACACTTTTAGCATGTTTTATCTCGTGTATCTAAGGCATATACTTCATGGCATGCATGTGGACACATCTTCGAGTCGCGACGACGCGCTCTCACTTGGGTTTTACTCACTTTAAACATCGCTTGAATTGTAACAAACTTATTTCCGCAAGTTGATTTTCATTTGGGACCTATACTTTGTAAACTCGATTGTTTTATTAAATCAAACGATGTGTTTTCCAAACGACACTTTAGGTCGCTCAATATATCTCAGAATCGTGATGCTATTTTCCTCAGAATTCCATCCACCGCAAAATGTAATTTGGGGTTGCTTTTGCATCATTTGGATTTCTTGTGTTAAAGTTTGAATTTTGGGTGTACTTTTGTGTTTAGAATCATTGTAAGTGCTTGGGTTTTGATTTGGAAAGCTTGAATCACCGTGGTTGAGCTTGTTTTGGATTGAAAAGTGTGTTTTGAAGTTTTTCTTGCTAGCTACTTGGTTCTCGTAGTGTTTTTCATCGTAGCGACTTGCTTGAAAAGGTAGCGAGTTGTAGTGTTAATTGTTAGTGATTTGGTCCTAGCGACTTGTCTATTGAGACAAGCCGACAAACAATACAAGTTAGTGGATTCTCCACTATGGCTAGCGACTTGGTGAATTTAGCGACTTGCTTTCAATTTTGTTAGCGACTTGTACTTAGTATTCTTAGCGACTTGGTGTTAGCGACTTGGACCTTATCGAGTTGCTCTTTAGCGACTTGACCGTGTAGCGACTTGGTTCATAGCGACTTGGTTCATGTGTTTAGCGACTTGGTTACTCTAGCGACTTGTCTTGCTAGCGACTTGTTGACTTTTCCGACAAAACTTCAAACGCCATAACTTTTGAACCAGAACTCCGTTTTCAGCGTTCTACCCATCAAAACGACCGTGAGAACGAGGAGAATGGCACGCCGAATGAACTAACCTTCAAGGCCTAAATCCGCTCCGAACATAAGTTATTGAGGTTTTTATGTTTTTTGACCTAAATTTCTCCGAAAAAACGGGCATAAACCAATCCAAATCTCAACCAAACAACATCTCTGATAATCCTACAAACAATCATATGCCCTAACACACAATTTTCTATCACTGTGTCGATCCATCTGTCATCTTAACATATTCCATTGGTCATTGCTTAACGGTTTGGTCTTGATTTTAGTAAAATCCCGCGAAAGATTCTATTTCTCGGTTTAAATCACAGACTTGTAAAATCCCGTGTATACATCAACATCATGTCTTACACTCGATTCAAATGATTTGTAAGTACTTAAATTGTATGATGTTGTGGACAACATTGATAATGTATGCTACATCGAACGATTAAAGATGCTTGAATTAAACAATGAGGATGTGAGTTCTTCATGTTCGAGTCCAAGAGAGAGAATTGCACTGCTTAGACTACATAATGCCATGCAAAAGGAAAGTAGCATTGAACCTTATCATCAACTTCACTCACACCTCATGTTACTCACACCGATTGAATGGAACGAACATGCAATGCCCTTTTCCGTCAAGATTTATCCACATTAACGGGAACATTACTATTGAACTTAGGACAATTGGAACAACAAATTGATAAAGAAAAGGTTCAAAAGGATAGTTCCAGTGCTGCACTACAAGTGATCCACAACCAATTTCAGTCATTCATCAGTGGGGAATTTACATCAGATTATGATCAAGACATGACGAAATGTCTTTCAAGAAACACACTAGAATGGAAATTAGCGTGTTCATAGAGACACTTATCCATCTCATGGACAAAGTGGAGAAGTATATTGAGGAAGTTACTCGAAAGATGAAATAATTGATGAGAGTCCGTGTAGTTGATGTAAAGTTGTGATGAGTTGGGTAATGTATCGTTGAAGAATCGGGTGTTGCGAATGCGTGAATAACGAGAGACAACAAAGAATGATGCAACAAATTGTTCAAGAACTCATGTTACATATGATGTGGATGCGATATCGATGATAAATGAACATGTGTCATGTGATGAGGTACCTTAATCTGCTCAACATAGTGCATCCGCTAATGTACCTAAACATACCGATCTTAATGTTGAACATGATTCGATATATGTTCCTTGGTTGAGGCTGAGTCTAATAATTTCAAAACATATGATATGGTTGATAAAAAGGCTTTTGATGAACTTTCAAACAAATTCTCAAAACTTGAAAAACATTGCATTTCACTTGAAATTGCAATACAGAGTAAAGAAGAAAGTTTTCAACTTAACAAACCATGTAAAAATCCAGAACTTCCTGAATTCCGTGAACTTTTTGAAATTACCACTTTGAAAGCTCAGCTTCAAGACAAAAACTCAACTATCAACAATTTGAAGAAACATATTTCTAATATGCATGTGAAAAGTAATTTGGTTACAAGTAATTCTGAAGTTAATACTATTGATGATATTCAAATGAGAAATGATGAATTAGCGGTTTGTGTGGCCAAATTACTAAAGGAAATGAGTCTTTGAGAAAGCATCACATAGAACTAAGTGACTCACAAAGAAGCTAGAACTAAGTCAATTGAACAAACAAACTCTTTGATAGCAAAATTGATGAACTCAAAGCTCAACTTCGTGAAAAGAGTTTCGCTATTGTTGCCTTAAAAATGAGCTTAGGAAAACTGAGGAAAAGTGTGAACACTAAGTTTACAAAACCGTCAACCTTGGGAAACCAGTTTCTCATCCCATTAGAAACCGGTCCGTTGTTAGGCACCTCATGCGTTTATATCCGAAAGACCAAAATTTTCAAAACACGGTTTGCCTCCCAAGTTGATGCGATAAAAGTTTTGTCAAAATCGGTCACTTCACCTAAGTTACCTAAGAATAATGCTTCTACTCCCAACACTGTAGGAATTGTTCGAGGAAAGTTCGAAACAAAGTGTCAAAACCAAGCATTAAAACCCATAATTCATATGATATGAATGACTTGTGGAAGAACTATTATCTAGAAGAAGCTAGGAAAAAGGCATGATTCGAAAAGACGGAATTTTAGGTGCAAGACCTAGGGTGATGCATTCCACGAGATTTCAAGGCACTGCTAGTAGTAGTAAACCATTACCTAGGAACTCTCAAAAGACTAGGGGTTGGCTTGCATCTAAGAGTAGTTATATGAAGAAGAATGCTAAGCATGTAGAAAATGAAACTAGAAATTCCGAGTCTTTTCCGAATAAGAAACATTTTCCTAATTCACATGCTAAGGTACAATCCACTAAGATTACTAACATGGCTAAGGTTCAACATGTTATGATCCAAAACAAACCTAAAACTCCACCTAGATGGATCCCAACTACTAAATATTTGGAGTCTCGGAATACCAATAAGTCTTCGACTGTGCATAAGTATGTCACCAATCCTAGACCTTGCCGTAAGTGGATTCCGTCTGCTAAAATGTTTAAGGATGTTGGACTTAGGTGGATACCTACCGGAAAGCTCTTTACCGATGACAAAATCAAGGTTGACTGTGAAACCCCAAAGGGTTTGGATACTAATGTCACTAACCAAAATATATGCAATCAAGTTTGTAATATTAGTGTAGGTAGTCCTTACTCATTGCAGATACTTGATCCTTCACTACATGGATCGGCTTAAAGTATGGATTACAAATGGATTGATATCTCATAACTCACGGGTTCAAGTAACTCAATCTTGATATTCATTCAGCTATGACGTTTGCACATAACAGTTCATGCCTCGTTCTCTAAAGAAAAGAAAAGTGTACGTTTTAGTGAGCTTTATCTTCGGAAGAAGAGAAATCTTCTTATTATGACCATTCTCATCAACATGCTTCATGCTTTTTCCATGCGCTTTCAAACATCAAGTGAACCGGACTACCATTGATTGTTTTTCTTATTCCACTTGCTCAACTATAATGACGATAGCGACATCATGTGCTAATTTTGAGGGGGAGAAGTGTGAATAGAATGCATTTGGATGATTTTCACTTACTTAATCAAGAATGGCAACTCCGTATGCAATTCTTGAGGGGGAGAAGAAGTATGATAACCCCGCATGGTTGATTGATTTCGAGAATAAATGGTCAACGGCTCCAAACTCATGTAAGAACCGAGCTTCTTCTTATCGGGTCATCTTTACATGGAGTTTCTTCTAAGAGCCGTTGGTTGACATCTTCACACGGATCGATATGATTAATGACAAAGTGCTTCTAGTTCTTGGGTCGATTTCTTTGATGAACATCTTTCGTTCTTGTTTGATTGGGAGGATTTTAGTTAAGGGGATTTGCTATTTAAAAGTTAACGGGAATGCATTTGGTGAGTTGAAGATGTTGACTTTCTATTCCCCAATTGGACAATCTTGAAGAAGGTCGAGTCTACAGTCGGTTCTACATTTTCTGCTGCATGTTAGAAGACTAAAGACGAGTTGCATTTGATTATCTAAAGACTTCTTCTTAATCTGGGCACTTATCAAACAGATTGTCGGTTTTGGGGAGAGCACTAATTGGGGGAGAGTGAAATGCCAAAGTTAATCCCCAATTAGACTTGCTCACATTCTACTTCAGCAAGTTGATTCCCACAAGATTACATGTGTTCTTCTCAAAAGATTTCAAGTATACGGGCTTACAAAGAGTTGCTGATTCTGAAGTGTCAAAACCAGCAAGGGGGAAGGAGACAAGCATCTAAACGCGAGTAAACTTGATGAACTTAATTCTTCTAAGTGATTGAAGATATCCCGGGAAGACAAATGTCATTACCGCAGAGAAACTCAAGGTTTGACTCATGGCGTTTAGTGTTCTTATTCCAACTATGGGGAAGAGATGGAAGAGTTAGTTTCAAGATGAAAGAGGTACATAAGTGTGTGATGATTTTGATGTTATCACAATCATCATGAGAGAGATTGTGTACATTGGGGATGCTCAATTGCTTTACTTGAGGGCTTAATCGGTGATTCGTAGATATAAGCACTTATTCCGGTGTTGACATCCGCAAAGATTGTCACCCGCAGAGATAATCGATGATTCGCCCGCCTCTTCAATGTTATCGGTTATTCTCTCTTTGGGCATTCGGTACCGGGTTCTTGAGCTTCATACACTTTCTTGTGGGAGAGAAAAGTATACATCGGGGTTACTCTTTGGCTATTGGACTTAATCTGCTACTGATGGTATAAGTTTCTTTGTCTTGGTATGTGTATTCGGGTTCGTGAGCTCTAGTCTAAGAGACCGATCGCATCAATTCACCTACTTGGGGAAGTGGTCTCTTGACAACTTTTGGGATGCATCGCTTTAGACTTCAAGTGGTAATGAAATATGAGAAGAATTTTAAAGAGGGATGATACGTTGTTGTTCTTGTTGATGATATAACCCCGAATAGAGAATCTCGATTATCGTTCTTAAAAGGAGCAACGGATTTATGATAATTGTGTGCTTCTCTATGCACCGCTAAGGCAAGCTTGAAATAGAGCTTCAATCGCTCATCTAATGGATTTTCGGTTTGGGGAAGTCGCCAAAGTCTCTTTCTTAAAGGCTCGGGTTCAATCTTCTATTCGAGCCTCGAAGCTTTGGTGGTGGAAGTTTAAGAGATGATGAATTCTATCTTCTACGACGGGTCGCTCGATATCCTTATCTCGGTACTCGATCATCATCTTCTTAAACTATATCATCTAATCTATCTTTGTAAATATTTATCAAAACCAAATACAAAAATATAAAACCATCAAAACAAAATAGAAAATATAAAATCAACAAAAGCCCATAAAATCGAAAATTGAAAAATACCAAAAATATGTTTTCTCAAGACATGTCTTTCGTATCGATAACATCTACGGTCTTAGAAATGTCATTCAATAATGGCACGGACCATAGATGAAGTTCGAGCAGGAGGTGTAAATATTTCTTTCTAAACATGTCTCAAAATATGGCTTGATCAGAACCCGTGCTTCAAAAATGGCTTTGATTATTTGATCGTGACCGCTTAAACAATGGTTTGCTATTATTTCGAGATAGCAACCCGCTCTTCAAGGAAGGAAAGTGTTGCGCTAAACCAATTTTCAAATATTTCGTGCACTTATCCTAAAACAATATGAGGAAAGTATGTCGAAGGATCATTGTTCCTACACAAATATTTTTCCTTCTAAAATTCTTCTAAAAATATTTGTTGTTTTCAAAATGGTGGAAAATGAGTTGCTTGTAAATCAATCGATTCGTAATTTCGTAAAATTGAAAACTCAATCAATGACTTCAGACTTTTAAACTTTTAGAAAAATGAGTCATTGATTGAGGGGAGAATGTTTTCAAATCTATATCATCTAACGATATTATCTTAATTATCCTATATGCTTAATTAAAATGATGTTAACCTACGTTGAAGGACTAGGTGCCAAGGATATGATTGTTAGGATTAGATGATTAGAGTTTGATAAACACATTATTCCCATGCCTTATATGAATTGATTGACATGTTGGATTGACTTTTATTAGTCGATTGTTGTTTGGGTGATGTCGACCACCATATATCTGTATGTGTGTTCACTAACGTATGCAGGTATATTGGTATATAAGAATGTTCCCGATCCGGATCCCACAATTGAAGATGATTGGATGCCGAAAGGAAAGGGTGACTATATCTTGGGTTGACAAATGAAGAAACGGAGCTTAATTGGACTTCTAAGGAGAGTTGGCATGGAAAAATGCAATGTAAGAGGTCTCACCGCATCGCCAGATGGTTTTCTTCAAGCAAATGAAGAAACGGAGCTTAATTTGACCTCGTTGGCATTAAATTGCAACGAAGAAGTCTCACCGCATCGCCAGACGGTTTTCTTCCAAGCCCTACAACAACAACATAAGCTTCTCAACCACCTAACGTATCTTTGTGCGGGATAATAGATGATACCATTTTTAAACAATTTTTGAATAATATTGTTTTGAAAATGGAAAATATTGTTTTGAAAATTAATTGGACTTAATTTTGAAAATCACGGACTTTATTTTATCAAAATCTAAGTCACTCAATCTTTGAATACGGTCATCGATTGAGGGGGAGAGTGATTTAAAATAAAATATTTTCAAACGATATTTCTTCACAAAAGTCCGGATTGTACAAAATAAGTGGTGATCTAAAGATTTAATGTTATGTCATGGTATGATTTTGTTTAAGAATCAAGATCTTTCAAAATGAAATTTTTCTGTTCTTTGTTTGATTGTGAAATTGTTTTATTTTACTTAAAGATCTCTTAAAACTATCATACCGACACTAACAATCTTTAATGTCTCAAAATTGGTCCTCATCATCATTTTTCAAAATTAAATCTTGCCACGTCTTTCCCTAAAATTTTCCAAATGATTTAAATCAATTGGGATCCAAAATCTCAATTGGTTTGAAATTTTGATCGGGAGAGATCGTGATTTAAATCTCAAATCTGGTTTTAGTCCTTTAAAGGCACTCCTACCTCCATGTGCCAAACGATTTCATATATATGATGCACATGTTTGAGGAGGAGCATTTATCCAAAACAAAATGAGTTTTAAATCGGGCACATTTTCTTCCATGTTTTCTAAACCTTATTAAATCACTTGGGATCCAAAATCTCAAAGGGTTTGATATTTTTGATAGGGGGAGAATTTGTGATTTAACTATGAAATTTGATAAAAGATGATTGTTTGATTCAAAGTGCAAGTTCTCTCTAATATGTGCCAAACTCTTTCGTATATCGATGCACATATTGAGGGGGGGCGAATGGTTTCTATTGGCAATCGTGAAAAGTACTTCAAAAACCTCTTGCCTCTATGTGATAAAATGATTTAAAATATCCTACGCACATATTGAGGGGGAGAATTTATCAAAGAAAATTAAATGGCTTTTTCTATGAAAATTGTGATCAAAGAAAATATTTCAAAGAACTCTTGCCTCCATGTGCTAAACAATTTCAAGATCATATGCACATGTTGAGGGGGAGCATTTCTAATGATCAAAACTATTAAGGTACAAAATGCTTTGATTTTATATCACAAGTACCTTGATTGATTTTACAAATGATTTTTCAATTGGTTTCAAGAAGGAATGAACTGTACCAATAGACCGACCATTTTACTTTATGCATGGAGTTATAAGGATGGTGAGGTTAGGTATTAGTTCCCACGATCCGCCGAACAGAGGGATCTACCCAGGACAATCTACTAGATAGTGTAGAGTCCTTAGGTATGATGAAAAAGGAGAAAATGAGAATATGGGAAGAGTGCGGATCGAGATAGAGCTAGAATTGGAATAAACCCAACAAGGTTCTAGTTATGAAGTCTCGGTAAGCAATCAAGGGGTTGAAGAATGAAAAGAAATTGAATGTAAAAGGGTGAAAAGAAATAGCCTCTCAAATTCAACCTTAGGGGTAAACCGGTTCAATTCATATGCTACTTGGTGGTTACTAAGGTAACATCGGTATTGAAGACAAGACATCATGGACCCAAGTGATGCATCGCACTACAACTTCCCAAGCTACTCAAGTTCCTCTTAAAAGGACTTGTTTCATTCTCGGGAACCGACATAATCTATCGACTTTCTCTTAGAGATTGTTGATATTGAAGAAGGAGACCTCTCCCTAGTCTCCGCATAGGAACCAAATGTGCACAATTGAGTCTAGAGCCAAGAGATCATCCACAATATCTCATTAGGACACAAAATTAATGAAGACTCTTTGTTTCACACAATGTGGAAAGTAAGAATATATTAAGAGTCCCACGATTATCCTTGTGGTATTGCCGGAACATCCGAGTGATATATTAAATATATTCACGATGAAGATGAAAATCCTTCTAGAGCCAACATCAAACAAGCTCTTGGTGGGTGACATGTGAGATCTTTCAAAAGATCAAGCCTGTGACAACCGGATAGAAACGATGGGGCGATTTCACTCGTGAATCAACCTTGGTCCGAGATTGGAATTGACGAATACTTTTGGAAAACCGTTCGATGTGCAAACCTTCTTTTCTAGCACGTCGAATGTGTATTCATATTTCAAACACAAAAGTATCTCGATTGAAAAACACTTTAGGAAAACCGTTCGATGTGCGAATCTCTTCTTTTCTCTAGCACATCGAATGTGTACTCTTTTCAAATACAAAAGTATTTTTGATTGAAAATTGATATTTCTTATAAAACCTTCGTTGTATTGCAAAACTCTTTCTTCTAAGCAATACGCGATTGTTTTCAAATCAATTTTCATCAATCGGTGAATCTCAATTTTTGGTTCACTCACTCCGTGTTGTCTTCTTTGAGACGTTCGGTTTGAGAACGGCTAGAATAGTTGTGAAACCCTCGTCAGGAGATTCTTAGGCTCGATCAACGGGAACCGTGGGCCGTGTACCTCAATTCAAGGAAAGTGATCAAAGACACTTTCATATGTTTTATTGCTAATCGTTGTTTGCGGTACATTTGGACGGTTGCGGTGATCGTAGTTGAGGAGTCAATCCAAAGCCGCATGCTCACATCATCCACACTTAATTTAAAGAAATCATGACAAGTGCTTATCTACATAACCTGGCTCAGATATTTTTATACTATGCTTCTGCTACGCTGCTGCAAATATCTTGAACCAATAAAAGCTTCCGCTACTCTGATGAAAAGATGTCATGATCCAAAAGTGTGAGCATGTCGGTCCAAAAGTCACAACATCACATGATGGCAACACAACTATGGATGATCCAGAGAGATTTGTTGTGGCTGATGATCTCAAAGAAAGCTCGAAGATCATCAAAGATGTGGATAAGTTAAAGGCCTCCACTAAAAGTACAAATCAATGCGGACTTTGAAGAATCGCTACTAAAGCACAAAGATTGCGGAATTGAAGAATTGAAGTCTACGAGCTCAAGAACAAAGTCAAGAATAGAATGCTAGGATGCAAAATGTATTTCATGGGGTGACCTCCGGAGATTGTTAGGAATTGGAAATTCCATGTTAAAGTGTCGGTCACCCCAATTATAGTCTAGCATAAGTTAGCTCGTAGACTTGTCGTTAGTTACGTTATTTAGTAGTTAATTAGTTAATCAGTAGCATATAATAGTTTAGTGTATCACCGTGGAGGAAGGACGGGTCTTTACCCACTGTATGCCTGATCCACAGTCCGACAAGAGGATGTATTGTATGTAACTATAAATACCCTCTACCTCCCTAGGTAGAGGGTTGGACCTTTCATTCTTAATCTAACCTTCTAAGTTTTCTTTCACTTTGTCTCTCTAGAAAGGCTCCCATCCCACTTTCTCTCTCTAAACTCTTAAACATACGCCCCATTTATAATGATATGATATTTTTGTGAAACCAATATGTTACAGTCTGCTTCTGCCGTGTGTTACTTGTGAGAGAGACTTGAGAATTGAGCTTGGTGTGCTTCTTTGCAACAAATCGGAGCCCTTAATTTTGATTGGGGACCAAGGGTAGATATCTTAGCCGTCCATTCTTATGTCTATTGTGGATTGCCAAAGTGGCAAGGAAACAAACCCATGTGAAGCCTCTTGGATTCTTCTGGTATGAGAGTGATGGGGAGAGAGTGACAGGAGGGGGGAAGTGGGATCTTTTGGCGCCAAAGATGTTTAAGGTTCTGAGCTTGTAGTGGGTTTTGGGTAATCTGGGTAAGAACAGGTTTAGAGGTAGGATGGTTTAAAGGGAAAACAAAGGTTCAAAGGTATATTTGTGGGGGGTTCAAAAGGTTTAGTTGGGGGGTTTTGTTTTAAAAGGATTTTTGTAAAAAAGTATTTAAAGTTATTTTTGTAATTTTTTTTAATGTAAAGGTTTTTTTTAAAAGAAAATGGTTTTAAATAAAAATAATTGTTTTAAAAATAAAAGATTGGTTTTAAATAGAAATAATTGTTTTTAATGAAAAACGTTTTAAGTTTGGTTTCGGGTTCAAGGGTGATTTGGTCATTTTTGGTTGAAAAGGTAATTTCGGGTTTGTTTTCCCACTCTTACTCAAAAACGCGTCCCGGGATCCAAAAAGGTAGAAAATCCACTCCCGGCTCCGTCCGCAAAGCACGTTTTCCATTCCAAGCTCAATTTTGTCCGTTTTTGTCATGTTTTCGATCCTTTGTACCTGAAATACATAAAAACACATTCCAAGGATATCTGCAGTATAAATAGGTATATTTTCGTGTTTTTAGACATTTTTGTGTGTTTTCCGGGCTTAAAATGATGAGTAAAAAGCCACTCATCATCCGCCCACACTATCAATTGCTAGTCCTAACAATCTGATCATATAAAGTTATGAAAGGATTAAGAATACCAAGAATACCCCGTTTCGACTTTTTATTCACTACTTAGAAATTTAAACAAGACGATAATAAATAAAATGCTCGATTATCAAAACATGGCATCATAGAACGAGATTCACACAAAATGGGTGTCTCCAGGGAATTGTAATCGTCATCCTCTTTTTGATACTCTCAAACTAAGCTTAAACTTCTTGTGCAAACGTTTTTGTAAAATGCTAACACTACTTATATCAATAATCTTTGTAAGTCGAGACTTAACTTTTTACTCCCACAGTTTATAAAATTAAGTGAATGTGCTCATTTTCAAAAGTTTGACCATCGAAATTGACATTTGTTATGGTTGTTATCTACTTAACTAAAATACTAACTCACCGGAAACGACGAAAGTCTAAGGATCGAAAGGGCCTTTTCCATGTAGCGGATTTCTTGGCACATCCCAAAACATCGCTTTTAAGTGACCGGCTTTTGACACCTCACGAGAGAATAATCTGGAATCGTGAAATTGATTCCAAAGATTTACGAGGCTACCGTTAAGTTAAAACTAAACCTAAATGGATTACAACTCACGATGATTTAGAAATTCAAGATTCAAAGGTGAGATCACTCCATGTAGCGACTTTCTTCTCAGCTTGTCCTTTTGAGGAGGCTAGGTTTTCACCCTCGAGAATAGTATCGGAGCTTTCGGGATCTTTGAAATCAAGAATTTCCAAATTACCGTCAAAGTTTTAGACAACTTTGACGAATACGAGTTCAACTTCCGATTTAAATTTAAGAAAAACCAAGTTTCACACATTTATTCATAAGCAACATAGTACTTTTATTCACGCAACTCATTGTTTTTCATTTTTCATTTTTCAATTTTTTTTTCACTTTTGACTTTAAACTTTAAACTTGCAACATTGCATCATTCAAGCAACTTTTACGATACTTTTATTTTGAAACATTATTCGGATTTTAAAGAAAGTATGCTTTCCCAAAAATTTAAATAAAAAGTTGAACTCGGACTCTAAATCAATTTTGCTTAAAAACTTTTTATTGTAACAAGACTATTTGAATGTTCAAAAGTTTGACAATGAGCACGTATTTTAGTCCGTTTAATGATCTTCTGGGAGAAAAAGCCATAGATTACTTATATAAGCTCTAAAGAAAACCAACTACTCCACGCTTAGCATTTTCATTTGCACAACTCGTAAAAACTTAGCCTAAATGTTAAGAGAGCAGCTAGATCAACACTCTAGCAGAGTCGGGATTCCCCTTGTTCTAGCCTAATCAAGACTAAACTACCATTAACATCGAAGTATTAATGCATTATTTTTTTGCAAAACACTTCTTTTAAATACAAATACTTAACTTAAAACGATAAAAATTTTTAAATTTTTTGGTCAAAACGGGGGTGCTAGGGTACTAGAAGGTACACATGTGATCAAAATTCGCCAGAATTTTCCCCCACACTTAGAATTGAATATTGCCCAGGGATGGCAAAAGCACCCGAAACCGATGGGGAAAACCGAAACCCGAATCGGTTGGGTCGGGTTCGGGGGCGGGTTCGCGGGTTTGGATACGGGTTCGGGTAGATATATTTTTTTTTTCGGGTACGGGTTCTAGTAATACCCGCCCGTTTACCCGTACCCGAATACCCGAATTTGTACCCGTTTTTTTTTTTGCTAATTTATATAAAGTCCTAATAAGTTTTGAGCTCTTAACCTTGTACAATTTTTTTTCTACTCTACTCTTTAATAGCATATATCTTGGTAATTACAAACTATTAAATTAACACTTCCGCTTAACGCTTTAATTCTCACACACATGACACATTAACTCTTTAATCTTCAAACATTACGAATATTAAAGTCGTTTTCTTTAACTTCTAAAAACTTTGAATATATTAGGGTGTTTTGGTTTTTTTTAGGTTGAGTTGTACAACGATAATTTTAATTGGGGATAACCGATACCATGGAAAACCGATAACCCGATGGATAATAATAATCGGTACCCATCGGGTATTAGGCGAGTTCAGGTTTGGATATTATAAGCGGGTGCAGTGCGGGTTCACTAAAACCCGCCCGAACCCGACCCGTTGCTATCAATATTCAAAGTACGGTGGGCGAAACTATAGAACGGAAAAGGTAATACTACTAGCCAAGTGTGGAAGCGAAATCTTTTTCACAAAAGGATTAATAAATATATCCTAGATAATCGTTAGCAAAAGATCGGATATTGGGCGGCTGGATTGAAAACAGGCGCATCAATCATCACCATCACGGGAATCCTGAAAACAGAGAGCAAACACACAACAAGCAAACAAACGTGGGGGAAATACCCCCACACTTAGTGTTAGAAAATAGAAAGAAGTCAGAAACATGGGTTGTTACCCATGAAGTGCTACTGTTTTTATTAACCGAGTCGCTAGCTTGACTCGACCCTGAATTCATTGGTCCATGGGGAAGCAAGTGGAAGAGAAAATCTCCATCGGACTTTCATTCAAAAGGTTTGGATAAACATTGAATGTGCTGAAAGTTCCACTCCGATGAGATATAACCGGCTTAAAAGAATGATAAATGCCGGGATCAAAGATGGTATATTCACTCCCGTAGGAGTTAAGATATGGAGAAAAAATGGGATAAGAAAGAAGAGTGTCAATGACATGACAATGGGTGGGTTGGGTGGGCAAAAGATTAGATTGAGGAACATTGACGAAATGTTCAGAAATCTTATCTACCACTTTGGCAATTAAAACATCCGTATCGGGCTTAGAGAAGATTCCCTCATCCGGCGGTTTAGCATGCGGACGGGTGGATGATGGATCTAAGCCATACTCGTCACTCTCAAAACCCGGAGGTATCGAGTCATCCGGAGAAAGAAATGAGTCGACCTCTCCCATAAGAGTGTCACTTGACGAATTATCAGAAGACCTATTGTATAGAAGATTTTCTAATTCAGTAAGGTTGGCTTCAAAGTCGAAGTGAGCATCATCATCTCCCGGTGGAGAATGATCAATAAGAGTGAGTTCATCGGCGAACTCCTCGAGAAGGTCTAAAGTCGAAGTGGGATTGCCACTATTCTTTTCTTCAGAAGTAGAATCCTCGAGCTCGGGTAAAGAGGTAACGGGGTTTTCCAAGTAAAGGTCACTATCCTCATTCTGAATGTCAAACATTGGGTTATCTGAAATTTGAGTAAATTCAGAATCGAAGTCAAATAGAGGATTAGTGAATGCCATAGTGAAAGGTTCCTCGGACACAACAAGAATATCTTCATCATCCATTTCAAAATCAGTGTCAATTTCTCGATCTTCCGGCTCAAAATCTCTCACTTCCTCTGAGCTGACGAGCTCAATAGGTATTTCCTCAACATACTCGATGTCTCCACACGATAAGGAATCATCAAACGATGTATAGTCATTTTCAGACTCGGAGATCATCTCAACAGAATCTTTAGGGGTAGGAGGAAAAGAATCATCATCAAGAGGCTCATCACACATAATATCGGAGATACCCTCGAACTCACTTGGGGTTGGGACAAGGTTCTCAGCACAAGGCGATTCCGTTTCTGGAATATTGCTAAGATGCTCATCCCCCATACTCAGAGAGTTAACGGGCTCTTTGGGTGTGGTTTCAGCCGACAAACTTTCATCATCATCGTCACTATCATCGTCAATGTAAGTCGCGAGCCATCGAGCACGTCTTGCAAGTGCTCGTTCTTCGATTCGTATTTCTTCAATACATTTTTCAATCTAAGCGGCCCATTTCTCTTCTTCAAGTAATTCTAGCATAGATATTTCATAGCGAGACGCTTGATCTTCGACAAGTTCTTCTAGAATACGTTTTTCACGAGGACGTTGATCAATGACGGGATATTGTTCAATAACGGGAAATTGTGGGGGTTGGAAATTGTCAAAACAAGGAGTGTTATAACAAGGATCAGACCCATAGTTTTGATTCCATTATTGACATTGGTAATCATAATGAGGACCCCCAAAATTTGCACAATAAAGGTATTGAGGAGAGAAATTCTGAAACGATGTATCATTGAAATCATGATAGTACGGTTGTGGTTTGTATGAATTCTGAGGAGGGTAGTTGAAATCGTTTTGAGGAAAATTGAAGGAGTTTGGGTTAGAATCATAAGCGAATGAATTCTCGGCACAAATCGAACAAAATCCATCAGTAAGATAATTTCCACACCACTCGCACATACATGTGTAACAACGAAAACCTTTTGGTAACACGTCTCCACAACCGTAGCAATAATCTTGATCGAACGAAGATATCTCGGGTTCTGGAGTAGGAATCGAGGGCTCAACAGCATCACAAGTGGTAGGTAAAACGGTATTTCCCGAAATTGAATCTTGACGAAATTCATTCAAGCAATTTTGAAGCATGTTCATGATTTCGTCCGAAAAAGGTTTCGAAGATTCCGGGGGTGGGACAAGTGGTGTGCTCTCAGAGCTAGCAATTTCCACCACTTATGTGATGGTCTCCGGTTCTTGTTCGTTTCTCTTAGCTATCACTTTAGGCTCAACACATTTACTCGACAAACTCTTAATCGTGAATCGTGAAAAATTTTGATCAATTCTAGACGATTTGGAGTTTAGAGTACAAACGAGAGTCACTTTGGGCTTAGAAACCATAGAACATATCTCGGGTTGAGGTGGGAGGTCGGAAAAACTTGGAGAATCATCGAGAGAGGTTTTATCGGATAATTCACACCAATAGAAATATTTTCTTGCACCAACCCTTCCACACCGCTTATATAAACAATCGTGATTCTGACAATAAAGCTGATCCTATTCCATACGGCCTTTACAGTGAAAACAACGATGATAATCGATCGTCGCCATGAGAATTAAACTTATAGAGGATAAAAAAATAGAATTAACTGATCGAGAGGATACGAAGAATATAATCAAACGGTGAAAGAGGGTAAAAGAAATAGAATCAATCGGATAAGAGGAATAAAGAAGAATATTTTGGATTTTTTAAATAGAAAACATAAAAGGAAAATAAATTTTGAAAGAGAAAATATTTTTGGGTTTCTGGGTTTTTTGGAAAGCAAATAACTTCACGAGGAAGGTTCTTCAAGTCACTAATCATCAAACCATATTGATATTGTCGCAACACAACCTCCCCGGCAGCGGCGCCAAAATTTGATCCGTTTCAAATAGTATATATAAGAAATATCAAATATAAATACCCGCGAGAGAATTGCAAATCAACCGTTTAAGGAAAAACGTCGACACACAAAACCCGCGAATACTCGATAAGTGATACTGGGAAAGTGTTACCCGGGTCGTGTCCCAACGAGGTGTGAATTGACGGTGACGTTTGAGGTTTGTTATTAAAATGCTTGAATGGATCGGGATTTTTCGATTTTGGTTACATTATTGTACAAATTAAAGAACGGCAATGTAAATAAAGCACGTAAACAAAGTAAATGACTAAATTAACTATTATTAAGCATAAGAAACAATAAAACGAAGCTACACTGCGTCCTAGGGCATTATAACTAAAAAAACGCGAAAACCGGGAACGCACCGAGCCTAAAACGTGAAAACTTTACAATTTAAGGGCTACGGGTGTAAAACCAATTTTCCTACACTCTAATCGACTAAAAATAATTTTAAAAAAAATCCGGGTATTTTTTCGACTTTTAATTTATTTATTACGAATTAAAAACGAATTTAACTAATTAAATGCTTTAAAAATTGTAAAACTAATCCGAAAATTATGAATTTTTTTGAGAAACTAACTAATAATAATAGGAACACATGTTGTAATACATCAATGATGTTTTGAAGATGGAAATTCTGAGAATTCTGAGAATTTAAAGGAGGAGGCATGTGGGAGCCAGTCACTTCACTCATATTACCTTTCAATTGGGAAATTTGAGCTTTCAAATTTCTGATCGTGTTTTAGTGAGCTTGAATCCGTTCATCACGAGAGTTTATTTCAAAACATGCACCAAACTCAGGAGCATCCGAAGATGTCTTGGCATTTGAAGTTTTAATTCTTTCTTCAAGATGTTGATATTCTAATTGTAAATCAAGATATTCAACTTCTAATTTAGAAAAGTTCCTGACCATGTTATCATGATCATCCCTTTCGATTTTTCCATGCAATTTCGAATTTTTGGTTTCAAGCTCATTGACACGATCTTGTGAGACTTTCAATGCAATCGATAAATCATGAAATTGAGAAGCAGTAATGGAATAATTCGGGACAATATAAAACACATCTTGAGCAATACATCTATAAATCAAATTCTCATTAAGGATGTGAATATTCTTCCTCTCAATCTCATTACTTGTAAGCTCACATTCATATGTTTTAACCTTGTTTTCCATTTCATTAAACATCTTTTTCATTTACTTCCGTGTTTATATCATTTTGAATACTCTCGAATTGTTCTTTAAGTTGTTTAAAGAATGGAATGACCTCAGTTAGATAACATGCTTTAGTTTGCTCAAAACCCCTTTCCTCTTCAGTAATTCCTGTCGGTGTGATTCTCTTCTTACACATTTTCTCAAAATCAACAAATAGTTGGTAAACCACATATAAGCTGATTAAGGTTTTGCTTTGAGTGGGAAGATTTCTAGGTACTAAATGCATTGGTGTATTGGGTGGATATACTGTGGCTGGAGGCAATTTCCTAAGGGGAGGATTCTTTTCAACAAGTTCATCAGATTTTCTCTTTTCCATGTCTAACTTCCAAAACACTTGTTCAGGGGTTAATTGAGTCTGAGGTCTAAACTTAGCTGTGGCTATCCAGTTATCCTTAGTGTAATTGGGAGTTTTAAACGTTATATTATGACTTACACACCAAGGATCTTCTAGTTTCTTTTCCATTTTCTCTCTAGAAGCAATTTCTATTTCTATGTCCTCTTCAGTGTCTTAATATAAGTTGGCTTTTGTTTAGGCTTAAGAATCTCACTACCATCATAAATCACATTATGAGCTGTTTTTGCTTTCTTAAGATACGTAGGATTAGGGTCTTCTACAAGGCCAATACTATGCTTATCACTTAATACTCTATGCTTAGTGATCATGTGAGTAGTCTGAATGGTGTTGCCTTATATGTCCAACTTGTTTTCAAGTTTGTTCTTCAAAGTTTTAAGGTTGGAAAAATCATTTAAAACCTTTGATTCCTTTGCATTGAACTCCTGCTTAAGCACTTTTGTATTTTCTTGAAGTTCTTGCTTTCGCTTAATAGTTTTATTAAGTTTCTCTTGTAAGGAATTTAACTCTTGTTTTAATGTTTCTTCCATTAAATTACTTTTCCTGATTAATGTACGCATTTGGCTATCCATTTCCTGCTTACGTGTGGTCAGCTCAAATTTAGCACGCTGTTCATAGATGGCAACTTGATCCTTATAAATATTTAGTTTAGTGGTCATGGAATCATCAGGCACATAATCATTATACTCATCAAACACATATTCATCATTGATGGTAGAAGATGCATCACTTGGTACAACAAGACTTTCATCATCCTTCACATATTGATCATATGGGACAACATTACTATTGCCCATATTTTTAATATTTGGTTCAACGAATTCTATTGATTGTACTTCGTTGGGAACCTTTTGCACATAAACCACATCATATAGTTTTAGTACATCTGATATGATAGATTCCTTGGAGGGACCGGCTTGTTGAGGTGATGATACCATTGGAGAGATATTAGCCATAAAGATGATCTGTGCCGCTGGTTCATCATCAACATCAGAGTCAAAAGCATCACAATCTGCAATTTGGAAGACATTGGGATTGTTCTGTGCCAAATCATGCACCGGTTTTCATCTACATCTACATCATATGTTTGGCATTCCCATCAGCAAGAAACAATAACTCTTCCTCATCCAACACAACTCCATTACCTTGAGCTTGCATCAACATCATCTTATCCGTGAATCACTCTACATTACGGTGGACGTTTTGGCTGAGTGCAGTTCCTAGCAATGTGTCCTTCCCCTCCACAATTGTAGCACTTAATTGGTTTCCCTTGACCCTGAACCATGATCCTTCCTCGGTTTTGATTACCCACATAACCAGCTCCAGCTCCAACATTCCCATAACCAGTTCCAGCTCCTACATTTCCTTGTGCATTATATGTTGGATTCACATTCTGCCTTCCTTGCACGTTCTGAACCACAACCATTCCATTTTTAATAATGACATGATTATGTAGATTAGATGCAGTTCTGAGGTGGTTGTTGGTGTGAGGAAGTAGGTTTCTGTTTTGTTGAACCATTAGGGCCAGTTGGTTTGCAAGGTTTTCAATGAACATGTTAGATGGGTTATATCCTGGGTCTGGTATGGTAATGTGATTATGATCCTGAGTAGGTATGACTTGTGATGCTTTGGTACTTACTCTCACATTAGAAAGAAATGCAGTTGAGTCATTTGAAGAGCTTGCAGCAGCAGTGTTAGATTGTAAATGTCTTTTGGTAGACCTTGAAGTAAGTAAGAAATATCTCAAAGATCAAATGCTCAAATGTAGCACGCTTCTCATGTTGAAGTAAGTAAGCATACAACTGTTCATAGTTGGTGTTCCTCAATCCTTTGTTTAATTTGACAGCAGTAACAAATTTGTGCCATTCAGGGTTCATGTTGTTTACGAACTTGGAATTGAGTTGGATATTTGGCATTGTCATATTGATGTTCCTTATATCATTCATAAGTTTGTGAAACCTCACATGATACTCAATAACACTTTCCACGGGTTCATCTTAAAGTTCTCAAAGTCATCATAAAGTCGTGACTCTCATCTTCCTTAGTCGATTCGAACTAGAGAGAAGCATCTTGACATTATCGCATCGCCTTGGCCTCAATATTATGATTGATCGACTTGTAAATGTCTTTTGGTAGACCTTGAAGTAACGATGTTTGAGGCTCTAATGTCGAGCATCAAATCTTTTTTTCTCCTTCTCATCAAGATCATCATCGTCCTTTGTCTATCTAAACCCAAGACGACGGTTCCATCAGCTGCAATTTCAAGAACATCTCTGGTAGTTCCGATTTGGAATGGTCCTTAATCAATTGACTTAATGATGTTACGACCATTCTCTATGCCCAAGCAGTACAGTCTGATTCTCTATGCCCAAGAGTCATAATCAGTTCTATCAAGCATAGGGGGACGAGTATCGGACCCTGCAGCTTGAACGTCATCAGCAACGAAAGAGGTGATTGTAGACATGATTCCTAAGTACATGGGGATTTTACTACTCTTTGATTAAACCGGGAAATAGATTCTTTCACGGGATTTTACTAAATCAAGAGAAAACCGTAAAACTTAACACAACAGAAATGACAAATCTCAAGTGACAAATCGCAGTGAATCAAGTCGCATGCAACAAATCGCACTAACAAATCACACGATTACCAAACCGCAACAATCAACTCGCAGGATTACCAAACCGCAACAGTCAAATCGTAGGATTACCAAACCGCAGCAGTCAAATTGCAGGATTACCAAACCGCAACAATCAAATTGCAGGATTAACAAACTACAGCAATCAAATCGCAGGATTACAAACCGCAGCAATCAAATCTCACCTTTTATCAAACCGCAAGGGACAAATCGCACCTTTTGACAACTGATAACGGTACACGCGTCGTTCGGGGTCAAAGGAACTTCCTTTTCGTTGAGCAAGTTTTTCAACACCCTAGGCAGTGAACCTAATCGTTGTAGTGTAGTATTAGGGTAAGCCACGGGAATTGATTTCGTTCTCTAGGGGAATAGGAATGCTAGTGAGAAGTTACTACGCTAAGGTTGGGTGAGGAAGATGATGAGTGTGTAAATACTCATCATTTTGGTTAAATATGAGAACCGAAAGCGGTCAAAAACACTCAAATGCATCAAAATATCTCAAAATTGTGTTTTACATGTTTGGATGCAAAATATCGAAAACAAACGAAAAACGAACAAAATTTGCATAATTGGCGTTTCGATCCCTCAAGTTTCAAAAATGGCAAATTTAGTCCTGTAATTTCAAAAGTTGTGAATTCACCTGGACATTTTAAAATTTGAAAATGAACATTTTAGTCCTTTGGTAATTCAAATTTGTCAAATTTGGTCCTTTTGAGAATATTTTGGAAAATTACGAGTTTGGTCCTCGGGGTTTCAATTTGTGGCAAACATGGTCCTTTAATATTAGAGAATTGCACTTTGGTCCTTGGAATATGGGATATTGACAAACAGCCCTTGGATTACCTTTGCGAATTTACATCCGTGGTCCTCAAAAATCGGTTTGGCAACTTTAATCCCTAAACTATAACTTGGGTTAATTACACATCCTAAATCCTAAACTAATAACCAACCCAAGCCTACCCCAAGCCCAATCCCTTACCCGGTCCAAACCCATGACCCGACCAAACCCAGTGTTTAAACAAAAACAACCCGCCCCCTACACTCCCTGTCCTCCCCGACAATTTTGTCTGCAACCCATCCCCCCTCCTCAAACCTATCAACCCACTCTACTACACCCTTTGTCTCCCCCCTCCTCACCAACCTCTCAATGCATTTAATGCAAAGCCTCTCCCTGTCTCTAATATCGAAACCAAAGTTCCCGCCAAATCCACTCTACGGCCAAGATGGCTCAATAGGCATCCAACGGTTGATATTTATGCTGGGATCCACTCAAAAAAGGGAGAGATAGATTTTGGAGCATATAAGGAAGCAGAAGTGGCAAGAGAGTGTAGTAGTTAGTTAGTTTCATCTAAATGTATGTCGTTTTTTTTACTTATCTTGTCTTAACAAGTTTTCAATTGTATTCTCTAATTAATTTGTATCAAACAAAGTTGTTTAAGTGTATTGCAATTAATATCAAGTTTCAATTTAAGCTTTTGTTTACATTTGATATCTTGTCTCAACTGTTGAAATTTTCCAAATTAAAATCATTTTATAAGCTTTAGTTCTGTTTGTTTAAGTTCTCATAAGCTTCACAAAGCTTATGTGAGCTTGTTTAGTGTTCAATGTGTTCGATTCCAGTTTTACATAAAAAGTCAACAAAAGTCAAAATAAGTCAAAGTTCATAGTCAACTCGGTTTGGATAAATTCGATTTCAAGGTGTTGAAAAGTTAAGTTTAGTGTTATTTTGAGCATTTCAATCTGTCTCGGTTTCATTTCATCAAGTTTTAAAGTTTACTTGCTAATTGGCAACATAAAGGGGTGTTTGGATTTAAAAAGTAAAGGTAATCTGAATGTGATTTATACATGGATTAGTTGTGAATAATGGAGCATTTGCCTTTTAGAAGCTTTGCTGAGATTTGCAAGTAAGTTTGTTTGTCCTGTGCATCTGATGTATTCATCAGTTTGATGTAAGTTTCATATGCAGTTTAGTAGATTAAGATTTAGTATAGAATTTAGTTTGAATTGATAACTGATAGAACAGTTTAGTCATTAAGATTCTAGTGTAGTTTGAAATTTTGAATTCTCTCAAGCTTTTAGTGTTCCCATTCTGTCTTTTGACTTGAAATCCACATTTGTACATTGGGTGTTAGTCTGCTTCTGCTGAGAATTTTCATATCTGTCTCTGTCTCATCAGTTAGTAGGCTAGCTGATTTAGGTTTATCTCTTCAATATTATTGCTGAACATTAGCTTCATTAGGTAGCTTAGGGCCTAGATTTCATTCAATTTCATTTAGATAGATCCTTATAGCTTATTCCCTTTAGCTTATTGCTCTGCACATTTCCAACAGGTCTGCACATCGTGACCTCCCGTCCATTTAAGCGATTTTGTTTGATTTATAAATTCCTCATTAATAGTCCATATAAAGTTGTAAACTTGGATAAATGATCTCGGTTGGTGGTCTTGAGGACCACACTTTTAGTTTTACTCTAGCTTAGTGAATAAGTTGTTGCATCGACTAAACATAGGGTCGAACACATTTCTTGCATCGATTAGCTTCATAGCCATTTTGTTTTGTTCTCTATTTCTTCAATAAAGGACTTCATTAGCTGTAATTTGGTACAAATAGTCTTTGCTAGGTTGTGTTGAGATTTCCACCTTTTGTTTTCCTGTTAGTTTATTGAATAAGCAGTGCTAGTGCTAGAAAGAAGGGACCTAAATCACTGTTTTGCTTAAATATCAGTTTAGCTTAATCATTGTATTCTGCTTATGTAGGTGTTAGGAGTAGGTGAATATAGTTGCCTCAGAGTAGTTTTAGTATAATGTAGCTCATGTTATCAGTTGGTTCACTGAAGTGCTTATTTGCCTTATTTGAAGTGCTTATTTCCTTCCAGGTTATAGCATGACCCTCATAATCTCCACATAGGCCCTTGTTTTTATATTTTATTAGCTTTAGTATAATATTTTAGGATTTCCTGAATTTTTCATAATTTTTGATCTTGTTTGCTATTTTCTAGATTAAATTCGGTTTTAATCATTTTAAAATAGCTTTTATTGCAATTAATTGAGAAAAGTTCCAAAAATAATTTTCAATTTTCTCAGTTTAAGATAAATATAAAAGCATAAAAGATTTTTCCTTATTTTTCTACTTTTATTTGGTATTTTCACCATTTTAATTAGATTTAAATAGTATTAAATTCATAGAAAATAGGAAATTAATCTGAAAATTACAAAATAGTTTTGAAAATTCTAGTTTGATATTTTAGACTTTTTCATTTCATAAGTTTATTTTTCTAGCTTTGTTTCCTCATTTCTTGTATTTTAGATTAATATTTAATAGTTAAAAATAGTTTTAATTAGAAAAATAGTTATAAAATAATTTTCTTTTTCTAAAAGTTTCTTATATCATTAGGTTTGTAAAATGTATTTTTCATATTTTTGGACTTTTATCTCTTAGGTTTCACTTTTTATTTTTGTGCGTTTTATTTTAATTTAAGCGTAAGTTTTAGTTTTAAGATTTAAGCGTTCATCAATTGTAAAAATAGTGATAGCGTTTATTTAATAGATTTTATCTTTTAAATTCCTTTAATTTTCATTTTATCCCTTGTAGTTTATGTCCTTTTTCCGTAGTTATAATAATTCCAAATTCTCTTTTCCGTCTAAATCTCCCGATCACTATATCGTGAGGTGATCCATTCTGACTCATTTGGGACATAACGACCGGGAGACCCTATACTCCTCGGATCTTCATTGATTTCGTCTTGAAGTGTTTTAAGTTTTCTTACGCTTGCGTGAGAGAACTTAGCGGTTTCTTGCGATCAAATTTTCAAGCGCCCATTGCCGGGTTGTCTTTGATAATCTTACGTTTAGAAGATTAGTGATTTGGATATTCACTCTTTGTTCATACCATCCATACAGATATGTTTTCTTATCCAAAAATCCAAAAATATTCTTCTCATTCCTCTTATTCGTTGATTCTATTTCTCTTACCTCTTTTGTCAGTATAATTCTATTCTTCGTATCCTCTCAACCATTTGATTCTCCTCTTATCCTCTATATGTTTAACTCTAATGGCGGACATGCGTGCGATGTTAGAAATGCTCCAAGTACCACGAGGGTTCTGAAGATGCTATCGTTGTGCGGAGATTCCTTAGAAAATTTTGAGATACAAACCGGTTTAATTCAACTAATTATGTCAAATCCATTCTATGGTTTGAAAGGAACGATCCCTATGCTCACATCCGATGGTTTGATAAGTTAATTTCATTGTCAAATATAAGGATGTTCCTCGTGACACAATTAAGTTGATGTTATTCTCATTTTCTCTCGAGGGGTAGCCGGAATTGGCTCGATAAAGAACCCCTCGATCGATCACTACTTGGGAGGATCTCGTTTCAAAATTTGTAAATCGTTTCTTTCCTTATTCTAAAACGATAAATCTTAAAACGAAATTACAAACTTCAAAGACGTGTTAATGAAAGTTTTGGTGAGGCATGGGAAAGATTCAAAGATCTCCTATGGAAATGCCCACATCATGGTTTCTCGGAATTACTCGGATCGATATATTCTACAATGCTTTAATGCAAACCGATCAAGATTCACTCAATACGCCGCCGGTGGCAATATCTTATATCGTGCCCGAGGGATATATTGACTATCATCGAGAACAAATCGAAAGTTCAGACATCAAGAAACAAACCGATTGAGATGGTCGAGCTTCTGATGATATTCGATGCATGAAGCAAAAATCGAGCCCGTTGATTCCGTTATCGAAAGATGTGATATTTGTGGTGGTCCCCATCCTTTTACGATTGTCAAGCCACCGATGACGAGGTTTATAATGCTACACCAGCCCAATATCGCAAGACTTTCATTTTCGATGATGAAGAGGATTCCATTCGAGATGAGAGAATATTATGCGAGTTTGTCGGATACAACCACTCCGTTCTAAGCCTTCCATTTCCGACTCTTCCCCTTCACTCACACCGGTTGAGAGAAGTGACGTCGTTTTAGAAGAGTTCGATGATCATATTTCAACAAACGTTGTTGAACCCGTTGACTCTCTCATAATGGGGGACGAGCCTCTTAGCACTATTCCAGAAATGGAATCGTCTAGTGTTGAGAGCCTTGTCCCAATCCCAAGTGAGTCCGAGGTTATCTCCGGTAATATGTGTGATGAGCCTCTTAATGATGATTCTTCTCCTCCTCTTGACATTCCATATGATCATGTCGAGATGTTCTCCGATTCTGATAACGATTGTACTTCGTTTGACGATTCTTTATCCTATGGAGACATCGATTATGTCGAGGAGTTACCTTCGAGCTAGTTAGCTTAGAAGAGTGAAGATCGATGATCCGAAATTTAGGACGAGATACTCGTGAGCAATTGTTCAATATAAATCTCCTCGTTTCTAAGATCGAATCATTACGTGCTAAGTCGACTTCATCTCCTATCCCGTTGTGGATAGTGACTCTACATTGGACAAGCCCGAGCTTGAGGCTTTTTCCAATGATTCTCTTCATGAAGAGTTCTCCGTGAACTCTCTCATGACATATCTCCTCCGGAATATGATCATTTCTATTTTGATCTTGAGGATGATATTGACTTGGAGGAAGGTGTACTCTATCATAAGAGTTTGCTTATTGATGATACTACCCTCACCCTTCCTCCCGATATGTCTACATTTGAGGATGACGAATGGATCCTAATTGTTATAAACATCTTTCTTCCATTCCTCACTTATGATGTGACTTCTTCTCTTCTTCACTCCTTCGGGAATGAAGACACTATCTTTGACCCGGCATTTTCATTTATCATTTCGAGCGGTTCTATGTATATCTCATCGGTGTGGAACTTTCACGTGCTTCAAATGTTTGTCGAACATCACGAATGAAAGTCCGATGGAGATTGTTTCTTCCACTTTGCTTCCCATGAACAAATGAATGCGGGTCGAGTCAAGCTAGCGACTGAAATCAAAACGAGAGACACACCATATGGGTTTTCACCCATATTTCGACTTCTTACCCCTTTCTACCACTAAGTGTGGGGTGATGCCCACATGTTTAAAAAAAAAAAAAAAAAAAAAAAAAATCTTCTTTCTAAATAATGGCCTTAGTATTTCCCTTTCACGTTCTTTGTTTCGGCATAACCGCGGTACTTTGAATATTGAGGGCAATATTCATTTCTAAGTGTGGGGATTCTCACTAATTTTATCATATAATTATACCAATTCCCGTTTTGGCCAAAATTTTTTTTGGAGTAAGTGTTTACACTTTCTCATTTGGTTATCGATCCGCCATATACGTAAGACAAAAGGATTAGCTAATCCAGAGCAAACGGCTCTTGGTAAAGATATCTCAAATCCGTTTATATGGCTTGCAATTTGCCCAAAATTGTATGGTTCTCAACTCACCATATCCTAAAAAGTGAAGAGTTGGCTAGCCCGCAAGATTATGGCTTGTGGTAAAGGCGATGGAAAAACCATAATTGGTAATCGACTCACCAAAGATAATATTGATAATTTATCTAAGAGTTGGCTAGTCCGAAAGGTACGGCACGGTAAAGACAAAATCAAATCCGTTGAAAAGTCGGTGGTTTGCTCAAAATCACATGGTTATCGGTGTACCATGGTTCTTACTTGAACTAAAACATTTGGCTACTCGAGTAATGGCTTTTGGTAAAGAGATTCAAATCCATTAAGTTTTCTCAAAAGATTGCTAGGGACTAGCAATAGTTTAGTAATGGGATTGATGAGTGTGTAAATACTCATCATTTTGGTTAAATATGAGCTGCAAGCGATCAAAAACACTCCAAATGCATCAAAATATCTCAAAATTGTGTTTTACATGTTTCGGATGCAAAATATCGAAAACAAACGAAAAACGAACAAAATTTGCATAATTGGCGTTCAGTCCCTCAAGTTTCAAAAATGGCAAATTTAGTCCTGTAATTTCAAAAGTTGATGAATTCACCTGGACATTTTAAAATTTGAAAATGAACATTTTAGTCCTTTGGTAATTCAAATTTGTCAAATTTGGTCCTTTTGAGAATATTTTGGAAAATTACGAGTTTGGTCTCGGGGTTTCAATTTGTGGCAAACATGGTCCTTTAATATTAGAGAATTGCACTTTGGTCCTTGGAATATGGGATATTGACAAAACAGGCCCTTGGATTACCTTTGCGAATTTACATCCGTGGTCCTCAAAAATCGGTTTGGCAACTTTAATCCCTAAACTATAACTTGGGTTAATTACATCCTAAATCCTAAACTAATAACCAACCCAAGCCTACCCCAAGCCCAATCCCTCACAGGTCCAAACCCATGACCCGACCAAACCAAGTGTTTAAACAAAACAACCCGCCCCTACACTCCCCTGCCCTCCCGACAATTTTGTCTGCAACCCATCCCTCCTCAAACCTATCAACCCACTCTACTACACCTTTGTCTCCCCCTCCTCACCAACCTCTCAATGCATTTAATGCAAAGCCTCTCCCATCTCTAATATCAAAACCAAAGTTCCCATGAATCCACTCTACGGCCAAGATGGCTCAATAGGCATCAACGGTTGATATTTATCTTTGGGATCCACTCAAAAAGGAGAGATAGATTTTGGAGCATATAAGGAAGCAGAAGTGGCAAGAGAGTGTAGTAGTTAGTTAGTTTCATCTAAATGTATGTCGTTTTTTTTACTTATCTTGTCTTAACAAGTTTTCAATTGTATTCTCTAATTAATTTGTATCAAACAAAGTTGTTTAAGTGTATTGCAATTAATATCAAGTTTCAATTTAAGCTTTTGTTTACATTTGATATCTTGTCTCAACTGTTGAAATTTTCCAAATTAAAATCTGTTTTATAAGCTTTAGTTCCTGTTTGTTTAAGTTCTCATAAGCTTCACAAAGCTTATGTGAGCTTGTTTAGTGTTTCAATGTGTTCAATTCCCAGTTTTACATAAAAAGTCAACAAAAGTCAAAATAAGTCAAAGTTCATAGTCAACTCAGTTTTGGATAAATTCTGATTTCAAGGTGTTGAAAAGTTAAGTTTAGTGTTATTTTGAGCATTTCAATTCATCTCGTTTCATTTCATCAAGTTTTAAAGTTTACTTGCTAATTGGCAACATAAAGGGTGTTTGGATTTAAAAAGTAAAGGTAATCAATGTGATTTATACATGGATTAGTTGTGAATAATGGAGCATTTGCCTTTTAGAAGCTTTCTTGAGATTTGCAAGTAAGTTTGTTTGTCTGTGCATCGATGTATTCATCGGTTTGATGTAAGTTTCATATGCGAGTTTAGTAGATTAAGATTTAGTATAGAATTTAGTTTGAATTGATAAGCGATAGAACGGTTTAGTCATTAAGATTCTAGTGTAGTTTGAAATTTTGAATTCTCTCAAGCTTTTAGTGTTCCCATTCGTCTTTTGACTTGAAATCCACATTTGTACATTGGGTGTTAGTGCCTTCTCACGAGAATTTTCATATCTCTCATCTCATCGGTTAGTAGGCTAGGCGATTTAGGTTTATCTCTTCAATATTATTCTTTGAACATTAGCTTCATTAGGTAGCTTAGGGCCTAGATTTCATTCAATTTCATTTAGATAGATCCTTATAGCTTATTCCTTTAGCTTATTGCTCGCACATTTCCAACAGTCTGCGCACGTGACCTCACATCCATTTAAGCGATTTTGTTTGATTTATAAATTCCTCATTAATAGTCCATATAAGCTGTAAACTTGGATAAATGATCTCTGGTTGGTGGTCTTGAGGACCACACTTTTGGTTTTTACTCTAGCTTAGTGAATAAGCTGTTGCATCAGCTTAAACATAGGGTCAGAACCTGTTTGCTGCATCAGTTAGCTTCATAGCCATTTTGTTTTGTTCTCTATTTCTTCAATAAAGGACTTCATTAGCTGTAATTTGGTACAAATAGTCTTTGCTAGGTTGTGTTGAGATTTCCACCTTTTGTTTTCCTGTTAGTTTATTGAATAAGCAGTGCTAGTGCTAGAAAGAAGGGACCTAAATCACTGTTTTGCTTAAATATCGGTTTAGCTTAATCATTGTATTACCTTATGTAGGTGTTAGGAGTAGGTGAATATAGTTGCCTCGAGTAGTTTTAGTATAATGTAGCTCATGTTATCAGTTGGTTCTTGAAGTGCTTATTTGCCTTATTTGAAGTCTTATTTCCTTCCAGTTTATAGCAGCCCTCATAATCTCCACATAGGCCCTTGTTTTATATTTTTATTAGCTTTAGTATAATATTTTAGGATTTCCCTGAATTTTTCATAATTTTTGGATACTGTTTGCTATTTTTCTAGATTAAATTCAGTTTTTAATCATTTTAAAATAGCTTTTATTGCAATTAATTGAGAAAAAGTTCCAAAAAATAATTTTTCAATTTTCTCAGTTTAAGATAAATATAAAAAGCATAAAAAAGATTTTTCCTTATTTTTCTACTTTTATTTGGTATTTTTCACCATTTTAATTAGATTTAAATAGTATTAAATTCATAGAAAATAGGAAATTAATCTGAAAATTACAAAAATAGTTTTGAAAATTCTAGTTTGATATTTTAGACTTTTTCATTTCATAAGTTTATTTTTCTAGCTTTGTTTCCTCATTTCTTGTATTTTAGATTAATATTTAATAGTTAAAAATAGTTTTTAATTAGAAAAATAGTTATAAAAATAATTTTCTTTTTCTAAAAAGTTTCTTATATCATTAGGTTTGTAAAAATGTATTTTTCATATTTTTTGGACTTTTATCTCTTAGGTTTCACTTTTTATTTTGTACGTTTACGTATTTTAATTTAAACGTAAGTTTTTAGTTTTAAGATTTAAACGTTCATCAATTGTAAAAATAGTGATAGCGTTTATTTAATAGATTTTATCTTTTTAAATTCCTTTAATTTTCATTTTATCCCTTGTAGTTTATGTCCTTTTCCGTAGTTATAATAATTCCAAATTCTCTTTTCCGTCGAATCTCCCGATCACTATCATTGAGGTGATCCATTACCTGACTCATTTGGGACATAACGACCGGGAGACCTATACTCCTCGGATCTTCATTGATTTCGTCTTTGAAGCTGTTTTAAGTTTTCTTACGCTTGCGTGAGAGAACTTAATGAGTTTCTTGCGCATCGTAAGATTTATTTTTTAATCTTTTTTATGTTTTAGGAAATAGAAAGGTCTGAATCTCGGGGTATTGGATTTAAGGGTTGGTATTTCTACCGATTACTCTATTCGTCTAATTATCTAATCTAAGGTGTATATAGTCTATGTCTAATTATTGTGTGCTCGTATGATGATTTAAAGATGTGTTTACTTAGGTTTTATTACTCCTTAATTATCTCCTATTGATGGTTGAATTGTCACGTCCTTATTCTTAATCGCTTTGTGTGTCTAAGGTCGTAGGGTATGCGTTTATCCTTAACTCTTTGAAACTACCAAAGGTTATTGCCTACAAAATCTCTAGGATTTATAAACTTAACACTAAGATACTCTTCGGATGGTTTAGCCTACAATGACTCTAGGTACTATAAGCTAAGGTTCAACAAAGATTAATCAAGCATTAACTACACAACGGATGACCTATCGCAATACTAGATCATTAACAATTAAGACAAGAGACAACCAATCAATATTCAATAACTAAGTTTCATATTCCCTAAGCAAACACACAAGTAAATTAGCCGGACATGGGTTAACAAGTAAATTATCATTAACAATTAAGATAAGAGACAACGGATGACCTATCGTGTCGTTAGTCTTCGGCGGCGTCACCTTATGCTTGTGGCCGTCCCTTCGATCTCGGCGTCGTGCGGATCAAATCTAGACCGTATGAGTCATGACGCCCTACTCTTTTTAAACACAAGCCGTCACTTGTAAATGAGCAATTTAGCTCTTGAGAGTCACAAAAGTTGTCCGACGGCGTCGCGAGATAACACAGCCAGCGTCACCTTACATTCCGGCATCACGAGTGTCTCGAATCTTGACTTTGGCCATTTTATTCTTATATTCGCACCTTTTCGTCCGAATAAGTGTCATTCCAGCATTTTGCCTTCAAGATACCTAAAAAGTGAAAAGGAACGATATTAAGTAATAACGGATACAAAAGTGATCAAATAAAGGCTTAAACGACCCTAAAAAGGTACATTTTAAAACCTTATCAAATATCCCTACACTTGGTATTTGCTTGTCCTCAAGCAAATGTGCTTTTTAGCCAATCAATTTATAAGTTAGAGGTCATGAAGCATTAGTTTAGAGCGATTCACAACACATACAAGCCCATAAAAGTCATAACAAGCTCGGAATTACATACTAGCACCTCACATGGGGTGTTTGGATACTCGCATCTCTCGGTGTATATGAAATATAACAAGTTAGAAATGGAAGATAAACACTCATTAACCGGTCCTAGTACATAGATTACCATATGCTTGAGACTAGATCAAACCTCCATCGCTTTGGCGTAAGCACCTAGGAAAGACTATCCAAGAGGTCTTTTAAAGGGTTGTAATGTTAGGCTTACGGTAGGGAAACAAAGGGTTTGGTGGGATAGGCGATTTAGTGGTGGCAAGTCAAAAATCTTTATGTTACAAGCATGCGAAGAATGGCGTTGCTAAGCCATGACTCGACACTCTAGACTCTAGATAACTGAAAT
Source organism: Chrysanthemum lavandulifolium (assembly GCA_022545495.1). NCBI lineage: Eukaryota > Viridiplantae > Streptophyta > Magnoliopsida > Asterales > Asteraceae > Chrysanthemum > Chrysanthemum lavandulifolium. The sequence continues at coordinate 179,119,882 of CM040245.1, read as the reverse complement.
AAATAAACATGAATTTAAAGATAGATGTAGGATGGTAGCCGTTTTTTTTTTTTTTTTTTTTTTTTTTCAACACTCTATTTTTTCTCTTTTCTATTTTTTTTCGATTTTTTTCATACACTTTTACTCTACCATCCTCTACGATAACATCAAAATGATAGGGTTTATAGGCACATCCCTACACTTGAGTTTTATTACTCTAACACTAATATGACCCGAATTGAAAAGATCAAAACACTTGGAGTACATTATTATGCAAATAAAGGAATTTGAATTTAACGTTCCTTCCGTCATCTCATAAAGTTTAACTTTTCCCATGAGTCCCAATCGTCCCAAAACTGTGTACAAAGGATATGACTATACTTAGCAACTTATGCAAGCAACTAGATAATTGAACTAAGGGTTTAGTGTGATAACAATAATGCACTAAAAGTGAGTGCATACAAGGTAGGCTAAGGCGATTTGGGTGTACATTTGGGGTGGGGTGTAAACAATGCTCTTCATTGATATTTCGAAAAACCGAAACATCACGAGAACCGCGAAAAGGATAGGCTCTGAGGGGTTAACTACGGTTATCGTGTACTAAAAATGAGTACAACGCAAAGGTGTGGGGGAATTACTCAACCGTTGTGGAAGAAGTAATGATATTATGGGTATCAAACAAGGGTTATCCTAATGCCTCTTATCATTTAGTTATTCCTAACTACACAAGTGTAGTCTTACTAGCGATAGGGATGCATCACAAAACAAGTTCTAGAATCTATTACACTACCGGTTCACACTCTAAGCATTAAAGATGAATGCTTTAATTCCTACTAATCTAAGGGTGATCCTCACATTTTTGGTGGAATTTAAGTGGTAAAAGGTTTTTGTGCTAGTCATATACCTTCCTATCCATGAGACGCTTTATTAAGACTAATGGCCCACTCCTTGTCATGAAAAATTGAAAATTTGGTGCCAAAATTACCCTAACCGACATTTTCTCATGGTTTATTACGCAAATGCAATTGGACAAAGCAAATAATCAAGGATAAGCATAGTTTCAAAGTTCCGTTTATTTTCCTCCACACTTAAACCGAACATTGTCCCCAATGTTCCCGAAAATATGAAAGTTATGATAATGGAAGGTAATAAAGATGAAAGAAACTAATATTCCACGATTAGCTCGGTAGGATCCGTGTAAAGTGGTGGTTACATCTTTCTTCAAGAAGAACATTTGCGTGAAAAGCTCCTTCTCATCTAATGTATCTTCTTCTTGGTAAATTAAACTGCACACTTGAAGAAAACAAACGAAACCTTCACGTAAAATCGGCGGTAATAATATATATAGGACTCTACTAAACTAGGATATAATGCTTGTGGAATGGATGTTTGCAATTTACGGAAAATTAAGACACAGAAAATTCCAAAATTTATAAGTAGCTCGAAAGCGAGAAAAGTAATCGATTGTTTTGCTCCTTCACGGCGCGTCGGTTGCGATCTGACGCCGTCGGTTATCCCGACAAAAAGCGGTGCGATTTTCGGAAAAATTCGGAAAGTTTACATCTTTAGAATCGGAAAAATTCACGCAAAACATCCATTATGACTCGATACAAGCATTTGACTCGAACAAACACACATGTATCTTTTAATTAATTGTAATTCTCATGTTTACGTTTCTTTTAAAACGTGTGTAATCCTCCCTACACTTATCCCTTATGTAAAATACCTTTATATGTAATTAAGATGAGGTTAAAGACAAAATAAAGCATTTTTAAAAATTTAAACATGAGAATAAACAATCAATAAAAGATACACGACACAAACAAACAAGATAATCCATCCACACAAGTTATAGATAAACCATACCAAATCCAAATACACATCATACAAATTGTTTAAAGTTCACCACACGGTCAAGATAACCTAAATTATTACATGCCCGAATTAAATTGTCTCAACAACCAAGCATACAAATCCATAAACCATCCATAAACAAATACATAAGTCATCGGGAGGAGGTCCATAATGGTAGTCATAACCGGGGAGATGGCCTAAATACCGTAGGCGGGTAATCATCCTCCATACGGAAATGGATCGTCTGCGGTGTGGGTCGGCCGATCACGCATGGACGGATCTTGCATCTGTCGGCGGTATGATCATAGGTCCGGCCGACCTCCGATCTGCTGTGCCATCCGGTGTCCATGTGGCCCATCCACGCTCCTCGTAAGCTCGCCAATCTCCTTTGGACATGTGCCGGTAGGCGTCGTCGGAGCTTCCTGCTCCATCCCTATTTGGTGTCTTTGGCATCTGCGGCTAGTCATCATCATCACCACCAACCTGAGCATCGGGTTGAGCATGGAACCATGCATAGCCTCTACCATAATCCATGATGACATCCATAGCTCTTAGGGACTTAGCTTTGACGACCCTTGGTGTTGCCTCCACATTAAGGTATGCGGGTACCTCTCCAGCTAAAATGCCAAAGGACTGGGCTAACCTGGTAATAAACATGCCTCCATACACCTTATCCTCAAACCTCATCCCACTAGCAGTCCTCAAGTAATCGGCCAACCAAAATGGGATGTTACAGTACACACCTCGGCCAACATGCGGTAGAGATAGAATAGATGCGGTAAAGTAACACGGTGACTCGTGCTCTGGCGCCTGTGATGGAGAAAGTGAGGCAGCGATGCACGAGCCTAATCCGTGGATCCGGATCGAGATGCGAGTACTCCCGGTAATGTACTCCCGTTAGCTATTGTGTTCGAGCTGAATACCCAACATGTCGTCCCTATGGGTAATCCCGGCTACCAATCTAGCCCTAAAACATCGCCTCTCGGCATTCCAAAGTGAGATACAATCCCAATCTCCATCCAAAATCAAGTACCGACATAGCCCTCCATTCTCCACCTAACCTAAATCGGACCCCGAAACTCAATGTTATCTCGACATGAATTGATATCCATCGGATAAGATGCATGAAATTCACGCACCAACTCACCATACACGGGCTCACGCATCCTAAATGACCTTTCCCACCGGGATTAGTGAACTTGTCCTCTAAAAGCTGTTTGAGAACTCTCTAGCGGATCATGCTCCTCAAGAAACCCCAGGTCCACAACAGCCCCGAATCAATAGTTTGATGAAGCAAATCATTTAACGAGTTTGGCATCCTTCCTCGACAAATACTCCCCACTCAGCAATCGTGTCAACTATGTTTTCCTGGGCACCAGAAGACTGTCCCATAGTTCTCTTCGTTCTTCTGCTCATCTGAAACAGAAAATCAAATAGATGGGGAACTAATGAGTAATATTCGTGATGCTAAGGAAGACGTCATATGGTTTCGACGGCGTCACAGCGTAAACCTGACGCCGTCACCCCGACCAGATTTTAAATCCGACATTTGCGAGAGAAAAATCCAGGTTTTAACCATAACCCTTGACCCAAACACCCTTGTTGCAGCAACAATGGGAAATTGGCTAGGTGGTTTTAGTTCCTAAGCCATCAAGGCTTCTCGCAAAGTTAATCCCATATGATAACACTACCATTCGCCTAATCTTAAGCCTAACATAGGCGAAATTTAGCATAAATTAAACCAATTAGGGGTTTTCGGATTAAAAAGGGAAAATCAAAATTGAACATGAAATCGAGCAATTGACTAGACAAAGATCAATGCATACTACTTACCTTGTGGAGATTGACGTGGCAAAATAGTGGATTTGATGTGGAGAAAGCGTGGTGGTGTGGTGTGGGGTGGATAAAATGTGTAGGGTAAAGAATGAAAGGATGGGGATGTATTTATCCGTCACGATGCGGTTAGCGGACGGGTCACACTTTTGTGTGTGACGCCACACCCATTTTTTAATTGAAAAGAAAATGGTTTTGTTAATCCGCCGGATCAAAAATCTGATTACTATTTTTAACAAAGATTTTGGTTTTTATTATGAGACTAATTTTATCAATCCACCAATAATCTCCACGACGGTAAGTAATGCATATGTCAAATTGTCTTTCAATTGTGATCCTAGAAATTCCGAAGTATTTGGGGTGAGGGTTCTTTGACCCTGGTTTAAAACCGAAAGAACTTTTCCTAAAATTGGGAAAGTTGGGAAGTGACACGTGCACCATTCCAATAAATATGTTCCTAGGGAACAAGCGGGGAGTGTTGAGACAGGAATTTAAATAAGGATGTGACTCCTTGGGGGATTTTGTCTTGCTTAATGGAATTAGAGAGGCTCTGGGAGTCATCCCAATGTGTTCCGGTATCGCATATACCTTTTCTATCTTTTTAGGTATATTGTTCTTTGCGATTTCTTCACGTATTTCCAGCATGAAGTTGTCAGCTAGTCCCAAGAAAATGTCGTGAGTGTTTCGCATTTGAACTTCGATGCGTTTTATTTCCTTTTCTTGCTTGTGGACAAATGTCAACATTATGTCCTCGAATTCATCTTGCCGGGACTTTCTTGGGACCAAAAATTCCTTGACCGTATTCACATGCTTATTAGCATGAGTAGTTACTTCCATTAACGCATTCACTTGCGCCTCCATACTCATAATTGCTTGTGCTCGGGAAGTTGTCCCCGTTCTCCTAGACTACTGGAATTTCCCAACCTTCTTCATATTGAGCTAGATCTTCAATGACCTCCCAACATGCTTGGGTTTGAGGTTACTTAGCCTTCCACCGCGGCATAATCAAAGGTTCGTGGGAGGAGGGGTTGGCGTGATCATAGAAGAGTTGGACTTGAAGCCAAAGATCAATGCCGTGATGAGGACTTTATGGAGTAAGTACTTGAATCGAGTCCATGCTTCGCAGAGATTCACCTTGACATTGTTGGAACATCAAGATATCATTCCTAAGCTTAGTGGTTCTCCCGGTGGGAAAAATTGAGCAAGAAGCGAGAGGTGAGATCATCCCAACTTGAGATGGAGCCCATGGAAGTCGCTCAAGCTAATTACTAGCTTGGTCCCGTAGAGAGAATGGGAAGAGACGCAGACGCGCGTGGTCTCTGAGTAGTAGCATCGAGGTCGATGGAATCGACAATTTAAGGAAATCCTTAAGATGCTAATTGGGATCTTGAACGAAGTCCATGGAATGCACATCTGTTTTGCACCAATCGGATGGTGTCGGATCGTAGGGCCGTAGTTTGGGCTTGGTCGGGAAGCTCAATGGTGTTCCTATAGACTAGGTGGCTTGGTCTCGAGTATTCACCAAGAGTATGGCCTCTTGGCGGGTCATTGGGTGGTAGGTTGATGAATGGTGGTTGGTTATCACCTTCCATGATGAAAAGTGATGGGGTTACGAACAAAGGTCACGAAGAAGGGGGATAGACTACGTGGAAGCTGAAAATTGGAAAAAATTTACTTGATAGGAATCAAGCAAGGAAACCTAAGCGGTAGACTCTAACTAGCTATTCTATTCCCGGCGTGGCGCCAAAACTTGATAACGCACACGCGCGTCGTTCGGGGTCAAAGGAACTTCCTTTTAAATCGAGCAAGTTTTCAACGACCTAGGCGGTGAACCTAATTGTTGTAGTGTAGTATTAGCGTAAGCGAGGGAATTGATATCTTTCTCTGGGGAATAGGAATGCTAGTGAGAAGTTACTACGCTAAGGTTGGGGTTGAGGAAGATTATTTTTACCTTTTTATGTTTTAGGAAATAGAAAGGTACGAATCTCGGGGTATTGGATTTGGGGGTTGGTATTTCTACCGATTACTCTATTCGTCTAATTATCTAATCTAAGATGTATGTAGTCTATGTCTAATTATTGTGTGCTCGTATGATGATTTAAAGATGTGTTTACTTAGGTTTTATTACTCCTTAATTATCTCCTATTGATGGTTGAATTGTAACGTCCTTATTCTTAATCGCGTTGTGTGTCTAAGGTCGTAGGGTATGCGTTTATCCCTAACTCTTTGAAACTACCAAAAGTTATTGCCTACAAAATCTCTAGGATTTATAAACTTAACACTAAGATACTCTTCGGATGGTTTAGCCTAAAATGACTCTAGGTACTATAAGCTAAGGTTCAACAAAGATTAATCAAGCATTAACTACACAACGGATGACATATCGCAATACTAGATCATTAACAATTAAGATAAGAGACAACCAATCAATATTCAATAACTAAGTTTCATATTCCTAGCAAACACACAAGTAAATTAGCGGGACATGGGAAACATGCAAGCATACACACAATTAATTGAAGACATAATTGAATTAATGAGGTAAAACACTTAACTTGATGTAAGATAGGGTATGGAACCCTAAAATCTTGCACAAGATGACCTTGGTTCGGTTTAGGTTTTACTCCAAAAGACTACACACCGAAAACTAAAAATTCGGATTCTATATATAAGATTACAAGTGCGACGGCGTCACCCTTTGATGTGTGGCGTCGTGGTCACCGTTATTAGGGTTTCATCTTGGCCACGTTAGTCTTGCGGCGGCGTGACCTTATGCTTGTGACGCCGTCCCTTCGGTCTCGGCGTCGTCGGATCAAATCTAGGCCGTGCGAGTTGCGGCCTACTCTTTAAAACCTTAAGCCGTCACTTGTAAATGAGCAATTTGGCTCTTGGCCGTCACAAGCGTTGTCCGACGGCGTCGCAGATAACACAGCGCCGTCACCTTTAGTTCAAAGACTGAGTGTATCGAATCTTGACTTTGGCAATTTTCTTCGTATATTCTTGCCTTTTAAATGCGAATAAGTGTCATTCCAGCATTTTGCCTTCAAGATACCTAAAAAGTGAAAAGGGCGATATTAAGTAATAACGGATACGAAAGTGATCAAATAAAGGCTTAAAAGACCCCTAAAAAAGGTACATTTTAAAACCTTATCAACAACTCGCAAGGGGACTATAGTACTCCCACTACTTGTCCTTTTGTCCTCAAACAGCACAAAAAATAACAAGTCGCAGGCAAAATACTAGCAAGTCGCAACAATTTGATCAAACCGCATGCATAAACTACTCAAACCGCAGCGCATACAAAATCAAACCACACAAAACTAAGGTCAAGTCGCTCCCAAAATATCTCAAACCGCAGTCAAGAATTAGTGTACGAGGACCAAATCACACCCAAGAAAACTTAAAAAAACTAAACTTTTCCAATCAAAAACACCACAACCAAGATGAATCTAGCCTTCCAAACCAAAAACTAAACTAATATGATGATCCTAAACACAAAAGTACAATCAAAATCCAAACTTTAACACTAAATTAGATCAAAATGGTGAAAATGTCTCTAAACTCATTCAAACCCAAAACTTATGAAAACCAACTAAGAATCCAAGAACATGTAAAGTAGATGATCAAACCATGGCTCTAGATACCATTTGTAATATATTGGTTTTCATAAACACATAGTCACAAACACGTGAATTGTATGAATGAGGATCTAGAGAGAAAGTGGAGAAATGGGAACTTCTAATGTGAAAAGAAAATATATTATGAAGCTCAACCCTTTGCCTTGCTAGGCAAATGGTATTTATAGTGTCTTACAATATATGCCACCTACGGGCGTGAATCGGGCATACGGTGGGTAAAGACCCGTCCATCCTCCATAGTGTTACTTAACTAACTACCAACTATAACTAAACGACTACGACTACAAGCTTTCTAACGATTACATGTACCTGAGGTAACCGAGTCTTTTACTATCGGATTTTCTAAATCCCAACAGATCCTGATTTAACACGATTTTGGAAATTCTTTTTAAACATTCCCGGACTAGAAATGAGGCTTTTTATTATTATACTAGCAACATAGACAACTTTATTTATAGATCCTCCGTCCTTTAAACAACCTGCACATCAGGCGTCACCGACAGTACTAGGAGTCTTATTTCGACATCGGTTATTTATTATTCACTTTTCATGCCACTTTATTTATTTATACCATTTTTGAATCTTTATATTAATGTCTCACTCCTAATCCCATGTACTTTAGAAATCACGGAACTACGGAATTCCACAACCTCACCGCCTATTTTCGGAATAAAGGATCCAAGAGTCGTTACAATGGAGAGTTCCAAGACCTTAATGCCTTTCAGAATTAAGGGTCCAAGGGCCGGTGTAAGAGGGTAGCCAAGACCTAAACTCTTATTTTTAGAAATGAGGATCCAAGGTGTAATTAACCGCATCCTAAAGCACACGACACTAACACGATCTAAGTATGTACCCCAAGTTTCACCGTCAGGGACCCTCGAGAAACGAATTAAAAATTAAGAATTGTAAAAACCGTGAAACTATATTTATTGAAAATCATTTATTTTGGGTTTATTAATCTTATGGGAGCAAGAAGCCACAATTAAATTTCACGAGCTCTAAAGAGAACCATCTACTCCACGCTTAGCATCAAAACTCATAAATAACTTTATCATTTTTCGATCTCTGCAAATTTAAAATCTCAAATAATGAGATCCGCGAATGCTTAGTCAAATAATTAAGCCATTCATATTTAAAGTCAATTGTGGGAACTTGCAAAATCTTGGCTTTTTCAAGCTAGAATTCGCGTTTTATAGCTCCTTGTACGAGAAACTAGTAGAAGCTTATGATTACATATTTAAGGGAACAAGCTAGGGCTCAACACGCCCGGTCAAGTCAAAATTCTATTCCTACTCTAACCAGTGGAAAGTCAACAAGGTGTCAAAACATATACATTTTTTTTTGAATTTTTCACATTTTTGCATCAATTTTTCCTCATTTTTGACATTTTTGAGGAAAAACGAGGTTGCTAGAGTACACGGCAAAATGCTAGGAAAAAAATATAATCGAAAGATTACCCACCCCAGACTAAAATGAAACATTGTCCTCAATTTTTTAAGGTACGGGTTTTGTTAATACAAATAAACTATAAAAACGTTTATTTATATTTTACGATCTTCTAATGTTTTGTCGATAGCAAAAATAAAATCATTTTAATGAAACAAATAAAATATGTAAAAGGTTTGAGCCAATAGTTTACTAACACACTTATACTAAACATATTAAAACCATATCAAAACATGTTTAGTAAATAAGTTATATAAAACCAAAGACATTTTCATATAAACACTAAACAAGTAATATTGTTACATCTTATAAAAATGCATATGTATAACAACTAGTATTTACATAATATGGAAATGTACATATATACTTTGTATATATTGTAATGGGTAAAAACCAAAGTCCATGACCCATAACCCATTATCCATTGACTAAGTACAATGAACATTGTTGGGTAAAAACCAAAGTCCATAACCCATACCCATGGAGCATGATCCATAACCCATGACCCATTGCATGAAATCATGCATGAATTCATGTTGGGTATTATTCATGATCCATGACCCAAAGTCCATGACCCATGACCCAAGATCCATAACCCAATGTCTAGGTACATTGCATCCGGTTGGTATCCATAATCCATTACCCATAACCCATGGTTCATAACCCATAACCCGTAACCGGTTTGCAACCGAAATCCGGACTAAACTTACCCAATGGCGAATCCCGAGATTGCACTAGCGGATCCTACGGGGAGGATCCGTGGGAACCGTGGGAAAATAAACAATTTTGTCTATAAATAGTGAGCCATTTCTCTCTTGCTCACTACCACTCATACACATACTTTCTCTCAGTATTGTAACATCTCTAACCTCTGATTCAAAGGATCATTCTATGTAGTTTTATGTTTGTGTAATTCTCTAGGTTCCTCTTAAAGGCGAGATCACCACCTCTTGAAGACGTGCAAGCTTAAAGGCGAGATCACCACCACTGAAGTGTATTTTGTTGATAGTTCTTTCCTCCCTCCATAGAAGTGTTGTGTTGAAGGCATTAGTGAAAGGTGCCAAAGGGTCGTGTCGAAGGCATTAGTGAAAGGTGCCAAGGGTGTACATTCGATAAGGTGCATCGATGTATAAGATAGATAGTTTGGGTTAAAGGATATTGATATCCTTCTAGTGTTGTAACAAGGAGTGTGTCTCCTTTGGGGTAGTCTTGTTGTAGTGTAGTGTTGGGTAGTAGTTCCTCCTTTGTAATGGAACTCGGTATCTAGCCTTGTACCGGATAAAGTGTAGGCAACGTTGTGACAGGTGTGGTTCTACCTCGTGGAAGAACTCGGTGTCCAGCCTAGTACCGGATAAAGAGTAGACGACATTGTGAAGGCTTCTCCGCCGGATTAAGGAGCTTGTGTTGTGTAGTGCTTACGAACTCTCGAGTGGGGTACTCGGGGAGTGGAGTAGGGCAAGGAAGGTGTCCTTGTAGCCGAACCACTATAAATACTCATGTCATGGTTTTCTGTTTCTTTACTCTTTATCTTTGTATTACTTACTTATATTCTTATCTACCGTTATCCAACATACATATTAAATAGATTGACTTAAAACGAAGTTTTAATCGGTAAAACTATTCAACCCCCCTTTCTAGTTTTCCACAATTGGTATCAGAGCTTCGTTACCAAGTTTCTTAGAGTATATTGTACTTTAAAAACTTTATACGATCCGTATATGTTTGAAAACTACAAAGAAGGAAATTTTTTAAAACAAAAAATCATGTTTTAGAAACTTTTAAACTTTAAATGTTGGATAGTGATAGATCATTCTAACATTTTCTTTTGAGAATTCTTCATGCTAGGATTTGTTTAAATGACTTTGCTCCATCTAAAGAAAAATGAAGTAAAGACCCAAAGAAGAATCCAAATTAGTTAACTATTATTTGGTTTTACAAAATACAATTAGGTATTTTAAAAGCTTATTAAGAATTTCGCGTCTATAATTTTCAAAAATCATAAAAAGAATATCTAGCAAAGATATGTTCTTCTAACTATAATAATAATTGTTTGTAGATAAATTAATAATATATTCTTCCTAACTATATTAGATAGTATTATAATTTTATTACATATAGTATGGAAAAACTCGTTGACTTAATGCTTATACTTCAATATCACAACTCTCCAAAAAGTTGTTCTTCATATTAAACACATCATCAAGAATAGTATTCTTTGTTGATTTCCATAGATAAAACTACAAACTAGTCATTATACATCTTTACCTCGTAAAGAGAACTTAACTAATCAAAAGTTTTGGTTCATCATTTCTCACATGGGGATATTGGCATTACATTAGAAATCTATGTCAATAGTTTCCATTTGAAACTTTACATATCATGATAAAATAGTATTTTGTCATGATTCTTAACTTCCCAACTTATGACTTACTCCTAAAAGGGAACCTCTTCAAAAGATTTTTGTAAAACTCGTCAAAACCTTGAACCTAAAAACAAACTTTAAGTTATAGAGCAAGACCATTGACAAAAATCAAAACTCCTATGTCAAAATTATCAAACTCACTCAACTGTTTCTCTGCTAAACTGCCAGATCGCCGCGTTTTACTAGCCGGATCCCTTTTTCAAGGGATCCGTGGGAACCGACACATCAGAAGACAAAATAAGTGCTTGATGATCACTGTGGACTTCTACTCCCTAATTTACTCTTTCACATACGAAGATAAATCCATAATTACTGTTCATAGGAAATCCTTCTTCATCATTCTAAGGAAAGCAATCACTTGTGTAAATATTATCTTCACTACATTGTAATTTCCATTCTCTAGTTCCTAGTAGCATAATTTTTCATCTTGAGAACTTTGGTTCAAGTGGGTTTGTCACAATATGCTATCACATTGTTTTCTAAGATAACTAATCAAAGAATAAACATTGTTAATACAAATTAGACACTCATAATGAATTCAAAAGAGATGTGTTGAGCAAAAATTGTCATGAACCTCAAAAAGGAACTATTCACATAATTAACACCACATTGTGGCTTTGGTGTTTAGTATCAATCATGCCAAGCTCTAGGCAACAAGACTGCAGAGATACGGCTCATTACATACCAATGTACCATCGAAAGGAAGGTCTTAGCCCTGAAGACTGAAAGACTTTCAAAATGCTACAAAAGTGGTTGTTTTATGAAGGCCGTGTAGTCGAACAATCTTTTCTCAACAAAATCGACATACCCGAGGTATTTTCGGGAATCAACCTTCAATGTCGTCTCAACATTAATGAACAAATATGCCCCGTATTTGTTCTTGAGTTCTACAAAAGCATTAAGATCATAAGGAATGAAGACGGAACCATCTCAATTGCGTTCATCATCAATGAACACAACTACACCTTGACCCTTGTTGAGTTTGCCCGGATTCTTTATATTCCTCACCATGGAGTATGCATATATTCCAATGAATGGTCATTATCCAACCTTCATGACATGGTCAATGAGCATGCGGTTTATTTCACACCCCTCCCGGAACCAGCCACGGTGAGAGATACCATTTTTATTTAAAGAGCCTCCCCAACTCAGGTAAGTAGAAACTCAAAGGTCATCCATCGGGATCCTTTCTAGATGGAACTTTCAGAGATGTTCCCTCTATACAAGAAATGGGAACAAGTTCTTAGGGAAAATGTCCTTTGCTTGGTTGGAAACAAGGATCATCCTAACGCATGTCTAGTTTACATGATCTATTTCCTTGTCAACTCCAACTCCTTTCAACCTCGCCTCTACATGATCAAGCAGATGGCAAGCATTTCAAAGATGGACAAGATGGTGCTACCTTATGCTATGCTCCTTACTCACCTAACTAACTTTGTCTTTGCCCTAGAACGATCTCCCTATACCGATGACCACTTCTTCTGCAACAAAGTCATGGTACCCCTATCCGATGAGAAGACAACGAGGTTCATGGTTGAGGGTAAAAGACCTCATCCACTGACGGACTCATCCGAACAAAGGGAGGGATAAGGAAGCAACCCTATAGGCAACTACCATCTCGACCCTGTGGCTTACATTGAGCAATTTTCAGACATCCCAAGCCCATCTCGAGAGTTCCAACAAACGAAGGGGATGTTAAATATCTTGACAACTTTCTAATGGGGAAGAAGAAGAAATGAGATGGAAGCTTGATGGGTTTGAAGGTGAAGTTTGAGGGGTTTTTATGGAGAAGCTTGAGAGAAATAGGAGGTAAGGTCAAGGACCTTAATTTGGACAATGTGTTGTAAACATCTTAAACAATATTTATTTTCTCTTAGAACTTAGTAGTAGTCATTGGTATAATAGGAATTTTACGACTATTTGATGTAATATCAAAAAGTCGGTCTTCCTCCTAATTGCTAGTACTCTAAATCTAACCTACGACCTCCTTTTATATGCTAAGGAGTCCTTCTAGGGTTACAATAACTTTCTGCACAAGATACATATTATAGAAACTTTTCTATAATTATCTAACCGACTATACAAATCTGATAAGCAGTACTAACTAATTGTACTAGCAGTTTGTATGGCTAGTTATATTCTTCGCAGTCCACATTCTAAGCTAACAGTACTAACTATTAAGCTTGGCAGTACAAACTGTCTTTGCTAAATTCCCAATAATCATACACATCAGATGTATATTCTCATAATACTTTCATCCTTTTCTTGTTATCCTGATTGATTTGTTCTCCCAAAGTGTCCTAGACTTTGTCGCATGGCCATGCTTTCGCAAATCATTTTCACACAAGGGTCCATAGGAAAAATATCCTTCTCTCAAATCTATTTCAAATTGGAGTTGCGAATTTTCATCTCGACCAAGAAGCCATCTTTCCTTACCTCCCACTGAATCCAACATTAGTACAAAGTGTTATGTTTCCACACAATAACTAGAAACTAAGTCAAAACTCATTGAGAAACAAAGTCCAATGTCTTACATCCTCAGGCCATTGGGATAGTCCACCACCATAAGAGAATGCCAATAATTTTGATCCTTGTGGTCGCTTTTCGATCATGGTCACATCCAACATTTGCCCTGCAAATACATGTGAAGTGCAAGAAATTGTCTGGATCCCACTTCACTTCATAGTGTCCTCCGTGAGTTGGAACCTTCAGTCCGTTTGGAAACTAGAACTCTTCAATCCACCTAACGAGGGGTGACAGACTGAATGTTTCAATTAAGTATTGTGGTTGATCTTGAAAGCACACCAGCGGGTACTAGTTTTATGGGGGATACAATGTTACCGGAGGGTAACTTGGGTTTTGATAGCTCATGGGTAAGGTGGGTATGTGTGACCTTGGTGTGTTCTCGGAGGCCGGTACATTTCACTCCAAGGGTAAACATTATTTGGAAGATAGTGGTAATTCGGAGGATAAAGACTCTGCGGAGGATAGCCACTATTGGGTGGATATGTGTTATTCTGGGTGAAGGTGTTAGCTGGAGGGTGTGGCTATCTCGCATCCTGCGATATGTCTGATTTGGAAGATGTTTCCCGCCCATAGGGTTTTGAGGTATCGGAGGATTGTAACCTCCATAAGGATGTATTATCCTCCGCTGGACATCCGTCTCCAAAGGGTTCAAAGGCTGTTGTTGTTGCCCTTCCGAATCTCGCGGTAAGGCTGCTCTTCTTCTATGATCTGTTTCTCTTTAATATGCCGCCAACAAAGGTGGCAAATTGATTGCAGCCTGGTCGGCCACCCTTCATGCAGGCTGTGGCCAAGATCCCGGAAGAGTGCCTTCAATTTCCTCATCCACATCACTACTCGAGTAATCCAACTGAGTTCCTACGTCCCTTAGCCTTAGTGCTATTATGCGTCTTCTCATGAGAGGCTCTAGTTGCATGTAATTGTCATAACGAAGGCTTCATCAATCATTTACACATCTAGGTGTAAGGGTGTTTCAGAAGTAACATTAGGTAGAGCTTGGTTGGTGGATGTTATGTTTGACATCGGATCTGCATGCGTGAAGCCTACTTCTTGCTAATTCCTTCGCCTCTCTTCACTTCAATCCCCTTGGGACACCATGGATGATGTCATCAAAGTTGGAGACGTAGGTTGTGCACTAGTCTTCGTCTTCATGATGATATAGAAGTATCTAAAGTAGGTTAAAAACAAACCCTATGATGAGTGTCTAAATACTCATCATTTTTGTACAATCTAAGCTGCAAAATCATCGAAAACACTCAAAATGATTCAAAATGATGAAAATATCACAAATCGATGTTTTATTTATTTTAAATGCAAAAGATCAAAATCGGATGAAAACGTATCAAATTTGCATAATTGGCGTTTAGTCCCCAAGTTTCAAAGTTGTCAAAAAGCAGGTCCTGGTATATCAAAATAAAGAAAATGTCATTTAAGGTCCATAGGATTCAAAAGTTGTCAAAACAAACCTTTGAAATGTAAAATTTGTAAAATTACAACTTTGGTCCTTAAACTTTGAAAATTGTCATGTTTAGTCCTTAAAATTTTAGAAAATGGCAAATATGGTCCTTTAATTATTTGAGAATGACAAATTTGGCCTTGGATAATATTTCGAAATCATGACTTTGGTCCTTGGAGTTTCGAATTTACATGAATGGTCCTTATGTTATTACTACAACCAAATGGACCTAGTTACTACCTAAGCCCAATCAAAGCCCAAACAAACCCAACCGGTCTATTATCCCAACCCGGTCAACACCGTTTACCAGGTCAAACAACTACACCCCTTTGGCGCCAAAGTCTCATCTCCCACCTGCTTCCCCGCTTTCGCTCAAGCACTGACCATCCCCTCCTCAACATATCACTTTCTTTGTTCCTCCTCCTCGACACAAAACAAAACCATTAAATGCAATCCTTTCTCTCACTCAACCTCACCCACTGTTGATAAACCTTTCCGCCAAATTTTGATCAAGCGGCAGGTTGAGTTGAGTCAAAGCATCAATGGCTAAGAAAATGGTGGGATCATATCGTAAACTAGTGAGAAGCTCTTGGAGTATAAAAAAGAAGGAAAGAGAAGCTTGAAGGAGTAGTTAGTTAGTTTTATTAATTTTTCCTCAATGTTGTTTTTTATTTAATGTCTTAATTTAGTTTAGAATCTGTAATCTTGTGTTTCTATTATTCAAACTCAAGTTAATTTACCATTGTACTCTGTTTTTAAGAACTAATTTCAAGGTTTGGTTAAAAGTATTGATCTTGTGTTTACTGTTGAGATTTTCAAACTAGTGTTCTTGCATTTAAGCTTCCAAAAGCTTATTTCATCACTCAAATCAGCTCACTTAATCTCTATATAGCTTTTGAAAAGCTTACATTTAATTTTCAAACCATTTTGAGTCATAGTCAACAAAAGTCAACTTTGGTCAAAATCAATAGTCAAAACAGTTTTGAGTTTAAATCCTGATTTCAATGTGTTAGTTAGATGATTTTAATATCATTTGGTCTATTTCAAATCTGTTCAATGCAGTTTTCAGTGAAAGTCATGTTTTAAATGTCATTGGATCATAACAAAGTAGTGTTTGGATTACTTGTTTTAACTGCTTTAGAGGTAAAAAGTTGCGATGATCGGTGGTTCTAAGCTTGATATAGTTATTTGAGTTCATTTACATCCTTGATTTCTTTGCATATTGCTCTTTTAGTCAAAATCTATAGTCTCTCGCTTCTTATATGCATATCATTCTTGTTTTCATCACTAGATAGGTTTAAAGTTGATAAAGTAGCTTGCTAAAATTTCATCACACCCTATTTCATGTTAATCGGTCCTTACTTTGCATTCAAATCTCATTTTAGTCAAATTTCATTATTGTTCTTAAAAGTCAAAATCGGTCATGAGTCGGTTTTTTGCAAAAGTGCAGGCCTTGCACTATCTTCATTTCATCTAATTAGGGTCTAAGATTTGGCAAATTTGCGAGTTGGCTAGGTGGTCTTTAAGACCACTTATACAGTTTTCTCATTTGCTTATTGGATAAAGTAGTTAAATAAGCTCAAACTAGCTTCCACGCTTATACATTACATTGCATGATGCTTTGTCCATGTTTTGCCATTTTGTTTTGCTCTCTAGTTTCCTTATTACTAGTCCTCATTAGTATGTAAATTTGAACAAGTGATCTCGGTAGGTTGGCTTGAGAGCCATGCTTTTTTTTCACTCTAGCTTATTGGATAGCGGATTTAACTAGCTAAACTAGGGTACCGAGTTACATTTCTTTGTTAAGAGTCATTTAGCTTAATCATTGGTAGATCAATGTTTAGCGATTAGGAGTAGCTTAAATTAGTTGCCTTAGAGTAGTTGTAGTATAGTTTAGCTCGATGTCGGTTTGGTGTCCCATAGTGCTTATTAGCTTATTTCAAATTGCTTATTTCCTTATCGAGTTACTCGCACTCTAAATTCCCTCACATAAGCCCTTCTTTTTATATTTTATCGACTTTAGAATAATATTTTAGGATTTCCAGAAATTTTCATAATTTTTAGACCTTTGTTTGGTATTTTTCTTAAATAAAAGCAGTTTTTAATCATTTTTAAATAGCTTTTAATACAAATAATTAAGAAAAGTTTCAAAAAATTAATTTTTCAATTTTCTTAAGTTTAGATAAATATAAGAGTAAATTACATAATTGGTCCTTGTGCTTTGTCGGATCTTGCGAGAAAATGTCCTTGAACTTTTTTTTGACGGTCATGTCCTCGTGGTATGCAAAAGTTACGGGTTTGGTCCTTTGGCGGGTCATCTTTGTTAGTTGACCGTTAACTCAGTTAACTTGGCAAACCGAGACGATTATGTAACAAAAAAAAAAAAAAAAAAAAAAAAAATTTAAAATATATATACAAAAGTCGTATTCGTCCGTTTTTTTTTACGTTTTTGTCCGTTTTACTCGCTTTTATCCGTTTTTATATGTTTCGTCCGCTTTTTATCTGTTTTCGTCCGTTTTTTATCTGTTTTCGTCCGTTTCTTAAATAAAAACAGTTTTTAATCATTTTTAAATAGCTTTTAATACAAATAATTAAGAAAAGTTTCAAAAAATTAATTTTTCAATTTTCTTAAGTTTAGATAAATATAAGAGTAAATTACATAATTGGTCCTTGTGCTTTGTCGGATCTTGCAGAAAATGTCCTTGAACTTTTTTTTTGACGGGTCATGTCCTCGTGGTATGCAAAAGTTCGGGTTTGGTCCTTTGACGGGTCATCTTTGTTAGTTGACCGTTAACTCCGTTAACTTGGCAAACCACGAGACGATTATGTAATGACAAAAAAAAAAAAAAAAAAAAAAAAATTTGAAAATATATATACAAAAATCGTATTCGTCCGTTTTTACGTTTTGTCCGTTTACTCGCTTTTATCCGTTTTATATGTTTCGTCCGCTTTTTATCTGTTTTCGTCAGTTTTTATCCGTTTCGCGTTTTTATATGTATTCGTCCGGTTTTTACGTTTTTACATTCTCGTTCGTTTTTACATTTTGTTCGTTTTCTTGGTTTTCGTCCGTTTTATTTGTTTCGTCCGCTTTTATTCGTTTTTACGGATAAAAGCGACGAAAAATGATAAAAAGCTTTCAAAAAAAGCTCTTGAAAACAGATATATAGCGGACGAAAACAAAAACATTTTGTTCGTTTTACGGATAAAAGCGGGCCAACGATAAAAGCGGACGAAAACGGATAAAAGCGGACGAAACATATAAAGCGGATAAGCAGTAAAACGGACAAAACGTAAAAAACGGACCGAATACGATTTTTGTATATATTTTTAATTTTTTTTTTTTTTTCGATTACATAAATCGTCTCGTGGTTTGCCAAGTTAACGAGTTAACGGTCAACTAACAAAGATGACCGTCAAAGGACCAAACCAGAACTTTGCATACCACGAGGACATGACCACAAAAAGCGGACGAAACATATAAAAGCGGATAAAAGCGGTAAAGCGGACAAAAGCGTAAAAAAGCGGAAAAACGGATAAAAGCGGGCGAAAACAAAAAGCGGATAAAAGCGGGCGAAAACAAAAAACATTTACGGATAAAAGCGGGCGAAAACAAAAAAAAACATTTTGTTCGTTTTACGGATAAAAGCGGGAAAACAGATAAAAGCGGATTTAAAACGGATAAAAGCGGGCGAAACATATAAAAGCGGATAAGCGAGTAAAGCGGACAAAACGTAAAAAAAGCGGACGAATACGATTTTGTATATATATTTTTAAATGTTTTTTTTTTTTTTTTTTTTTTTGTCGGTTACATAAATCGTCACGTGGTTTGCCAAGTTAATCTGAGTTAACGGTCGACTAACGACATGACCGTCAAAGGACCAAACCCGCAACTTTGCATACCACGAGGACATGACCGTCAAAAAAAAGTTCGGGGACATTTTACGCAAGATCCGACAAAGCACAAGGACCAATTATGTAATTTACTCTAAATATAAAAAGCCAAAAAGTATTTTTCCATAATTTTCTTAGTTTAAAAAGTATTTTCTAGCATTTAATTAGTTTTAAATAGTTTTAAATTAGTAATAAATATATAAAAAGTCAAAAAATATATTTTAGTTTTAAAATTAGTTTTATAATATTTTAGATTTTCCTAAGTCTTAATTTTATTTTTCTAACCTCATTTTGTATTTTCTTTTGTTTTAGAGTATTTATTAAATAGTTAAAATAGTTTTAATTAATAATAATTAATTAAATAGTTGTAAAAATAATTTTCATTTTCTAATAATTTTCTTTTATATTTAGGATTGTAAAAATGTATTTTTCATATCCATAGGTATTTTCCTTCTTTATTTTCACGTTATTTTGTACGTTACGTAGTTTTTAATTTAAACGTAAGTTTTAGGTTTTAAACGTTCATCATTTTAAATATAGTGATAGCGTTTATTTAATATATTTTATCTTTTTAATTTTCTTAATTTGTATTTAAGTCGCTTTAATTTATAACCTTTTTCAGTAGTGTAATTATCTATCGATTCCTTTCGATCACTATCATTAGTGATCATTCTATCGTCGATCTAGTGTTTGCACACCATTGAGTCTCAAGTGGGACTTAACGACAGGAATTCATTATATTCTCCGGACTTCAT
Organism: Chrysanthemum lavandulifolium; assembly: GCA_022545495.1. Taxonomy (NCBI): domain Eukaryota; kingdom Viridiplantae; phylum Streptophyta; class Magnoliopsida; order Asterales; family Asteraceae; genus Chrysanthemum; species Chrysanthemum lavandulifolium. The sequence goes on along the minus strand of CM040245.1, from coordinate 179,100,085 downwards.
TGCATTTGTGCTTAAGTTGTTTTAAGTGCATTACGGTTGGCCATTCGCGTGGCGACGTGTGATTAGACTTGGTGGTTTATACATGATCACCCTACAAATTTTTTTGATACTCACAAGTCTCATCGGGTTTTCCATTAATCGTACAATAAACTGCACCTGCTTGATCAGAGCTTGCGGTAGACGCGAGCTGATTACTTCTATGAGCTGCTAGATATCTGCGATAAGACAAAAGAACACGCTTAGGTTAGATAGAGCGCAGGGATAGACCCAGCGAACTGACTCAGGCGTCATCCAAGTATTTAGGGATAATGTTTAGAGAAAGAAACTAGAAAAGTAGTGAGTGACTCACCTAAAATGGATAAATAAGTCGGCTAGTTATATGCAAACCCTAGGATTGATCTAGTTCCACCACGTGTCTCAGCGGGTTTGGCTGAGAGAGAGCGTATTCTCTGTGGCCAATAGGAAGGATCTGAGAATAGCCTCCGAAATCGTGCCTACGTGCAGTTGTATGCATGTACGAATAATAGGGACAACCGTTACACAGGTAGGGCCCATGCAATATTATGTTTTTCTTCTAGTGGCGGAGCCTTTATATCCTTGGAGGCTAAAGCTCCTTGGATCGTTAGGCTCAGTGACTTGGACTCTTGTGTATCGGCGGGCTCCCTTGCGGTAGCCTAGTGGGCTTTACGCCAATGAACACTTTCAGAGTGCCACGTGTACATCATCGGAGGCTAGGATCCGAGACATGAGATGGGGTAAACCATCACCCAAAATCAAATGTCCAATGGTTCTCTTCTTCTCTTTCAAATTGGACTAAGCTCCCCAGCTATCTAGTTATACCACCTCATCAAATATTTCTAATTATCTAATCTTTGAATAATTGAGTTGGTTGACCTTATCCCACTTTGAGTGTTGGAATGCTATTGGAAAGGTTAAAGGTGAAGTGCACATAGGGTTTAACAAGAGCGGGGACTTTGTAAAGGAGCCAAGAGACAAGACAGTCTATGGCGCGCCAAGCTGAAGCGCTAGCGTGCCCATAATTGTTTCAACTCTTGGGTCACTTATAAATACCCTCTTGTCTAGTTCATTACTCACCTCTTGCCATTCATTCTTCTCTCTAATTTCTTTTCTTTCTATCCTCTAAGTCTACTTATTGTATTTTAACTTCTTCTTTTATCATCTTATTAAAAGAACATTTCTTCCGCAAGGGAGACATATAAGAACTTAATCTATTCTTGTGTGTTGTGTCGAGGGTCTTGTTCTCTATAACCTTTCTTCTAGGATCCAATTTTTAAGATAGGTTAGTGTAACATATTGGTTTTCACAAACACACAATCAAGCACACATGGATTCGAATGAGGTTTGAGCGAGAGAAAGTTTAGAGAAATGGGAACTTCTAGTGAGATAAAGAAAAATGTATTATGAAGCTCCAACCCTTTGCCTTGCTAGGCAAAGGGTATTTATAGTGTCTTACATGATACGCCATATACGGGCTGTGGATAAGGCATACAGTGGGTAAAGACCCGTCCGTCCTCCACGGTGTTACTTAACTAACTACTAACTATTACTAAATGACTACGACTACGAGCTTTCTAACGAATACATATACTTGAGGTGACCAAGTGTTTAACTACTGGATTTTCTAAATCCCAACAATCTCCCCCTAAGTGAGGTCACCTCAATTACAAACAGATATTACATTTTTGTGTGTTCTTGAATTCTTGATTAAGCTCTTTGCTCTGTAGCCCGTAATATTTGATTCTTCATATTCTGCATGTGTTGTATTTTAAGTGGAGGTCTTTAACTGATCCACGGATTGTTTGTACTTTGACCCTTCTTAGAGATCATCAGCCACAGTAAATCTCTTGGCTCATCATTTGTGTTGATTTCATGTGATGTTTGTGACGTTAGACCGACATGCTCACATTATTGGATCATGACATTTTTTCATCAGAGTTGCGGAAGATTCTTTGAATCATGATATTTGCATTAGCGTAGCGAAAAGCATAGCATAGCATGATGGTGTCAGAGTGAAAGCGAACATCTTATGATGATATCAGAGCAGAAGAGTGTAGACATTCACTTGTCATGATTTCTTGAAACGTGAGTGTGGTGTGTGAGCATGCGGTTATGGATTGACTTCTCAATTCTGATCAGCTGCAACTGTCTGATGTTCCTGCAAACAACAGTTAGCAATAAAACACATAAAAGTGTCTTTGTTCACTTCCGTTGAATACGGTTGCAAGAACCACGGTTCCCCATTGATCGATATCATCGCCTCGTGATCGATAGAATTCGAAGAATCTTCTTGGCGGGGTTTGTGACTAATCTATCCGTTCTCAAACCGAAGCATCCCAAAGTAGACAACACGGAGTGAGTGAACCAGGGAATTGAGATTCACTGATTGATGAAAAATGATTTGAAAAAAAATCGTGTATTGCTTAAGAGAAAGGGTTTTGCAATACTACGAAGGTTTTAGAAGAAAAATCAAGTTTCAATCATAAATACCCTTTTTGATTTTTAAAATTAATACACATCTAGAAATGAATTGTTGAGCATATCGAATGGTTTTATCAAAGGTATTCGTCAATCCATTTCCTGGACTAAGGTTAATTCAAGAGTGAATCGCCCCATCGTTTCTATCCAGTTGTCACAAGTTTGATCTTATGAAAAGATCTCACATGTCACCCTCCAAGAGCTTGTTTGATGTTGGCTCTAGAAGGATTTCCATCTTCATTGTGAGTATTTTTCATATCACTCGGATGTTCTAGCAATATCACATGGATAATGCGTATGACTCTCAATATATTCTTACTTTCCACATTGCGTGAAACAGCAAGTCCTTAAGAATAGCATGTCCTAATGAGATTTATGGATGATCTCTTGGCTCTAGACTCTATTGTGCACATTTGGTTTCCTATACCGGAGACTAGGGAGAGGGTCTCCTTCTTCAATATCAACTATCTCTAAGAGAAAGTTGATAGATTATGTAGGTTTCCTGTGAGAATAAAACAAGTCCTTTTATGAGAACTTGAGTAGCTTGGTGAAGTTTCGTGCGGGTCCATGACGTCTTGTCTTCAATACCGACGTTACCTTAGTAACCACCAAGAGTATATGAATTGAACCGGTTTACGCCTAAGGTTGAATTATTAAAGGGCTATTTCTTTTCACCCTTTTCACTTTTCATTTATTTTCATTCTTCAACCCTTCAATGCTTACCGAGACTTCATAACTAGAACCTTGTTGGGTTTGTTCGATCCTAGCTCTGTCTCAGTCGGCACTCTTCCCATATTCTCATTTTTCTCCTTTTTACATCATACATAAGGATTTCTACACTAACTAGTGGATTGTCCCTTTGTAGATCCCTCCAGATCTGGCGGGATCGTGGGAACGAATACCTAACCTAACCATCCTTATATCTCCAGCGCATAAAGTAAATTGGTCGGTCTTTTAGTATTGTTCTTTCTGCCTCAAAACCAAATGAAAACCATTTGAAAATCAATCAAGGTACTTGTGATATAAAATAAAAGAATTTTGTACCTTAATTGTTTTTTATCTTTTAGAAATGCTCCCCCTCACCATGTGCTTCAAGTATTTGAAATCATTTTGGCACATGGAGGAAGAAGTCAATGAACGGTTAGATTTGAATAAAAGCTCCAATTCTTGAAATCGTTTTCTAAAATGATCATCATCACTCCCCCGATCAAATCTAGTATTTAGATACTTTTATATAAAACATTTTGAGGAGGATGTGGTTTTCTTTTAATTGCTCCCCCTCAATATGTGCATCGAGACTCGAAAGAGTTTTGCACATATTAGAGAGAACCTGCACTTTGAGTCAAATCAATCACGTTTCAATCCTTTTTGGTTTAAGATAAATGCTCCTCCTTAACATGTGCATGGAAAATTTGAAATCGTTTGGCACATGTAGGAAGGAGTGCCTGTTATTGTATTTCTAAAACCACTAATCAAATTATCAGTTTATTTCCAATTTAAATCACAAATTCTCCCCCGATCACAATTTTCAAACCCTTTGAGATTTGTGATCCCAATTGATTTAAATTATTTTCAAAAACTTTTTGAAGAGAAATGTGACTTGCTTTTAAAACACTTAACTGATAAGGATCAGATTTTGAAACTTTAATCTCCATTGATCTAACATGCTCAGGTACCATATGTAAAATTTTCAGCTTGTGTACCATTTGAAATGAAAACTTGATTTAAGCATGGTCTTGATCCAATCGCGGATAAAATGTTCTTTATGATTAACAAAAATATAGACCTTGCTCCTTTTAATGCTAATTGTTTGAAAAATAACCTTTTTGAATTGTTTGAAATCATTCTCCCCCTCAATGAATGACCAAAGTTGTTGATTGAGTGATTGAGATTTAGACAAAAGATAAGTTATGATGATTTTATAAATTAAGTTCGAGTTATTTTTAAAGCAATTTTGTTTTCATTAGAAGACAAATATTTTTCAGAAGAATCTTTAGAAGGAAAAACATTTGTGAGGAAACATTTGTCTTTTTGGTGACAAATGTTCCTGATGAATTTTTTGTTTTTAGGATTAGAGCATGAGATATTAAAATAATTTAGCATGGCTCTGTCCTTTCTTTAAAATCGGGTTACAGTCTGAAATAACTGCAAGCCATTATTTGAAGCACAGGTTATTATGCGAAATGACGATAAGCCATCATTTTCTCCATCTCGATTTTTTGAAAAGAATATTTATGACCTCGATCGAACTTCATCTAAAGACCGTGCCATTATTGAATGACATTTACGAGTCCGTAGATGTTATCGAAACCGAAGACATGCCTTGAAAAACAATATTTTGGAATTTTCATGATTTTACGATTTTATGGGTTTTGAAAAATTTATATTTTTCTATTTTCTTTTTGCTAGTTTTATATTTTTGTATTTTGCTTGTTGAAAGAATATTTACAAATAATAGATGAAGAAACACATTTACTCCTCTTCTTCCTCCTGAAGACGTTTGAGTGTTTCCAGTTATAGACTCTTCAAGCCAAGTCGTGGGAGGATAAACTCAAAACGGTCTCTAGAAAGAGCTTTAGTGAAGATGTATGCTAGCTGATATTCAGTCCCCACGAAATACAATTCAACCACACCTTTCTCTACTTGTTCCCTGATGAAATGATGTCAAATGTCAATGTGCTTTGCTCTTGAGTGTTGGACATTGTTGCAGCAGAGAGCTATGGCACTTTTGTTATCACAATACAGAGGAACTTTGTTGAATACAAAGCCATAGTTAGTTAATTGGGATCTCATCCATAAGATTTGAGCACAACATGCTGACATGGCTATGTATTCAGCTTCTGTAGTGGATATGGAAGTACTCATTTGTTTCTTTGAAGACCAGCTCACTAACTTGTCACCCAAAAACTGAGCACCTCCTAACGTACTTTGACGAGTATCTTGACACCCGCATGGTCGGCATACGCATAGGGCTGTTAGTGACATACCGGTGTCCTTGGATACCAAAGTCCCATGTTAATGGTTCCTTGGAGATACCGAAAGACCCGTTTAACCGCTTCAAGGTGCTTTTTGGTAGGCTTAGCCTGGTATCTAGCACACATGCATACAGCGAACAAAATATCTCGTCTACTGAATGTGAGGTACATCAGAGATCCAATCATACTACGATATTTCGTTGGATCAACCTGGATCCCTGAGTTGTCCTCATCCAGCTTTGTTTGTTCCACCATGGGAGTGTCAACAGGGTCACAAGAATCAAATCCAAATTTCTTTAAAATTTCATTTTCATATTTAGATTGATTAATGAAAATGCCTCTGGGACTTTGTAAAATTTGTAATCCCAAGAAAAATGACATTTGTCCCATCATTGACATTTGAAATTTAGAGCCCATCTCCTTTGAAAATCGGTTACATTCATTAGGGTCGGTCGAGGAAAATATAATATCATCAACATAGATTTGAACATGAATTAAGTGTTTGCCAGACTTTCTAGTGAACAATGTATGTTAATACAAATAAGCCATAAAAACGTTTATTTATATTTTACGATCTTCTAATGTTTTGTCGATAACAAACGTAAAATCATTTTAACGAAAAAATAAAATACGTAAATGGTTTGAGCCAATAGTTTACTAACACACTTGCGTTTTCACATAAAACACTAAACAAGTAATAGTAATTTTATGATTTAGTAATACATATGTACAACAACTAGTGTTTACATATTGGGTAGATATATACATAATTAGTATGTATTATAATGGGTAGAAGTTTAAGTATTTGATACATTGACCAAATACATTGAATGTAGTATAACCCAAAGTCCATGACCCATACCCATGGAGCATAACCCATAACCCATTGCATAACATCATGCATAAGTCATGAATGGGTATTATCCATGACCCATGGATTTAACCCATGACCCATGGACTAGATGCATTGCACATACTAGATACATTGTATCTACTTGGATACCCATGGTCCAAAGTCTAGGACCCATGACCCATAACCCATGACCCATGACCCAAAACCCTTGGGCAAAGAGGAGCGTCCCACGGTTCCCCCAGTTTACACTCAACGGATCCCTCAAGCAAGGGATCCATGGAACAATAGACTATTTTCTTTTATAAATAGTGAGCCATTTCTTCATTTTAGGTTGCCACTCCCCACATACTTTCTCCTAGTATTATAAACCTTCTAACCTCAGATCCTAAGGATCCTTCTATGTAGTTTGTGTTTTGTTTTTGTATGATTCTCTAGGTTCCTCCTAAAGGCGAGATCACCACCTCTTAAAGTCGAGCAAACTCAAGTCCATGAGCTGCCATGCTTCATCATCATCAAGACTACTGAGGTTCTCTTGTTGATAGTTCTCTCTTCATCCATAGAAGTGTTGTGTCAAAGGCATTAGTGAAGGATGCCGAAAGAGTCAAGACGTAGGCATTAGTGAAAGGTGCTTAACGTCCGTGTCAAAGGCATTAGTGAAGGATGCCAAAAGAGTCAAGACGTAGGAGTTAGTGAAAGGTGCTTAACGTCCGTGTCAAACGCATTAGTGAAAGATGCCAAAAGAGTCAAGACGTAAGCATTAGTGAAAGGTGCTTAACGTCCGTGTCAAAGGCATTAGTGAAGGATGCCAAAAGAGTCAAGACGAAGAAATTAGTGAAAGGTGTCAAACGTCTTTGTCAAAGGCATTAGTGAAAAATGCCAAGGTGTACAATCGATAAGGTGTATCGAAGTACAAATAGAGATAGGGTGTATCCAATGATATTGATATCCTTGATGATGTTGTAATAAGGAGTGGGTCTCTTTTGGGATAGGTGTTGTGTAGTGTTGGATAGTAGTTCCTCCTTTGTAATGGAACTCAGTATCGAGCCTTGTACCGGATAAAGTATAGGTGACGTTGTAATAGGTGTGGTTCTACCTTGTGGAAGAACCTGGTGTCTAGCCTAGTACCGAAAAAAGAGTAGGTGACGTTGTGAAGGCTTCTCCGCCATAAGGAGTTGGTGTCGTGTAGTGATTACGAACTCTCGAGTAGGTAACTCGGGGAGTGGAGTAGGGCAAGGAAGGTGTCCTTGTAGCCGAACCACTATAAACACTCGTGTCGTGGTTTTGTCTTTCTTACTCTTTACCTTTGCATTACACATTTCCATATCTACCTATCAACATCCAACATACACATTTAAATAGATTAACATAAGTTGATCTAAATAATTTAAAATGAAGTTTTAATCGGTAAAACTATTCAACACCCCCTTATAGTTTTCCACAATGTAGATCAACTGCTCCTTTGTTGAATCCATTTACCAAAAGGAACTTTGAAAACCTATCGTACCATGCCCTAGGAGCTTGCTTCAAACCATAGAGGGCCTTCTTCAAGTGGTAGACATGGGTCGGATGTTCAGGATCTACAAAACCTTCGGGTTGACTGACATAAACCACTTCTTTAAGATCTCCATTAAGAAAAGCAGTCTTTACATCCATTTGATAAACCACCATATTTTTACTAACAACAATAGCCAAGAAGATTCTGATAGCCTCAATTCGTGCAACCAGAGAAAATGATTCCTCAAAGTCAATTCCCTCCTCTTGACGATATCCTTTAGCCACTAGCCTTGCCTTATTCTTCAGAACATCACCGTGCTCATCAAGCTTTATTTTGAATATCCACTTGAGAGCAATAACTATAGCACAATCATGAGCAGGCACCAATTCCCGTACATCAAGATGATCGAACTCATGGATTTCATCTTTCATAGCACTAAACCAACTGTCCTTAGACATTGCTGTTTTGACATCTTTAGGTTTGATCTTTGTTAGTACTGAGTTGAAAAAGCACCATAAGGCATCAGTGGCAAGTTGTTTACGTATATATACTGGACGAGAAGGATTCCCAATGATATTATCCAATAGATGATCATGTGTCCATTTTCTGAGATGTTCATGTGGTTGTTGGTAAGGAACTAATGTAGCAGAGTTAGGATCCCCTGGTGAAGATGTTTCTGGATTGGGTTCAGGGGCAAATATATTTTCAAACGGAGCATCTTCGGGAGTTGCAAAGGGGTTATCTACAAAAGAATTAGCAGTTGCATTTCCTTGATCCACAGAAGATGATTGAGGATTCGAAGATGATGATGAGTGATCGGCAAATGGCGCTTCTTGTGATAAAGACATCAAAATGGATGGGCCATTTGTATTGGTTGGAACATGAGCAGCTACAGTTGGTGGAGCAGAATTACCATCAGTTGGAGGCTCATAGTATTCATCAAACATTGGGTCGAACAATTTCTTCAAATCTTCTTTTGTTGGTGGAACATAAGGAACTGTAGGAGAAGAATTCTGTACGAGACCTGAACTAATGGGTCCATGTGACAAAAGTTGAGATGCGGGTCCAGAACTGGATTCTCCAGGAGCCATTTTCCCAGTCAAATCATCGAACGTAACGTGAATAGTTTCCATAATGTCTCGGGTTCTTTTGTTGTAGATTCGGTAACCTTTCCGATTAGGTGCATAACAAACGAAAAATCCAATATCAACCTTAGCTTTCAACTTTCCTAAATCTTGAACATCATTAGTTCGATACCACAAAGCTCCAAATACACGAAGAAATGACAGATCCAGTTTTATGTTGTGAACTAATTCGTATGGAGTTTTTCCATGAGTTGTATGTATTAGGGAATGGTGTGGGTGTAACATCCAGTGGCAATGGCTTCCGCCCAGAGAAACATTGGAGCCTTTGAATAGATTAGCATAGTCCTTGCAGCTTCAACAAGAGTACGATTTCGTCTTTCAACTACACCGTTCTATTGAGGAGTACTGTAAGATATAACTTTTCACATACACATCAAACTATAACAACAAGGTGGCGTATAAGTGGAATTCTAGAGAGAGAAAGTTAGAGGTTTAGGGAACTTAGTGAGAGAAAGTGAAAGATATTATTATGAGCTCAACTCTCTACCTTGGAAGGTAGAGTATTTATAGTCTTACATAAATCGCCACACATCGGTGTGGATCGGGCATCTGATGGGTAAAGACCCGTCAGTCCTCCACGGTGTTACTTAACTAAATACTACTTAACTTAAAATAACTACGACTACGAGCTTTCTAATGATTACATATACTTGAGGTGACCGACTCTTTAATACCGGAATTTCTAATTCCTAACAATCTCCCCAAGGAGGTCACCTCAATCATGTACCAAAAATACATTGAATACAACGGATAATACATTAACAATTGATCTTGCATTCTTGATGTAGTCCTTTGCTCTAAGCTCGTAGTCATTGATTCTTCACATTGCATGTTTGGTTACTTCAAGTGGAGGTCTTTTCTTGATCCACGTGATAATAATTTTGAGCCATCTTTTGAGATCATCGACTATTAACAATCTCGACACATCCTTTGTGGTGTTGGTATTATGTGATGTTGTGACTTTAGGACCGACATGCTCACATTACGGATCATGATATCTTCTCATCGAGTAGCGGAAGCATTTGTTGAATCATGATATTGGCGGCGTAGCGAAGCATGGAGTGAAAATATCGAGTCATTGATGCACTTATCATGATTTCTTTTAAGATGAATGTGTAGTGTGAGCATGTGGCTATGGATTGACCGCTTCATTACGATCATTTGCAAGCGTCGGGTGTACACGCATACTGTGATTAGCAATAAATCGCGAAAGTGTCTTTGATCACTTCGTTGAATTGAGTACACGCCCCGGTTCCCGTTGATCGATACAATCTTACTGTGATCATGTAGGATTCCTAAGAATCTCCTTGACGGGTTTCGTTGTTCTAATTGTTCTCAAACCGGAACATCTCAAAGAAGACAACACGGAGTGAGTGAACCGGTAATTTTAAGTCCACCGATTGATGAAAAGAGATTTGAAAAACAATCGTGTATTGCTCAATAGAAATTGTTTTGCAATACAACGAAGGTTTTATTGAAAATCAATTATCAATCATAAACACACCTTTTGGTTTGAAAAATTAGTACACGGTCGATGTGCTAAAGAAAAGAGTTTTTAAGCACAATGACCGGTTTTCAAAGGTATCCGTCAATCCATAACTGAACCGAGATTGATTCAAGAGATTGAATCGCCCCATTGTTTACATTCGGTTGTCACATGGTTAATCTATAAAATAGATCTCACATGCCACCTACCGAGGAGCTTGTTTGATGTTGGCTCGAAGGCTTTCCATCTTCATTGTGAATATGTATACACATCACTCGGATGTTACGGCAATACCACAAGGATAATCGTGGGACTCAAGATATAATCTCTCTTTCCACATTGTGTGAAGCAGAGAGTCTTCATTGAAAGTGTCCTAATGAGATTTATTGATGATCTCGTGGCTCTAGACTCAATTTGTGCATATTTGGATCCTATCTGGGAGACTAGGGAGAGGGTCTCCTTCTTCAATATCAACCATCTCTAAGAGAAAGTCGATAGATAATGTCGGTTCCCGTGAGAATGAAACAAGCCCTTTTAAGAGGAACTTGAGTGGTTTGGAAAGTTGAAGTGCGGTCGTCCTTTGGGTCCATGACGTCTTGTCTTCAATACCGATGTTACCATCGGTAGCATATGAATTGAACCGGTTTACGCCCTAAGGTTGAATAAATGGGGGCTATTTGTTTCACCCTTTCCTCATTCAATTCTTTTAATTCTTCAACCCCTTGGTGCTTACCGAGACTTCATAGCTAGAACCTTGTTGGGTTTATTCGATACTAGCTCGGTCTTAGTCGCACTCTTCCCATATCTCATTTTCTCCTTTTATCATCATACCTAAGGACTTCTACACTAACTAGTGGATTGTCCTGGTAGATCCCTCGATTCGGCGGATCATGGGAACACATACCTAACCTTATCATCCTTATATCACCGTACATAAAGTAAAGTTGGTCGGTCAATTTGGTATTGTTCATACGCCATTGGATCCAATTGAAAACCATTTGAAAATCAATTCGGATACTTGTGATATATTATCAAAGCATTTTGTACGAATTGTTTTGATATTTTAAACGAGAACTCCCCTCAACATGTGCATCAAGTATTTGAAAATGTTTTGCACGGAGGCAAGAGAAAATTAACTTCTTTGATTACCATTTTCTAAAGATATCAACATCACTTCCCACATCAAATCAAGTTGATATAGCATTTCTGGGAAGGATGAGGTTTCCATAAATTTGCTCCCCTCAATATGTGCCTCGAGGTTTGAAAGGAGTTTTGCACATACTAGAGGAACTTGCATGATGAGATAAGTTGATCACAATTCAAATCATAGGTTTAAGATAGATGCTCCCCTCAACATGTGCATGAAAATTTGAAATCGTTTGTCACATGTGGGAAGGACTGCATGTACATTCTTATAAAACCATTTACCAATTATCGGTTTAAATCCAATTTAAATCACATTCTCCCCGATCACAATTATCAAAACATTTGAGATTTGTGATCTCGTATAATTAAATTGATTTTGAAAGCTTTTAGGAGAATTGTGACTTGATTGTGAAAGCGTTTGAACTAATAAGGATCGGATTTTTTTTTTTTTTTTTTTTTTTTTTTTTTTTTAAGACTTTAAACTCCATTGATAAAACATGCATGTATATCTTTTGAAAACAATTTAATGCCAAATAACTTTTTAATTTAATTGAAATCATTCTCCCCTCAATCAATGACATAGGTTGTTGATTGAGAGATGAGATTTTGACAAATAAGTCGATGATTATCAAAATAGAGATCGAGTTATTTTTCAAAGCAAGTTTTCAAGAGATAAATGTTTATAGAATCGAGCATGGAATTTGAAAACATTGTAAAACATGGCTCTGTTCTTTCTTTTAAAACCGGTTATTGCTGAAAATGACAATAAACCATTGTTTCTCTTTCTCCCAAAAATATTTTTAGATTTTTTTTTTTTTTTTTTTTTTTTTTTTTTTTTTTTTATATATAAAATTCGAACAATATCTAAAGTCCGTGTCATTCTTTGAATGACATCACAAAACCGTAGATATAATCGAATCGAGAAAGACATGACAAAATGACAATATTTTTGAAGATTTTGAATTTTCAAAATTTTTATGGATTTTGAAGGTTTTATATTTTCTATTTGATTTTTGAGGATTTTATAATTTTGTATTTTGTTTTATGAATAAATATTTACAAGAGATAGATGAAGATAGACCTTTACTCCTCGTCTTCCTCACGAAGGCGTTTGAGGATTCGGTTGAAGGCTTTTCAAACCAAGTCGTGGAAGAATAAACTCAAAGCGTTCTCTAGGAAGAGCTTTGGTGAAGATGTCGCTAGCGATATTCGAGACCTCACAAAATATAGTTCCACCACACCTTTTTCCACTTGTTCACGATGAAATGATGTCGAATGTCGATATGCTTTGCTCTTGAGTGTTGAGCGTTGTTGCATGAGAGCAATAGCACTTTATTATCACGATGCAGAGGATTTTGTTGAATTCAAAGCCATAGTCGGATAATTGAGATCTCATCCATAAGATTTGAGCACAACAAGATGACATGGCTATGTATTCAACCTCTGTAGAGGAAATAGAAGTACTCATTTGCTTCTTTGAAGACCGACTCACAAGCTTATCACCCAAAAGCGAGCACCTCGACGACGTCGGCGTGTATCTTGACAACTGCATGATCGGCATCGCATAGGCCGTTAGTGACATACGGTGTCCTTGGTGCAAAGACCCATATTGATGGTTCCTTGGAATACCGAAGACCGTTTAAGCGCTTCAAGGTGCTTTTAGTAGGCAGCACGGTATCTAGCACACATGCAAACAACGAACAAGATGTCGGTCTACTAGCGTTGAGATACATCGAGGATCTAATCATACTCCGATATTTCGTTTGGTCAATCATGATCCACGAGAGGTCCTCATCTAGTTTGGTTCGGTCGATCATGGGGGTGTCAGCGGTCACATGAATCAAATCAAATTTCTTTAAAATCTACATTGCATATTTAGATTGATTTATGAAAATGCCTCCGGGACTTTGTGAAATTTGTAATCCCAAGAAAAATGACATTTGTCCCATCATTGACATTTGAAACTTTGAACTCATTTCATTTGAAAACGATCACATTCCATTGGGTGCATCGAGGCAAAAATAATATCATCAACATAAATTTGAACATGAATTAAATGTTTGCACGACTTCGGTGAACAATGTAGGATCAATGCTCCTTTGATGAATCCGGTTGATAGAAGAAACTTTGACGATGTATCATACCATGCCCTTGGAGCTTGCTTTAAACCGTAAAGAGCCTTCTTCAAGCGATAAGCGTGAGTAGGATGCTCTTGATTCACAAATCCTTGGGTTGGTGGCGTGAGCGACTTCTTTAAGATCTCCGTTCGAAATGCCGTCTTTACATCCATCGATAAACTACCATGTTCTTACTAGCGGCATTAGCGGAAAGATTACGATTGCCTCGATTCGAACAAGCTGGAGCAAAAGATTCTTCAAAGTCTATACCCTCCTCTTGACGATATCCTTTAGCAACTAATCGAGCCTTGTTCTTCAACACATCACCATGCTCATCAAGTTTTACTTTGAAGATCCATTTGAGAGCTATAATCATAGCACGATGCGGGCGGTACTAACTCCCGTACATCAAGGCGATCAAACTCATGAATTTCATCTTGCATGGCATTGAACCGACTATCTTCATTCATGGCGGTTTAACATCCTTTGGTTCGATCTTAGATAGTGCGGAGTTGAAGAAGCACCATAAGGCATCGGTTGCGAGTTGTTTCGGGTTGATCTGGGACGAGAGGATTTCCAATGATGTTGTCTAAGGGGTGATCGTGAGTCCATTTTACGAGGTGTTCATGTGGCGGTTGTTGAGGCGAGGTAGGCGAGTCGATGTCTCTGAAGAAGATGGTTCGATGATGATTCGGGAGTAGCAAATATGTTTTCAAATGGAGCATCTTGAGAGTCAAAGGATTAACTTCATCATTGATGCGAAACATTTCCATGATGTACATTTGAAGAATGATGATTTGTTGATGAGGCGGAAGGATCGGCGGGTGCTTCTTGACTTAAAGATATTGAGGCGAGGATTGACTTCATTCAACTGGAATATGAGCATCCTCTGTTGTGGGAATCATCACCTCATTAGTAATTGAATCATACAGTTCATCAAACATAGGATCAAACAATTTCTTTACATCATCTTGGATGGAGGTACATATGGAGTTTCTTGAGAGGAGTTTGGAACAAGGATGAACCAATGGGACTGTTTTGAAGTCACGGGTCTGGTGGAGTGTCCGAGGAGCCATTTGACGTCGACTCATCAAGCGTAACGTGAATTGTTTCCATGATATTTCGGGTTCTTTTGTTGTAGATTCGGTATCCCTTTTGTTTGGTGCATATCCTACAAATACTCAATGTCGACTTTAGCCCAGAGTTTGCCCAAGTCTTGACCCTCATTAGTTGGATAGCACAAGGCACCAAACACACGAAGGAAAGATAGATTAGGTTTTTGTTGTGGGCGAGTTCATATGGAGTTTTCCATGAATAGTGTGAATCGGGAGCGATTTTGTGTGTAGCATGCGGTGGCAATTGCTTGACCCGGAGAAACATTGGAACCTTTGAGTAGATCGGCATTGTTCTAGCGGCTTCAACAAAGTACGATTTCGTCTTTCAACTACACCGTTACATTGAGGGTTCGTGGAACACTTCTTTGATGGTGATTCCAACGCTTTCATAGAATTCACTAAGTTGTTTGTTGACAAACTCGGTTCCATTATGCATTACGATAATTACGGCGGTTTTGTTTAGTCGAACTGCATTTGTTTGATGAGTTTGATGATGATATCGGGAGTTTCATCCTTTGTCCTTAAGAACTTGACCGGGTGAATCTAGGTAATCATCAACCACAACTAACACATATTTCTTCCCAAAGATATTACGCACCCTCATTGGTCCACATAAATCCATATGAATCATATGAAGAACTTACGTGACGAGTTAGTAGGTTTGGGTTTATGGGCATACTTCTTGCTTTTTCCCAATTGACATCTTTGAACAAAGATGATCCTTTTCATACTTTAGTCTAGGTAAACCTACAACTAAGTCCTTTACGGAAAGATCGTTGATGGTGCCAAAGTTCAAGTGATTGAGGCAGCGATGCCATAACCATGACTTTGTTTTGAAGCCTTTGATAACAAGCGATTGGTGAGGCCCTCATCATGTCATCGATAGAGATGGTGTAAAGATTTGAGCCACGAGTTCCTTTTAACAGTTCCTTACCATTAAGATCTCTAACAAAGTAGGTATGTTTTCGAAGGCTACTTCTAGATCGAGAATCACGAATTGACCAGCAGAGAGCAGTTATGACCTAAACCTTCCACATAATACACTCTAGAGATGACACTATCACCAACAACATAATCTCCATAACCCATAATAGCACCGAAATGATCATTACCAAATCTAACATTCCGATGAATTTGCTCACGAAGTTCATGAGCGCGACCGGTATTCGGTCATATGCTTGGAGCGGACTGAGTCCAGTACCACAGAGCGATTTGAGCGATCTGCGGTTGAACACAGACAAGAATGGATAAGCGGATAATTGGGATCCCCATGCAAGAATGGGTTCCATTTGGTTAGTAACAATGTTTGGAACACCCGCATCGAAATAGAAGCATTCATATCGAAAGTGAGGCAATGGAAGCGTTGTGAATAGATGCGATACTAGTGTCGATGTTAGCCACATTCACGGTGTGATCACTTCTTAAAGGAATAGTTCTACCGGTGGGCATCCATTTTCTAGTGGGCATTATCGATTAGTCTTATGACCAACATGTATCCAATAGAAGCCTATTTTCTTGAATGTTCTTCTGTGGGTTTCCTTTGTTTTCTAACTTTCATTCGTTTTGCCTTTTAGCCTTCTTAGCATGAATTTTAGCATTAACAAAATTAGCTGGACAATTAACATCATTAGGCGAACATTAACATCACATCCATGATTAGAAAGCGAATTCAAGCGGTCATTAGTACAAGGTTTGCAAATAGTATCGAATTGAATTAATTACGATGCGCCTATGGCAAATACTAGAATCAACACGATTCGTTTTATTCGATTCAAACTTAAAGTTCCTAGATTGTTCTTCTACTCTTTTCCGATGCACATTCTTAGCTTGCGAGGTCCTATCATTCCTTGTATTGTCTTGAGACTTTGACTGCTCCCTTTAATGTCATGATTACTCTGTAGAGGAATGGGAACATTAGTTTGTTTTACTACTCTTTGCACCACTGTTTAGATGTCTTGGGATCGAACTACATGCGGTGCACTACGGTTCACATTCTTAAAACTAGAGTCTTGAGATTTGTACTCTAGAAGGCACACTTGAGTTCTCTTTCTTATCATTTGTGGATCTAGAATCTGAACCTCTTAACACACACTTCGGTTCACATTCAAAACATTGGGAATCGAGTGCATATCATACTGGCATTAGGCATCGAGCATGGAATCAAAGGATTAACTCTCTCACCTAATGACTTTGGGCATATTGTGATCAAGCATTCTAAGATTTCTTGGGATCGTTTGGCATATAAGCATGCATGTCCAATTGCATTATCATGAGGTTTCTCTAGCTTATCTTCTTCAACAATCTCACAGACATTCTAGACACTCCTTAAGGGATGAGAAATATGTTTGAATGGCAAGTTTGTTGTTTCTTAGATGAGGGGACATATGTCACGAGATAAAGCATATTTATTACCGAGTGAACCTTTGATACAACATTCTCCCCATTGATCATTGGCATTTTCCCTTTTACGACTCTTGATTCTCGATTTCCTTTTGCAATGAAGCTATTTGTTCGTTGTTTTTGTTCTGAGTGACTTTAATTGATTCAAACAACTCATTGAAATGACGTTTAACCTTTTCATTTTCTTCAAAAACTTTCGTTTTCCTTTTGTAAAGCATTTACTAGGTTTTGAAGATGAAACGTTTGAGAGTTACGAGAATCTAAAGGAGGAGGCATTTGGGGAGCTGTCATATTGTTCGTTTGACCCTTTAATTGAGAGATTTGGGCTTTCAACTTTTCGATCGTGTTGCGAGCTTGAATCATTCATCACGTTTGTTAATTTGCGCATCAAACTACGGAGCATCGAAGATGTCTTGACATTTGAAGTTTTGACATTTTCTTTAAGATGTTGATATTTTAGTTGTAAATTAAAATGCTCAACTTCTAGTTTAGAAAAATGTTTAACGAAATTGTCGTGATCATCGATTCAATTTTCTCATTTAGTTTAGAATTAGTTTTTCAAGCTCAATGACACGATCATGGGAGACTTTCGGGCCACAGATAATTCATGAAATTTGGAAGCATTAATAGAGCAATTTGAGCGGTGAAAACACATCTTGAGCAACACATTCGGTAATAAGATTCTCATTTAATGTATGCAAGTTCTTTCTCTCAATCTCATTATATTTTAGTGCGCTCATAGTCACTAACTTCAACAACCATTGCATCAAATTCCTTTTCCATTCCCTTAATATCATTTTCTATCCCTTTTAAGACTCTCAAAGTGATCTTTTAGAAGTTTAAAGAAGGCATGACCTCGTTAAATAACATTCTTTCATTTGTTCAAAACCCTTTCTCCTTGATTATACCGGTGGGTGTGATCCTTTTCTTGCAAGTTTTCTCAAAATCAACAAATAGTTGAAATATAACGTATTGGCTAATTAATGTCTTGCTTTTAGTGGCAATTGTTCTAGGTACAAGATGCATTGGTGTATTAGGAGGATACACAGTCGCTCTAGGCATTTTCCAAAGGGAGGTTAGTTTCAACAATATTTTCCGCTTTACGCTTATCTAAATCCTTTTCCGAAGACTTGTTTGGAGTCAACAATGTCGAGGCTTAAACTTGTTTAAGGAAATCGATTTTCCTTCTTGTAATCATGAGGAGTGATAATTATGTTTTCTCTTTGCATTTGGGATCATTTTGTTTCTTATTCATCTTTTCCTAGTGATTTCATTTGATTTCTTATCTTCCTCGGTGCACTCAACGCAACTAGGGTTACGCCTAGGCTTAAGGATTTCATTACCATCATAAAGCACCTTATGAGCATTTCTAGCCTTTTTAATTACCTCTGGATTTGGTTCCTCAACAAGGGGAATGCTATGCTTATCACTTAGGACTCGATGTTTAGTGACCATGTGAGCGATCGAATGGTGTTTCCTTGTATGTACAACTTGTTTTCAAGTTTGTTTTCAAAGTTTTGATTAGAAAAATCTCTCAAGAGTTTTGATTCCTTTGCATTAAATTCTTGCTTAAGCATTTTCACATTTTCTTGAAGTTCTTGTTTTGTTTAGTTGTTTTAGAAAGTTTTTCTTGCAAGGAATTTAATTCTTGTTTCAATACTTCTTCTCTAAACTTACTTTTTCTAATTCTTGTACTCACTTGGTCATCCATTTCCTGCTCACGGTGGTCAACTCAAACTTAGCACGTTGTTCATAAATAGCAACACGTTCTTTATAGGCATTTAGTTTAAATTACGGAATCATCGAGGCACATGCGGTGTATTCATCAAAAACATAGTCATTATTGATTTGCAGAAGATGCATCACTTGGTACAACTTCATTTTCACTTTGTTTCACATATTGATCATATGGGACAATATCGATATTACCCATATTTTCAATATTTGATTCAATAGTTTCGATTGATTGTACTTTGTCATGCATCATTGCACATCGACATCATCGTATAGTTTTAATACCTCGAGATTAGCTTGTCATGGGATGGCCCGGCTAGTGGTGAAGAAGAGACCTTGGGAGAAACCATTGGAGAAATGCTAGCCATAAAAATTGTGTGTGCTTAGTAGGTCCATCATCCACATCAGTCGTATGCATCACGGTCGGTGACTTGAAAGGCATTCGATGATTGTGACCTATCTCTGAATAAATTTGCTCATCCACATCGCATCATAGGTCTTGGCATTGCCCTCGGCAAGAAAGCAACAATTCCTCTTCATTCAAAGCGGCACCATTGTCACGAGCTTGTGCGGTGACATTTTATCTCGAAAATCGGCGTGCGTGGGCGCTTTGGAGATGTGCGGTTCCTTACAATGTGTCCTCACCACCACGGTTATAACATTTGATGGGCTTAGCTTGACCTTGGTTACCATTCCTTCCTCGATTACGGTTGCCAACATAACCTCTCCCGACTCCACCTCGTCCCACGATCATCTTGTCTTTCTGAGCTGGTTGCACCACGATCCTTCCATCTTTAACGGTGGCTTGATTGTGTGGGTTAGATGCGATTCGAGGTTGTTGTTGGTTTGTGGGAGAGTATTCATGTTTTGACTAATGAGAAGAGCTAGTTGATTAATGAAGCTACCAGCGTGAGCATCGGCATCGACTTGTTTGTACATAGGATCGGGAATGAGTTTGTGATTACCATTACCCGGTATGACTTGTGATGCTTTGGTTGTGATTCCGATGTTTGAGTAGAAAGTTGTAGAGTCATTAGGCGAGCTTGTCTCTCCACGGTTGGTTTTGAGCTGATTGAGAATTAATTTTTCAAACATAGCATGTCTCTCATTCGAAGGAGGAAGGCATAGAGTTGCTCATAGTTTGTATTCTTCAATCCTTTAGTGAGCTTCACGGTAACAAACTTGTGCCATTCGGGATTCATGTTGTTCACAAATTTTGAGTTCAAGCGAATGTTAGGCATAGTCATTCGATGTTCCTCATGTCATTAACTAACTTATGAAATCTCACATAGTACTCATAGACATTCTCATCTGGTTTCATCTTGAAGTGCTCAAATTCGTCATAGAGTTGGGATTCTCTGTCTTCCATAGTTAATTACGAACACGAGAGAAGCATCTTAACATTGTCCCAAAGCGCCTTAGCATCGGTGTTATGATTGATCGACTTGTAGATGTCTTTAGGAAGACCTTGAAGAACAATGTTTGAAGCCACGATATCGCATCAAATCTCTTTTATCCTTATCATCAAGCTCATCATACATCTTAGGTCATCCATTCCGTAGCAGGAGTACCATCTTCATTAGTATCAAGTATGTCTCTAGTCGTCTCAACTCGATATGGTCCTTCATCAATGGATTTGAGAATGTTGACACCATTTTCCTTTCAAGGCAATACTGATCGATTCGTTGAGCCCAAGAATCGTAGTCGATTCTGTCAAGCATGGGTGGGCGAGTATCACGAGCCGGTGCTTGAACATCCTCGACAGCGATGGAGATGGCGGTAGGAGCGTTGGTAGACATGTTAACAGATTATACGGGATTTTATAACTCTATGATTAAAGCGGAAATAGATTCTTTCACGGGTTTTACTAAATCAAGAGAAAACCGTAAGCGATCACTCAAGTCGCTAGAAGATAATGCACTAAGTCGCTAGAAGATAATGCACTAAGTCGCTAGAAGATAATGCACTAAGTCGCTAACACTTAATTAGCTACACCACTAAGTCGCTAGAGTCCCAAGTCGCTAGACAAAAACAAGTCGCTAAGTAGTAACTCGCTAACCCTCAAGTCGCTAGCAAAATTTTGGCGACAATTAAGCTACACAAGTCGCTAGAGATACAAGTCGCTAAAGAGCAACTCGCTACAGACCAAGTCGCTACCACCAAGTCGCTACTCGTAGTGGAGAGTCCACTACTTGTACTTTAACTCGCTAGATCTAACTCGCTAGGTCTAAAGCTGTAACTCGCTACAAATTTGTAAAGCAAGTCGCTATGAAGAAAAATAAACCGTGAGCTAAGTCGCTAGCATGAAAAACCATATAAACATCACTTTTCAATCCAAAAACAACCCAACCAAGATGATTCAAGCTAACCAAATGAAAACCTAAACACTTGTGATGATTCTAAACATGAAAGTACTAACAAAATTCAAACTTTAACACAAGAAATCAACCAAATGATGCAAAAACCACTAAACTTTTCAAACTCAAAACCACCTAAAACCACTAGAAATCCAAAGATGTGCAAGATATGATCTAACCATGGCTCTTGATACCAATTGTAAGATATAACTTTTCACATACACATCAAACCATAACACAAAGTAGCATATAGATGGAATTCTAGAGAGAAAGTTAGAGGTTTAGGGAACTTAGTGAGAGAAAGTGAAAGATATTATTATGAGCTCCACTCTCTACCTTGGAAGGTAGAGAGTATTTATAGTCTTACATAAATCGCCACACATCGGGTGTGGATCGGGCATACGGTGGGTAAAGACCCGTCCGTCCTCCACGGTGTTACTTAACTAAATACTACTTAACTTAAAATAACTACGACTACGAGCTTTCTAATGATTACATATACTTGAGGTGACCGACTCTTTAATACCGGGAATTTCTAATTCCTAACAAGTACGTGGAACACTTCTTTGATGGCTGATTCCAATGCTTTCATACAACTGACTTAGTTCTTTGTTCATAAATTCAGTTCCATTGTCTGTTCGGATGATTCTAATTGTTTTATTGAACCGAACCTGCAACTGTTTAATAAGTTTGATGATGACGTCGGGATTTTCGTCCTTTGATCTCAAAAACTTAACCCAAGTAAACCGAGAGTTGTCATCTACAACGACTAGCACATATTTCTTCCCATTTATACTTTTCACTCTCATGGGTCCGCATAAATCCATGTGAAGGGTATGAAGAACTTCCATATTAGAGTTGGTAGGTTTGGGTTTGTAGGCATACTTAGTGCGTTTGCCCAATTGGCATGTTGAACAAAGATGATCCTTTTCATATTTCAATCGGGGCAAGCCTCCGACGAGGTCCTTTCTAGAAAGATCATTTATGGCGCCGAAGTTCAAGTGATTGAGACGATGATGCCATAACCATGACTTTGTTTTAGAAGCCTTTGACAATAGGCAAATTGGAGAAGACTTCATCATATCTTCAATAGAGATGGTGTAAAAATTAGTGCCACGAGTTCCCTTTAATAGTTCAACACCATCTAATTCTCTAACGAAGCAAGAGTGCTTTCTGAAGGCCACTTCAAGATCAGAATCACAGAATTGACCAACAGAGAACAAATTATGACCAAGACCTTCCACATAATAAACCCGGGACATTACACTATCTCTAAACACATAGTCTCCATAACCCATAATTTCCCCAAAATGGTCGTTCCCAAATCTAACAGTCCCGATGAACTTATTCACGAAGTTTCTTGAGCCGAGAGCGATCTCCAGTCATATGTTTTAAGCAGCTTGAGTCCAAATACCAAAGGACGATTTGTACGACCTGCATTTGAACACAGACAAGTATGGATAACTGGAAGCTTTGGATCCCCATGATAAAATGGGTTCCGATTGGTTAGTACATACAATTGGAACACCTTCAATGATTCTAGAGGTTATGACATCATTAGAGGTGGAGGCAAGACTAGTAGTGGCGGTTGACCTATTTGAAGTATGACAACTTGATAAGGATTTAAAGGTACACTTTTGAGGGGTCATTTAAGCCCTTAATCGATCACTTTTATATCCGTTCGCTTAATTCGTTCTTTTTCACTTTTAGGTCTTTTGAAGGCAAATCTTTGGAATGACACTTATTCGGATGAAAAGGCGAATATATGAAGAAAATGGCCAAAGTCAAGAATCAAGATATTCAAGTTTGGCTGAATGCACGGTGGCGTCCTGACCAAAATGGCGACGCCGTCGCAACACGCTTTGAGACAACTTAGAAGCCAAATTGCTATTTTGCACTTGACGGCATCGGGTTTTAAAGTAGAGGCGTCGCAACTCGGGCGACCTAGATTTTGATCTCGGACGCCGAAGATGAAGCCGATGACGTCACAACCATAAGGTGACGCCGTCATAAAGTTGATGTGGCCAAGACGAAAACCTAATGGCGGCGACCCGACATCGTCACAAATAAAGAGTGACGCCGTCGCATATTGTAACTCTTTGTCAAATTTACTTCATTAATTGGGAAAATTAGGCAAACAGACCGCGCGCCCTGAGGCTTATCACTTTCCGGACCACGCTCTTTTGCCGTATGAAAATGGACCAGTTGCCCATCGATTTTCTTGTATCCAACCATGGGGTGCCACGTATCCGACAAAGGTATGACCGGCACGTATTTTGAGTATATGTCATGTATTGTAAGGTATTGTTTTGGGCAACCAAATTGTATTTTCGGGTAACTATATAATATTGGGCAACTTGTATTTATACACGAGGATAATATGGTCATTTTACACTGGTTGTATTATAAAACTAATAATAATAACGCACACAACATCATCACAAGACACACACAATCAAACATCTTCTTGTACAATTTCTAACGACTTCTACAATTAAACGTCTTCTTCTATATCACGCGCACACACTCACAAACCACATCTTATTCACAAAACCCTCTAAACCCTAATTAATTTTCTTGTATAATTCCATATGACAAAATTAAAGTTGTACAATTGTAAAATCATGATTCGTTCTACATTGAAGTTCTCGCTTAAATATTAAACTCGTTTGTCAAAGAATGAAAAGCGGGAAAGGTTTTTGAGCAAACAAGATTTGGTCCATGGTTGGGTATAAAGTCATGCGAGAATGAGCGCCTCGATGCATTATGTTTTGCAACACCGGTATATGTTTCTAACATCTCCTCGATTCCTCCACTAAAATTCCAAATGGGGATCATTCGTTAAGGTTTGGCGAGAAGAATTTTGTCGATAACGGGGTTTCGATTTGTAAAGTTTCAAAACCGAATAAACGATCTAGCGCATTTTCGATCTTGTATTTCCAAAAAGAGTAGTGGTATAACAAATGTACATGCAATTGATCTTTTGGAACTTGTTAATGACGAAAAAAGGATGGGAAAAGGTGGTTATCTCTTTCGAGATGAGGATCTTTGTTAGGGTGTGTCTGCCGGTAGATGCAGAGTCGGTGTTTATGGGAAAAGAAGACATGAATTGCATCCATAATCACTTATTGTCCTTGGTTGATGATTTTGAAGCACGGAATGTATTTCCTTGGGGTGAATATATGTGGCATAAATTTTATCAAAGGACACATCAATATTGTTCATATTCACGTAAAAGATCATTTGTTAAAATTGAAAAAAACCCAAAGTTCAATTGCACATAAAATCTATACAGGTTCGCTTGGGCTTTCAAGGTTAGAATTCTCGATGGTTTGTACTAATGTATGAATGTCTTGCTTTGATAACATATTTCTTTACAAAAACAGGTTATTAAAAGCTTTTGATTCTATTTTGTTGTGCTATTACTTATTCATTTCAAAAGTACCTAAAATTAATGTTGTTGTTTTATTGTTATGAAATGATGGTGTTTTGTTCTGTATACAAGTAATATAAAAGTTACCCGTAATTTAGATTACAAAAATGTTATAACACATTTTAGTTTGTGATTTATTTTATAAATTGTAACCATAAAGGTATTGTTTCATCCTAAACAGGTGACCTTTACTTTGGTAAACCTTAAAACATTTTGAAAAACAATAGCTGCATAAGTACACGTTTTAAAGATGACAGTTGTGGCTATTCTGATTTGGATTTTGGAGACTTATCCTAAAAGCTCACTTAGGTGGGTGAAAGACAATAAGGTCATTCCACGTGGTCTTGCTTGGTCGACTTTCAAAGTTTTGGAAAGCGGTTGTTGTAACCTCTTTGGACCGGTATGCATCACACGGTCTTACATTCTTGACCTACTAACTTGTACACGAATTTTTCACAGTATATCAATAATTTTAAATATATTTTTGTTGTTAGGATTCAACTCCATTCTTGAACTTTCGCAACACTGGTGAAATGAAGCAACCGTGGTGTATTGCCACGCCTAATTTATAGATGGTTTGTCTGTTCGAGAGATGACGATGGTGACAAGGCTAGCGAGAACATTGAATGAATTCATGGACGATTTCAATTTAAACTTGTGCATGGACGATTTCAATTTAAATGTTGCACAAACGGAACTACTCATTCGATAGGGGTCTATTTCGTGAGTTCTTTGGATTTGGGAAAAAAGTTTTGATGATAGAAAAGCGGCATTCATTTGGTCGAAACACACCGTTTGTACTTGATGTGTTTATGGTTGTGAACAGAGACTTTCAAAAGTACAACAACTATTGGGTCTTAATAATGATCTTTTGTTGATCTGAACAATCTAAAAGTTGTGCCACCACAAGCGACCACAGCGTTACTCCCGATGATCCGAAGGTTTGTATTTACTTTTCGGTTTACCTCCAATGTTTATACCAAACTCAAATAATCGTTCGTGTCCACACTTATATCAAACATTGGTCGACACAGCCACGCCGTCTCATATTGTAGGCCACTAATGGGGATAAGGTTATCCATGCGAGACCATGCAACGGACATTGACAATGATGATGGGCTTAAAGAAACATAACCATGTAACCTTGGTATTCTTGTTGAAGCTTGTGCCATGACCTAAAAATGTCCTGTTATGGAATATGGAGGTGAAAGTAGTACTCAACTTCCACCGATTGCACTAACGAGGAAAATAAAATACCGGTGACCCCATTATTGTACGTTATATTTCGATTCTGATTTAAATATCGTATAGCATACGTCCCTACTTATGTATATATATTTAAAATACTGCAGAACCGGATTGTGGTAATGATTGGTCGTCTTACATAAGCGATGAAAAGTTTCGCGTGATAATTCAGCAGATGCAATGGATTGTGATAACGAGCAAGAAGATGTGGTTGAGAAACAATTGGCTTGCCAACCGAACCCGTTAGCAATATTAATTGTGTGCGACGTAAGTAGGAACACCACCAACAAAGCTCATGAGGTATCTACATTCTTAGTAAAACATCGCCGATAAATAAAATATTTTAATGTGCTGTTTTGTAACATAGTATATTCTCAAATGTCAATTTAAAGACAACAACCTGCCATATGTAAATGTGGTTGGCCAAAATGACACACCTATGTTGGGACCTGTTTCCTCCCAAGATAATGTCAACAAAAGCGTCGATACAAAATTGTGTCTTCCGTCTTTAGATTTAATGGATTGTGATGATCAACAAGGGGATGTGCTTGACAAAAATTCATTTGTTGGCCTTGAATCCAGTAATAATGATGTTTCTGTGGTTAGCCTAGAAGATACACCAACAAAGGAAGATCTTTTCTCCGATATGAATCGAACAAAGAAAAGAGTAAAATTGAGCGACAACCTCGATGAAAGAAGGCGCATTGGTACAAACTTACGCGAGGTTGTTTGGGTCTCACACCAAAATGGGGTATCAAAACATCGCCAATAACTCCTTGCCGCGCCTTACAAGATCGCAGGTGTCATTAACGAGGCTATTATCCTGTACCGCCGCTTCGAGATGTACATCCCCTTATTAAATTGTAATCGAAACCATTTTTTTTCACTTATCTTTCAACTTTGTTTTCAAGAAACATCTCGAAACCCGTAACGTGTCCGCTAGTCGTTTCTATTCGCCCACAATTGAACTGCTTGTAGAGGTAGGTTGTGTTTGTTAATCCAATAACATCATTATCATTGTGTGTATGTTATTGAATATATTTTTAGAAACTTTTACGATAACCGAAATGCAACAAGAAGAAGGTTATTGTTCCCGATTACCTTCGCAAGTATTTGAATGCTTAAAGAACCATTACTTTATAGGTTTCCTTGGGGCTCCGTGTTTATGTGTCGTTATTGCTTATAAGGATTCGCTTATGCTAATATTTTTTTGGGTAGCCTTGGCATGTGTTGAAGACTAAAATTATACCCTTATGATCAAAAATAAGAATAATTAAATAAACCATGATACCAAATGAGCTATGTAAATTCGGAAAAACTTATAGGATCGAAATAAATCTTGAATGACTTTGTAAAGTTAATTTTTATAGATTATAATTTTATAAAATCCTTAAGTTTTATAAAAGAAATTAATTAGTAAAGCCCAATATAAATTTATATTAGTAAAGAGACCATTTAATTTAAGTCCAATGCATTATAAAGCCCACAAGAAAAATAGTAGCTCAAGTATATATACATATATTAGGTTCCTAATCCTAAACACGATTATTCCCAAACTTCAAAACCTAACAAATTCCGGTTTCGAGCTTGAGACCAATTTTCTTGGACAATTTTGAGTAAACAAGGTGGGAAAATAGTGATCGAGTTCTAAGTTCTTTGTTGTGGTGGTTAGTTTTGAAACAATTAGGGTTTCGGCAAATAGGTTTTGCTTCTTTTGTTCCAACGATTCAAGCTCATCAAGGGTATGTTTCTAATGTTGATTTCAGTCCTATAAGTCATGTAGAACACATAAAAATTGGCCATGCATGTTTAATATATACGTGTGAAATTATTTGGAATGAAAACCCTGTAAGAATGAGCTTATAATATTTTAGAGATCATGAATTGATTTTCGATGAAGACTACGATATGCATATTTATTTGAACTTCTAAGTTTAATTATGAACTTCTAAATATGAATGTATGATTTGTGATTGTGATATGGACTTACGAATATATCGAATATGAACCTTATGATATGAGTTATCTAATATGTTATATATTGAACTTTGTGTGATTATGATACATGTCATGTGTGGTAATTTATAGACCTGCGTTAGTTTGACACGGCAAATATTTCACTAGTCATGGGGTTCCATGTCCGTGTCGATGCACCTCGATATGACTCTAGGCGATGGTGATGTTACTTGCGTCCCTTATCATTGTTATGAGCTCGGTTGGTATTATATTACCTATATATATGCATTGGTATATGGATGCATCCTAGATCGATCATTATTCGATATGATTTATACGGTGAATGATGTAGTGTCTGTGGCGTCTTCACAACAAAGCTAGCTACTCAAATTATTTTAAAGATTATTTCTCTATATATATGATGTTTACGATATGATATATTACGGGCTCGGTGAGTTAACTCACGTTATTTCTATGATAAATACGATTATGGTTTGGTATGTTCAAATGTTTATGATTATGTACAAGGCTTATTATATGCTATTATATGTGTTTATGCTTTTGTATGTTTATGTGACTCTGCGCTATGCTAGATATGATTAATATGTTAAATATGATTAGCATCTTTGTCATCGATATTATGTTGAGTTATGTTATATGGATTGTTAATCGTGAGATAGATATTGCTAGTATAAGTGAAGTATTCTATAAGTTTCGTATGTATAATTTGTTCGATTAATTTTATCATACGTTAGTGTTTATTGCCTATGTGACTGCCGTATTAAGTTACCTTATACTAATATTTGATACGGAAATGATTCAATTTATGATGCACAGTTTAACTTGATAATTGCTATACTGTCTTTTCTTATTTAGTTATAGTTTGTCTACTAGCACATTTTGAATTTCCTTCATTGTTGCTTTAATGTTTTTAAGTGTATTAAGTGAAGGTTAATTAATTTGTTGAATGGTTTATTTTCTAGAAAGTGTTTCGTTAGTTTTATACTTTTCGTTTGGTTTTATAATCTATTTGCTCTTGATATGCTAAGTGTTTGGTTGTTTGTGTTTGTGTCATTAATGTCTATGAGTTGTTTAATGGGTTATGTGGTTTGTTTGGATTTGTATATTTATGTTTCCATGAATCCTAAAGATCATAAATCATTATTTCATTTTATTTTGTTATTAGTATATTTGTTTTGTTTAGCTTTTGTTTCGTTATGCTCATGGCAGCACTTCTTTTCTGCGGCGGTATAAGCGTACAATAAGCTTATGGGATAGTGATCGACGGGTTGAGAGTTCTTAGATTTATTTAAGTTTAGTTATTTATGTTTTCTCTTGAATATTTTTGTAAGGTTTTAACTTTTTTTTTAGTATTAAGTTCGATAGCCGTATTGTGATATCTTTACCCTTGTCGGGTTGGGATGTTCTGAGAACCATTACTTTATAGGTTTCCTTACGCGGCTCACGGTGTTATTGTATAAGGATTTTGGGTAGCCTTGGCATGTGTTGGCGGATGGCTTAATGAGTTAGTGAGTAAACATGATGCTAGCTGGTCTACTACACTTGTTTATTATTTCGTTTTGTTACTTATGAACCTAATGTTTACGCTTTGATTTGCTTTATTTGTCATGACACTTGGATGCATGGGTTGAATTGATGTCGTTGTTTAGACCGGTGATGCAGATTAGGCTTTGGCGGGGTGTACTTCTGCAATCAAATCCTAGGTGGCAACATGCCTACCACTTATTCAAATGGCACAACATACCACGTGGCTTGGCGAGATGTTTCAAAGGTCATTTTGCGAGACTCTTACCGTACATATACCACTATTGTTATAAACGACTTATAATATCTCGCATTTGTTTTATATATCGGTGTATTTTCCCATGAATGAAAATACAAAACATTGGGTACTACTGTGAGCTCCATATCCGCACTAGAGTTGTTTACATTTATGACTCTCTTTGGTCACCTCGTGAGGGTGAACGGTGGTTGCGAGGTTCTAGAGAAAGTTACAAACACGCTTAAATCGTACTCTAACAAACGCTGGGGTCTTGAATAGTGAGGCCATATCACCGGGATTATAAAATCACATACAAGTGTCCAAAAGTACCAAAACAATCGAGTTGTATGGTGATGCGGAGTATGGGTGTGCATTATTTTGTACAGATTGCTCGTGTAACCGACCTCTCGGAAGTAGGCGACTCTCTTCAAACAACTTTAGCTAACCGTGAAAGGATGCTTGAATACTACGGAAGAACAAGGTTGAATACACAATTTGATAGCGGTCTTTCAAGGTACAATCCTTAATGTCCGTTTGACCCATAATTATTGTCTAATGTTGACATGTAGTATTTTTCTTTCAACGACATCGTAGGTATTTTTACTTCTATTATATATTAGTCGATTATTATAATATTTTTTTAACTCAACGGAATTTATTTAGTTAATACCAGTGCAAAAAAAGGTATAATTTACCGGGGTAGTGTCCCCTTTACCTAAAAAAAACATATACAAAAAGGCCTATGCTTTGCAAACCACTTCTATATATTATGGGTTATGTATACTTTATTAATTTTTTGGTATATAGCAGAATTTAATATTTGGTTGCCCTATAGTACATCACGGTATATGTCCTTAAATGTCTTCTTTTGCCAATCTCTTTCTTCAATACAAATCTTTCTTAATTTGTTTAACAACATCTTTCTTTCTTCTTTTGGTCTATTCACTTCATATCTTTATCCCAATCTTTCTGCTTTTGTTTAACAAAATGTCCGACTATATCCCATTGGATGTTCAACTAGATATCATTCGCAGCTACCTCCTAAGTCTATACTCCGCCCACGTCTTGTTTGCAAGTTATGGAAGGCTTGTATAGATTGTGGTTTCTTCATCTTTAATTACGGTGTTAAATCTGTATCGATGAGTGTTTTTTTACGCTAACATTTGATCAGGTCACAAAGGTTTTATGTTAGCTTTTAATGAACAGTGACCGCTACGGTGCTTTGCATGCATTTAATGCTTTCATCTATGATTGCGGTTGGCAATTCTAATGGTCTTCGTGTTTTGCTTATGGCTCTAATCTAATTTTTGTTATTTGGAACCCGTGATCCAAAAATCACTTGCGATACATGTCCCGCTTTACACGATCAAATTGAATGTAAAAGATTTGTTTTGGTTTTGCCGTCCGTCCGAAACTCTTGACCGACGATCGTGAAGGTCTCCTATCCTGTTTTCCAAAGTGGTTTCGGTATATGTGCGTCTTTTCTTTCAACTCGTTAAGGTGGACATGCCTTGAAAATTTTCACCCCTCGTGAAACTATCAAATTGAAACGTCAAAGTCGTGCGGTTGTAGGTCATTTTATCTATTGGTGGGAGTGAAAAGTTAACTAATGAGGACGGTGTTACGTACAAGATTTATATGTTGATTTCGTTTGATTTGGTAACCAACCAATTTAAAGTTATAGACCTACAGATTTAAAAGAATGAACTCCCGCCCATTCTATGTTTTCGATCTTGGAACCTCTCTAGTGATTTGGTATGATTATTGATGACGATATGCCATTGTTTTGTGGATGGTTGGTGGGCGTGAATGGTTTTGCCATAAGATCATTTGAAGCCTCTTTGCCATCCCCACCCTATTATCTGCTCGCTTGCTTGGGTTTACAAAGGATCAGCTCCAATAGTGGAAGCGTACATCGCAACCATTCGTCACTCGCTATTCGTGTACAACAAAGAACTTGAATTATTTGTCAAGATGGGAATGTTAGAGATACGGGATCTTTCTACATCGCCCCATACAAAGAATCTCTTCTTTGTTAAATCATACTGCACTGTGATGTATATAGTATGTTTCTATTTATAACTTACCATTATATTCATGTTCCTTTAAACATTATCACTTGATTTGGTTAATGATATATCAATGCCATTTTCAACGTGTTTGTTCTACCGGGTTACGGATTAGGCTAAATGGTAATGGAAGGTTAGTGGTTTTAGTACGTTGTCGTGTCCCAAAGGGAAGGAAGCATTGACCGCTTAGATTTTCGTAGTCAATGAATGTTATCAATCAAGTGGTTATATAATATGTAACAACTAAAGTTATAACCATGTAGTAATCGTAATATGTAGTTGGTTGTCCAGATCAAACATTGTATGTCAACGATTTACTATTTCATCTCTTCCGTTATCCCATTATCCATTTTTAATCCGGCAACAAGGTTGTTACCCAAAATAATTTTAGCAACCTACTTTGTACTTAGGGCAACTTGTTTTCCTACGGACTACTTTTTATAAACCCACTACCTTCTAGACGAGCATTTCAGATTCTACAACCTACTAATAACTACCAACTTGGGACAATGCACACTTCCAAAAATACAGTTTAACATTCAACACTAGTACAAATTAACTAGCGGTTGTAAGTTTACAAGCAATGGTAAACCACTATGTCCTGCTCATTTCACAATAGCAAATAGTAAAACACAACTAGCAGTTGTAAGTATACAAACCAATTCATTTATTAATTCGAGATATTTAATTCAAGTTATCGAGCATAAAAGCAAAGGTAGCATTTTTTTATGTTTACAAACGTCGTGATAAAGCTCAAAATAATCCACTCAAACTAAAGTCACTCTACACATCTGATAACCTGATGCCGTTATGTGCTTCTGTCCAAGTGAAGATGTTGATTTTTTTAGAATGAGTGAAGGTCTTTAAAATTGTTTCGTCCATTGACATAAAAATTTGTTTTTAATCCCAGTTTGGCAAAGGATCTACTATAGAAGCTGACTAAACGAACACAACCTAGTACTCCTTAAGAAGAATAATAACTAACGAACAGTTATTCTCACTAAACACCTCGATATGTTGTTAATACACGAATACTCTGAATAGTATTGGGGTTTACAACCTTGAAGTGTATCAACACTAGATATCACCAAAACTTGTATGTAACTCAAACCTAGGACCTCATTTAATAGGCTAAGGAGTCCTTTACAAAATACACTAAGTAATCGTATAAGATAAATATACTTACCATACTTATCTAATACAAAACATCCCATCAAGACATTCTAGAATATTACATATTCATCCCACACAATCATACTAGCAAGGACAAGTACATTAGCAGTTGGTACGCGACTTATACTACCACTGGTTTGTCTATTGCTGACACTCTTCTATTCACTCGGCTTTTCCGGTGCGGGTCTTTTGCCTTTATCCTTTTCTTGAAAGAATTCCGTTGGCTTGCTTCCTCGTGGCCTCTGCGTGATTCAACCCATGGAATTCCCCGAGGAATTAGATAGGCCTTCAGCTTCAATGGGCCTTTCAGGGGTTTCCGCCCAAATACTACCCTCTGCATGATGTACAGAAGGGCTTTTGGTGATGTAGCTTCCCACCAGCCTTTTATTTTATCCTGCTCCCGCAAGCTAGTCATTTTTTCCTTAGACCCGCCTATCCAACTAGATAAGCCTCGAATTAGTAGCGCGCACTTGAATGGGGGCAGGTTGCACCAACAGAGGAAGAAGGCATAGTTTTCATCCTCGGTTGTTTGACTTTCTTAGAAGTTTGATTTGTTAGTTAGAAATTTGGTTACGTGTTCGTATTTCCTAACTTCCTTTGTCGCTCTTTTCCCTACTTGGGACCCATATGCCGAATATATTTTGTCACTCCCATGACCCAATTCCCATGATTTATTTCCTTCTTCCGCCTCTCGAGCGCCGAGGTTCTTTGGGAAATGCACACTTTCAAGATCCCATATTGCTAATGAGAGTCCGATAGGTTTAAACTCCCACCTTTGGTATGCATATGGTCTGTGGGACTACCATAACTTTGAATGGACATGGTTTTGGGTGAAGGTGTCTTCGTTAATGTTCGGAGATGGGTTATTAGTCGTCATTTAGAATGACTAATTGTTAGTACTCATTTTAGAACATGTTTCAGGTTGTCGCGACATCGGCCTGCGCTTATTTTTTGGGGGTAAAGGTTTAGGCTATGTACTGGGCTTTTGGAAGCGGCCATGCGTGGAAACGAGTTGTTGTTGACATCCGTATGTATTCTTTTGTACTTTGTACCATCGTGTTCCTTTTCCTAATAACATCTTCAACTACTCTTAGGTGTTTCTAAAAATTTTACTTGCCCGATTTGCGGTGGAAATCTTTTGTAGGTGAAGGAATGGTTCTTTTTAATTTTTCTGGACTTTCCTTTGATTTACCTCGCATGTTTATTTACAGAGGATTTTATTCTCGGTGCAGCGTTATCATTAATTTTCATTAAGTGTTTTGTGGGTGAGCCACGTGCCTAGGCTCTATTCATTCTCGCTATATTTGACATAAAATTACTTGGGAAGCGAGCGTGAATCTTTCAGTGAGGATTTTCTCTCTCTTTTGGTATTTGAATATAAATGATTACGTAAACACAAACAAATTTGATTTTTGCGTGAAACTAGCGGTGGTTTTGCGACACTAGCTTTCTGGGTACATCGGCGCTAGTAGTGCTTAGATCGACGTTAGCGTTGGTTGGAATTTACGTATGAACAAACTTAATAATTTGTTCAAACCACTGTAGCCTCCTTTCAGCAGCGAAGATTGTAACTCTTCATCGAGTTTGTATCCCCAATTGACTCCAAATTAATTTGTACTAAAACTAACTTTTTAACACTTGTAGTAGTTGTTACTAATTTTTGGGCATATATCCCCAGTGTGTTGTTCAAATTATGTCTTTCTTTTAATTTTTGTATTTATTTAATTTTTTTTTGAATGACATAATAAGGGTTATTATTCTAACACATAAATAAGCATGTAACTCAACACGTCATCATCTTCTATTATCGAGACACAAAATTCTTACTAGCATTATTAGAATCGTCTCATTGGCATGCATTGCCCAAACAAGTACCACCCCACTATTACTTTATTTTGAACTAAATAAAATTTCATCTTCATATCACTACTTTATTAGTAAGTTTTTATTTTTGTAACGTGACTTACTATCTAGCACCATATTGAATAACTACGCAAACAAATATATACTAGTAACTTAAAGGGATCACATCCATAGGTTAACATGACATACAGGACTATAAAAAGATGAGATAAGTGACTCCAAAATGTAATAACGATCCCCTAATAAACAAAAGGCAGCAACTCCTATGTAATTAATACAAATCACATCAAATCTCCATTGACTCAACTTTTCAATTAAACTATTCATTTCTTTAACACGGCCATGTTTTCTAAACCAAGAAAACAAAAGTTTGGAACTCTCACCCGAGATCCTCATTTTGCATCCTTAACTGTGATTAATAGTTGGCAACCAACAATCCG
Source organism: Chrysanthemum lavandulifolium (assembly GCA_022545495.1). NCBI lineage: Eukaryota > Viridiplantae > Streptophyta > Magnoliopsida > Asterales > Asteraceae > Chrysanthemum > Chrysanthemum lavandulifolium. The sequence continues at coordinate 179,064,804 of CM040245.1, read as the reverse complement.
ACCCCGCATAAAAGCTCCACTTCCGCTATCATTTGTTGTCTCACGGTTGACACGACCATAATTTCATGACATTCCTCCTATGATCACCTTCATCACGTAAAGCAACTTCCAATTCACCTGAGTAATGCGATCATAATATCTTTTAACAACTTTGAGCCACCAACCATTGGTAATTCATCACATAAAACCATGCCAAGCAGACATCGTTATGTTTGCTTTTCTAAGACTATCACTAATAGAGATACCAAAAACTATTTTTGTTACATAGCTACTATATAGACACGAAATTTCGACAAACTAGTTATGACAATTGTCTACATTTCCAATGGACAAGTGGATCACAAGCCCAAATAAGTACCCACCCACTTTGTTTTTTTTATAGTATCTTCTATTTTTTTAAATATTTTTATAGCGAGTTTGCTAGTGCATAGCTAGTAAATGGTACTGGGCAACTAAATTGTGTACTCATGGCAACTAGTTTACATAGTAGTACTTTTAGTCAAGTGGTGATGTATACAACAAAATGCGGGGTTTACTGGATTTAATTTACATCTTTCTATTTTTTAAACTATGTTTATGGCGGGGTTTGCTAGTGCATAGCTAGCAAATGGTACTTTGGTCAACTAAATAGTGTACTCATGGCAACTAGTATACGTAGTAGTACTTTTAGTCAAGTGGTGATGTATGCAACAAGGGTGGGGTTTCTTTGGATTTAATTTACATCTTTCTATTTACTAACTATTTTTATGCGACTTTGCTAGTGCATAGCTAGCAAATGGTACTGGGCAACTAAATAGTGTACTCATGGCAACTATAATAGTACTTTTAGTCCAGTTGATGATGTATGCAAAAGGGGTTGGGATTGAGTGGATATAATTTGCATTCGGTCATATTTTATTAGTGATCGATGTACTCAAGTGGTCGGTACTTTTATTAATTAATTATTGAGTTAATGCGGCTTATCTAAAACTTCAACATATGTAAATTATTGCCAGTTACAAAACTTGACAAATGTATTTGGCTAAAACAAACATACAATACACATTTGGGTAAATCAAACATACAATATACCTAGCGAACTATTTTTAATGTATGAGCGTTTAGAATAAATTTATGCCATGTTCCCACTGCATGTATTCTTATACCCTAAAAAATCAAACTTGTGAAGTGCAAGAGAAAAGAAAAGAAATAAAAAAATAATAAAAACAATAAAAAAGTTACATATTGCAAGTAAGTAAGCATAGAATATGAATAAGTGTCCATAAAAATTAAAATTAAGCCAAACAAATTCTTACGTTTCAGGTTTATCTTATTTTATTTTATTATTTTTGTAATTTATTTTTGTAATTTATTTTATTTTTTCTCCTGGTTTCATATATATACACGTAATTTGTTTGGCGTGGTTTTCGTTTTTAATCTTAATAGTAGCAAGCGAAATATATGTAATAATAAAAAGGAAGCAAATGAAAATGCGTGTATGTGAAAGGTTGGTCATTTAATGCTACTTCTTGTGGAAGATAAAATGCTAGGGTGGTACATCGACTCAGCGGACCTTGTCGGTTTTGTACAACGACACAACACTAATTATATTATAACCAAAATCTAAACCTTCTATTTAAAACACACTTTTAGCAATCAAAGGGAAAATAAAACATACAAAACAAAAGCGAAAAAGGATGACTACACCTATCTTTAAGATGTTGATATTTTAGTTGTAAATTAAAATGCTCAACTTCTAGTTTAGAAAATGTTTAACTAAATTGTCGTGATCATCCGCTCAATTTTCTCATTTAGTTTAGAATTAGTTTTTCAAGCTCAATGACACGATCATGGGAGACTTTCGTGGCCACAGATAATTCATGAAATTTGGAAGCATTAATAGAGCAATTTGAAGCAAAGAAAAACACATCTTGAGCAACACATTCAAGTAATAGATTCTCATTAATGTATGCGGTTCTTTCTCTCAATCTCATTATATTTTAGTGCACTCATAGTCACTAACTTCAACAACCATTGCATCAAATTCCTTTTCCATTCCCTTAATATCATTTTCTATCCCTTTTTAAGACTCTCAAAATGATCTTTTGAAGTTTAAAGAAGGGCATGACCTCGCTAAATAACATTCTTTCATTTGTTCAAAACCCCTTTCTTCTTCAATACTGATGGGTGTGATCCTTTTCTTGCAAGTTTTCTCAAAATCAACAAATAGTTGAAATATAACGATCGCTAATTAATGTCTTGCTTTTAGTGGCAATTGTTCTAGGTACAAGATGCATTGGTGTATTAGAGGATACACGCCTAGGCATTTTCCAAAGGGGAGGTTAGTTTCAACAATATTTTCCGTCTTATCTAAATCCTTTTCCGTAAGACTTGTTCTCGAGTCAACAATGTCCGAGGCTTAAACTTGTTTAAGGAATCCGTTTTCCTTCTTGTAATCATGAGGAGTGATAATTATGTTTTCTCTTTGCATTTGGGATCATTTTGTTTCTTATTCATCTTTTCCTAGTGATTTCATTTGATTTCTTATCTTCCCTGCACTCAATCTAATTAGTTCTAGGCTTAAGGATTTCATTACCATCATAAAGCACCTATGAGCATTTCTAGCCTTTTAATTACCTCCGATTTGGTTCCTCAACAAGGGAATGCTATGCTTATCACTTAGGACTCGATGTTTAAAGTGACCATGTGAAGCATCTCACGGGTTTCCTTGTATGTACAACTTGTTTTCAAGTTTGTTTTTCAAAGTTTTGATTAGAAAAATCTCTCAAGAGTTTTGATTCCTTTGCATTAAATTCTTGCTTAAGCATTTTCACATTTTCTTGAAGTTCTTGTTTTTGTTTAATGTTTAGAAAGTTTTTCTTGCAAGGAATTTAATTCTTGTTTCAATACTTTCTCTAAACTTACTTTTTCTAATTATCGTACTCACTTGGTCATCCATTTCCCGCTTCACGGTGGTCAACTCAAACTTAGCACGTTGTTCATAAATAGCAACACGCTCTTTATAGGCATTTAGTTCTAAATTACGGAATCATCGAGGGCACATGCACGGTATTCATCAAAAACATAGTCATTATCGATCGCAGAAGATGCATCACTTGGTACAACTTCATTTCACTTTGTTTCATATATTGATCATATGGGACAATATCGACATTACCCATATTTTCAATATTTGATTCAATAGTTTCGCTTGATTGCCTTTGTCATGCATCATGTACATCAAGATCATCGTATAGTTTTAATACTGAGATTAGCTTGTCGAGGGATCACCAGTGTGAAGAAGAGACCTTGGGAGAAACCATTGAGAAATGCCATAAAAATTATGTGCCGAGGTCCATCATCCACATCGTAGTCGTATGCATCACACTACGACTTGAAAGGCATTCGATGATTGTGACCTATCTCGAATAGCCGCTCATCCACATCAAAGATCATAGGTCTTGGCATTGCCTCAAAGAAAACAAAGAATTCTCTTCATTCAAAGCAAAGACCATTGTCCCAGCTGTGGCCAAGATTTTATCTCAAGTAATCGATTCTCAGGACGCTTTGGAGATGTGCGCCTTGCAATGTCCCTCACCACCACGCTTGTAACATTTGATGGGCTTAGCTTGACCTGGTTACCATTCCTTCCTCGATTACAGTTGCCAACATAACCTCTCCGGCCCACCTCGCCCCCGATCATATTGTTTTTCCCGACTGCTTGATTACCATCCTTCCATCTTTAACAGTGGGTTTGATCATGCTGGTTGCGCCTCTTGTGGTTGTTCGGGAGAGTATTCATGTTTCGACTAATGAGAAGAGCTAGTTGATTAATGGCTACCACGTGAGCATCAAAGATCGCCTTGTTTGTACATAGGATCGGGAATGAGTTTAGATTACCATTACCCAAGGGTATGACTTGTGATGCTTGGTTGTGATCCGATGTTTGAGTAGAAAGTCAGTAGTCATTAGACTGTTTTGCTCTCCCCGGTTGGTTTTGAACCGATCTGAGAATTAATTTTTCAAACATAACATGTCTCTCATTCTCAAGGAGGAAGGCATAGAGTTGCTCATAGTTTGTATTCTTCAATCCTTTAGCAGCTTCACAACGGTAACAAACTTGTGCCATTCGGGATCCATGTTGTTCACAAATTTTGAGTTCAATCGAATGTTGGCATAGTCATTCCGATGTTCCTCATGTCATTAACTAACTTATGAAATCACATAGTACTCATAGACATTCTCATCTGTTTCATCTTGAAGTGCTCAAATTGGTCATAGAGTCGACTTCTGCCTTCCATAGTTAATTCAACCAGAGAAGCATCTTAACATTGTCCCAAACCGCCTAGCATCGGTGTTATAATTGATCGCCTTGTAGATGTCTTTAGGAAGACCTTGAAGAACAATGTTTGAAGCCACGATATCTCGTGATCAAATTCTTTATCCTTATCATCAAGCTCATCATACATCTTAGGTCCTGTCCATTCCGTAAATGTGAGTACCATCTTCATTAGTATCAAGTATGTCTCTAGTCGCTCCAACTCGATATGGTCCTTCATCAATGGATTTGAGAATGTTGACACCATTTTCCTTTCCAAGGCAACATGCCTCGATTCGTTGAGCCCAAGAATCGTAGTCGGGCCTGCAAGCACGGGTGGATTAGTATCCGAGCCACCAAGCTGAACATCCCCAACAAAGTGGAGATGATAGGAGCGTTGGTAGACATGTTAACGTATTATACGGGATTTTATAACTCTATGATTAAACCGGGAAATAGATTCTTTCACCGGATTTTACTAAATCAAGAGAAACCGTAAACGATCACTCAAGTCGCTGAAGATAATGCACTAAGTCGCTGAAGATAATGCACTAAGTCGCTAGAAGATAATGCACTAAGTCGCTAACACTTAATTGCTACACCACTAAGTCGCTAGAGTCCCAAGTCGCTAGACAAAAACAAGTCGCTAAGTAGTAACTCGCTAACCCCTCGTCGCTAGCAAATTTTGGCAAAGCATTGCCACACAAGTCAGAGATACAAGTCGCTAGAGCAACTCGCCATGCACTCAAGTCGCTACCACTGTCGCCACTGTGGTGGAGAGTCCACTACTACTACTTTAACTCGCTAGATCTAACTCTCGCTAGGTCTAAAGTCAGTAACTCGCTACAAATTTGTAAAGCAAGTCACATGAACAAAAATAAACCTGTGAGCTAAGTCGCTAGCATGAAAACCATATAAACATCGTTTTCAATCCAAAACAACCCAACCAAGATGATTCAAGCTAACCAAATGAAAACCTAAACACTTGTGATGATTCTAAACATGAAAGTATACCAAAATTCAAACTTTAACACAAGAAATCAACCAAATGATGCAAAACCACTAAACTTTTTCAAACTCAAAACCATCTAAAACCACTAGAAATCCAAAGATGTGCAAGATATGATCTAACCATGGCTCTTGATACCAATTGTAAGATATAACTTTTCACATACACATCAAACCATAACAACAAGGTGGCGATAAGGAATTCTAGAGAGAAAGTTAGAGGTTAGGAACTGAAGTAGAAAGTGAAAGATATTATTATGAGCTTCAACTCTACCTTGGGTAGAGTATTTATAGTCTACATAAATCGCCACATCGGGTAGATCGTGCATACAGTGGGTAAAGACCTCATTCGTCCTCCACGTTAACTAAATACTACTTAACTTAAAATAACGCTTACTACGAGCTTAATGATTACATATACTGAGTGACCGACTCTTTAATACCGGAATTTCTAATTCTAACAAGCATGTGGAACACTTCTTTGATGGCCGATTCCAATGCTTTCATACAACCTGACTTAGTTCTTTGTTCATAAATCTGGGCCCATTGTTCTGCTCCGGATGATTCTAATTGTTTATTGAACCGAACCCGCAATCGTTAATAAGTTTGATGATGACGCTCTGATTCGTCCTTTGATCTCAAAACTTAACCTGCTAAACCGAGAGTTGTCATCTACAACGACTAGCAACATATTTCTTCCCATTTATACTTTTCACTCTCGTGGGTCGCATAAATCCATGCAGGGTATGAACTTCCATATTGTAGTTGGTAGGTTTGGGTTTGTAGGCATACTTAGCGGTCACTAATTGGCATGTTGAACAAAGATGATCCTTTTCATATTTCAATCGGGCAAGCCCCGGACGAGGTCCTTTCTAGAAAGATCATTTATGGCTACCAAGTTCGTTGATGGAGACGATGATGCCATAACCATGACTTTGTTTTAGAAGCCTTTGACAATAGGCAAATTGGAGAAGACTTCATCATATCTTCAATAGAGATGGTGTAAAAATTAGTGCCACGAGTTCCTTTAATAGTTCAACACCATCTAATTTCTAACGGCAAGAGTGTTTTCTCAAGGCCACTTCAAGACGTAATCACTGAAATTGACCAACAGAGAACAAATTATGACCAAGACCTTCCACATAATAAACCCGGACATTACACTATCTCTAAACACATAGTCTCCATAACCCATAATTTCCCCAAATGGTCGTTCTCAATCTACATCCCGATGAACTTATTCAAAGTTTTTGTTTAAGAGCGATCTCCAGGTCATATGTTTTAGGGCTTGAGTCCAAATACCAAAGGACGATTTGTGACGACTCGCATTTGAACACGAACAAGTATGGATAATCGAAGCTTTGGATCCCCATGATAAATGGGTCTGAATGGTTAGTACATACAATTGGAACACCTTCAATGGAGCTTCTAGAGGTTATGACATCATAGAAAGGAGGCAAGACTAGTAGTGGCATTGACCTATTTGAAGTATGACAACTGATATGATTTAAAAGGTACACTTTGAGGGTACTGCCCTTAATTCGATCACTTTATATCCGCATCGCTTAATTTCGTTCTTTTTCACTTTTAGGTCTTGAAGGCAAATTGTCGAATGACACTTATTCGCATGAAGGCGCCGAATATATGAAGAAAATGGCCAAAGTCAAGAATCAAGATATTCAAGTCTGTAAAAGTAGTGACGGCCACATGACCTAAAATGGCGCCGCTCGCAACACGCTTTGAGACAACTTGAAGCCAAATTGCTATTTTGCACTTGACATTGATCGGTTTTAAAGAGGCAGTATCACAACGCATTGACCTTAGATTTTGATCGACGCCGGAAGATGAAAGCCGTGACGTCAACCATAAGGTGACGCCTGGCCATAAAGTTGATGGCCAAGACGAAACCTAATGGCGGCGACCCGACATCGCCACAAAGAGCTGACGCCGTCGCATATTGTAACTCTTTGTCAAATTTACTTCATTAATTGGAAAATTAGGCAACGTATCGCGCCCGAGGCTTATCACTTCCGACCACGCTCTTTTGCCGTATGAAAATGGACCAATTGCCCATCGATTTTCTTGTATCCAACCATGTGCCACGTGTCCGAAGGTGGTATGATCAAGCACGATTTTGAGTATATGTCATGTATTGTAAGGTATTGTTTTGGGCAACCAAATTGTATTTTGTAACTATATAATATTGGGCAACTTGTATTTATACACGAGGATAATATGGTCATTTTACACTGGTTGTATTATAAACTACTAATAATAACATGACACATACACACGCAATACACACAATCAAACATCTTCTTGTACAATTTCTAACAGCTTCTACAATTAAACGTCTTCTTCTATATCACGCACACACACTCACAAACCACATCTTATTCACAAAAACCTCTAAACCCTAATTAAATCTTGTCAGATAACCATATGACAAAATTAAAGTTGTACAATTCAAAATCGCAGATTCGTTCTACATTGAAGTTGTCACAAATATTAAACTCGTTGTCACGTGAATGAAAGCGTTTTTCAAAGTAAAGATTTGGTCCATAATAATAAAGTCATGAGAATGACCGCCTTCGATGCATTATGTTTTGCAACACGGTATATGTTTCTAACATCTCCTCTCGATTCCTCCACTAAAATTCCAAATGGGGATCATTCGTTAAGGTTTGTCAAGAATTGTCTCGACAATGTGGTTTCGATTCGCAAAGTTTCAAAACCGAATAAACGATCTAGCGATTTTCGATCTTGTATTTCCGAAAAAAGAGTAGTGGTATAACAAATGTACATACAATTGATCTTTTGGAACTTGTTAATGACGAAAAAAGGATGGGAAAAGGTGGTTATCTCTTTCAGATGAGGATGTGTTAGGTGTCTGCTCGGTAGATGCAAGAGTCGGTGTTTATGGGAAAGAAGACATGAATTGCATCCATAATCACTTATTGTCCTTGTTGATGATTTTGAAGCTCGGAATGTATTTCCTTGGGGTGAATATATGTGGTAAATTTTATCAAAGGATCAATATTGTTCATATTCACGTAAAAGATCATTTGTTAAAATTGAAAAAACCCAAAGTTCGCCACACATAAAATCTATACTTTGGCTTTCAAGGTTAGAATTCGATAGTTTGTACTAATGTATGAATGTCTTGCTTGATAACATATTTCTTTACAAAAACAAGGTTATTAAAAGCTTTTGATTCTATTTTGTTGTGCTATTACTTATTCATTTCAAAAGTACCTAAAATTAATGTTGTTGTTTATTGTTATGAAATGATGGTGTTTTGTTCATACAAGTAATATAAAAGTTACCCGTAATTTAGATTACAAAAATGTTATAACACATTTTAGTTTGTGATTTATTTTATAAATTGTAACCATAAAGGTATTGTTTCATCCTAAACAAAGGTGACCTTTACTTTGGTAAACCTTAAAACATTTTGAAAAACAATAATGATAAGTACACGCTTTAAAGACGATGGTATACATGATTCGATTTTTTGAGATTATCCTAAAAGCTCACTTTAGTGGGTGAAAGACAAGGTCATTCCGGGTCTTGCTTGGTCGACTTTAAAGTTTTGGAAAGCTGATTGTAACCTCTTTGGACCGTAGCATCACATACCATTCTCAATTCTACTAACTTGTACCGAATTTTTTCACACAAATATATCGATAATTTTAAATATTTTTGTTGTTAGGATTCAACTCCATTGCCGAACTTTCTCGCAACACAAGTGAAATGAAGCAACCGTGGTGTATTGCCGTCACCAATTTATAGATGGTTTGTCTGCTCCAGATGACGATGGTGACAAGATCAGAACATTCGAATGAATTCGCGGACGATTTCAATTTAAACTTGTGCATGGACGATTTCAATTTAAATGTTGCACAAACGGGAACTACTCATTCGATGAGGGTCTATTTCATGAGTTAATTGATTTGGGAAAAAGTTTTGATGATAAAAGCGGCATTCATTGGTGAAACACAATGTACTTGATGTGTTTATGACTGAAAAGCAGACTTTCAAAGTACAACAACTATTGGGTCTTAATAATGATGTCACCGTTGATCCTGAACAATCTAAAAGTTGTGCCACCACAACGACTCGACAAGCATTCCCGATGATCCGAAGGTTTGTATTTACTTTTCGCCTCAATGTTTATACCAAACTCAAATAATCGTCGTGTCCACTTATATCAAACATTTACGCCACGCCGCTCTCATATTGTAGGCCTTAATGGGGATAAGGTTATCCATGCGCACTATGCAACGGACATTGACAATGATGATGGGCTTAAAGAAACCAACCATGTAACCTGGTATTCTTGTTGAAGCTTGTTGACTGACCAAAAATGTCCTTATGGAATATGGAGGTGAAAGTAGTACTCAACTTCCACCGCTGCACCTAACGGGAAATAAAATACCTGTGACCCCATTATTGTACGTTATATTTCGATTCTGATTTAAATATCAGTAGTATACGTCCTACTTATGTATATATATTTAAAATACAGCAGAACGGATTGTGGTAATGATTGGTCGTCTTACATAAGCGATGAAAAGTTTCGCGTGATAATTCAGATGCAATGGATTGTGATACGAAGGCAAGATGTGGTTCAGAACAATTGGCTTGCCAACTGAACCTTAGCAATATTAATCAGTATTGTAAGTGAACACCCACCAACAAAGCTCATGAGGTATCTACTTAGTAAAACATCCGATAAATAAAATATTTTAATGTGCATTTTGTAACATATATATTCTCAATGTCAATTTAAAGACAACCGCCATATGTAAATGTGGTGGCCACAAATGACACACCTATGTTGGGACTGTTTCCTCCCAAGATAATGTCAACAAAAGCGTCGATACAAATTGTGTCTTCCGTCTTTAGATTTAATGGATTGTGATGATCAACAAGGGATGTGCTTGACAAAATTCATTTTGTTGGCCTTGAATCCAGAATAATGATGTTTACGTGGCCTAGAAGATACACCAACAAAGGAAGATCTTTCTCCGATATGAATACGAACAAAGAGAGTAAAATTGAGCGACAACCTCGGTGAAAGAAGCGCATTGTACAAACTACGCGAGGTTGTTTGGTCCTGAATTCAAAATGGGGTATCAAAACATCACTACTCCTTGCCGCTTGCCTCTTACAAGATCGCAGGTGTCGTGCGAGGCTATTATCCCGGTGCCGTTCGGATGTACATCCCCTATTAAATTGTAACCGAAACCATTTTTTTCTACTTATCTTTCAACTTTGTTTTCAAGAAACATCCGAAACCCCAACGTGTCCGCTAGTCGCTTTCTATTCACCACAATTGAACTGTTTGAGGTAGGTTGTGTTTGTTAATCAATAACATCATTATCATTGTGTGTATGTTATTGAATATATTTTTAGAAACTTTTATCGCCAATGCAAACAACAAGAAGGTTATTGTTCCGATTACCTTCGCAAGTATTTCAAGCTTAAAGAACCATTACTTTATAGGTTCCTTGGGCTCCGGTGTTGTTATTGCTTATAAGGATTTTTGGGTAGCCTTGGCATGTGTTGAAGACCTGTGACCAAGGATGGCTTAATGAGTTAGTGAGTAAACATGATGCCTAGCTGGTCTACTACACTTGTTTATTATTTCGTTTTGTTACTTATGAACCGAATGTTTGATTTTGATTTGCTTTATTTGTCCATGACACTTGGATGCATGGGTTGAATTGATGTCGTTGTTTAGACCAATGACGCAGACAGCTTTGGTGGTGTACTTTCTGCAATCAAACTTAGGTGGCAACATGCCTACCACTTATTCAAATGGCACAACATACCGTGGTTGGCGAGATGTTTCAAAGGTCATTTTGGCAGACTCTTACCGTATATACCACTATTGTTATAAACGACTTATAATATCTCGCATTTGTTTTATATATCGGTGTATTTTCCCATGAATGAAAATACAAAACATTGGGTACTGTAGCTCCATATCCGCACTAGAGTTGTTTACATTTATGACTTTGGTCACCCTCGTGAGGGTGAGCGGTGGTTGCGAGGTTCTAAGAGAAAGTTACAAACACGCTTAAATCGTACTCTAACAAACTGGGCTTGAATAGTAAGGCCATATCACGGGGATTATAAAATCACATACAAGTGTCCAAAAGTACCAAAACAATCGAGTTGTATGGTGATGCATGAGTATGGGTGTGCATTATTTTGTACAGATTGCTCCGTGAACTGACCTGAAGTTAGACTCTCTTCAAACAACTTTAGCTAACCGTGAAAGGATGCTTGAATACGGAAGAACAAGGTTGAATACACAATTTGATAGCGGTCTTCAGGTACAACTTAATGTCCGTTTGACCCATAATTATTGTCTAATGTTGACATGTAGTATTTTTCTTTCAACGTATCGTAGGTATTTTACTTCTATTATATATTAGTCGATTATTATAATATTTTTTAACTCAACGAATTTATTTAGTTAATACCAATGCAAAAAAAGGTATAATTTACGGGTAGTGTCCCTTTACCTAAAAACATATACAAAAGGCCTATGCTTTGCAAACCACTTCTATATATTATGGTTATGTATACTTTATTAATTTTTTGGTATATAGCGAATTTAATATTTGGTCATTATATATACCAGTATATGTCCTTAAATGTCTTCTTTTGCAACTTTTCATACAAATCTTTCTTAATTTGTTTAACAACATCTTTCTTCTTCTTTGGTCTATTCACTCATATCTTTATCCCAATCTTCTCGCTTTTGTTTAACAAAATGTCCGACTATATCACCTGATGTTCAACTAGATATCATTCAGCGCTCCTAAGTCTATACCCGCCCACGCATCGTTTGCAAGTTATGGAAGGCTTGTATAGATTGTGGTTTCTTCATCTTTAATTACGGTGTTCGCTGCACGATGGTGTTTTTACGCTAACATTTGATCGTGGTCACAAAGGTTTATGTTAGCTTTTAATGAACGGTGACCGCCTATTTTACGTATTTAATGCTTTCATCTATGATTGCGGTTGGCAATTCTAATGGTCTTCGTGTTTGCTTATGGCTCTAATTTTTGTTATTGGAACTTACAATCCAAAAATCACTTGCGATACATGTCGTTTACACGATCAAATGTAAAAAGATTTTTTTTTTGCCGTCCGTCCAAACTCTTGACTGACGATCGTGAAGGTCTCCTATCTGTTTTCCAAAGTGGTTTCGTATATATACATCTTTTCTTTCTAACTCGAAGGTGGACATGTTTTGAAAATTTTCACCCCTCGTGAAACAAACAATCAAATCAAAGTCAGTTGTAGGTCATTTTATCTATTGAATTTGGGAGAAAAGTTAACTAATGAGGCGATTATACGTACAAGATTTATATGTTGATTTCGTTTGATTTGGTAACCAACCAATTTAAAGTTATAGACCTACATGATTTAAAAGAATGAACTCCGGCCCATTCTATGTTTTCGATCTTGGAACCTCTCTAGTGATTTCGGTATGATTATTGATGACGATATGCCATTGTTTTGTGGATGGTTGGTGGGCGTGAATGGTTTTGCCATAAGATCATTTAGTCTTTGCCCCACCCTATTATCTCTTCGCTTGCTGGGTTTACAAAGGATCGGGCTCCAATAGTTGACCGCAACCATTTGGGTCACGCTATTCGTGTACAACAAAGAACTGAATTATGTTGTCAAGATGGGAATGTTGAGATACGGGATCTTTCTACATCGCCCCATACAAAGAATCTCTTCTTTTGTTAAATCATAGATGTATATAGTATGTTTCATTTATAACTTACCATTATATTCATGTTCCTTTTAAACATTATCACTTGATTTGGTTAATGATATATCAATGCCATTTTCAATTGTTAATTTGGGTTACGGATTAGGCTAAATGGTAATGGAAGTTAGTGGTTTTAGTCGTTGTCTGTGGGAAGGAAGCATTGAGATCCATTTAGATTTTTAGTCAATGAATGTTATCAATCAAGTGGTTATATAATATGTAACAATTAAAGTTATAACCATGTAGTAATCGTAATATGTAGTTTGTGCAGATCAAACATTGTATGTCAACGTATTTACTATTTCATCTTCCATTCCATTATCCATTTTTTTAATCCAAGAAAGCGGTTGTTACCCAAAATAATTTTAGCAACCTACTTTTGTACTTAGGGCAACTTGTTTTCCTACGGACTACTTTATAAACCCACTCCTTCTTCGTACATTTCGTATTCTACAACCTACTAATAACTACCAACTTGGGACAATGCACACTTCAAAAACTGTGTTTAACATTCAACACTAGTACAAATTAACTAGCGGTTGTAAGTTTACTACCAGCCGTATAGCGACTATGTCCACTATTCACCCCACAATAAAGAGTAAAACACAACTAGCAGTTGTAAGTATACAAACCAATTCATTTATTAATTCGAGATATTTAATTAAGTTATCGAGCATAAAAGCGATGTAGCATTTTTATGTTTACAAACGTCGACAAAGCTCAAAATAATCCACTCAAATAAAGTCACTCTACACATCGATAACACGATGCTATATGTGCTTCATCCAAGTGAAGATGTTGATTTTTTAGAATGAGTGAAGGTCTTTAAATTGTTTTCCATTGACATAAAAATTTGTTTTTAATCCTTGGCAAAGGATCTACTATAGAAGGCGACTAAGCGAACACAACCTAGTACTCCTTAAGAAGAATAATAACTAATCGATGCTTATTCTCACTAAACACCTCGATATGTTGTTAATACGAATACTCGAATAGTATTGGGGTTTACAACCTTGAAGTGCAACACTAGATATCACCAAAACTTGTATGTAACTCAAACCTAGGACCTCATTTAATAGGCTAAGGAGTCCTTTACAAAATACACTAAGTAATTGTACAAGATAAATATACTTACCATACTTATCTAATACAAAACATCCTACGAAGACATTCTAGAATATTACATATTCATCCCACACAATCATACTAAAATGACAAGTACATTAGCAGTGGTAATGCGACTTATACTACCTTTGGGTTTGTCTATTGTCACACCTTCTTATTCATTGGCTTTTCCATGCGGGTCTTTTGCCTTTATCCTTTTCTTGAAAGAATTCTGGCTTGCTTCCTCGTGGCCTCGGCGATTGACCCATGAATTCCCGAGGAATTAGATAGCCTTCACTTCAATGGGCCTTCGGGGTTTCCCGTCTAATACTGACTCCCGCGGCAGACAGAAGGGCTTTTGGTGATGTAGCTTCCATTGTGACTTTTATTTTATCCGCCCCGCAAGCTAGTCATTTTCCTTAGACCATCATCCAACTAGATATAGCTGAATTAGATTGAGACTTGAATGGGGGTTGGTGCTGTGAGAGGAAGAAGGCATAGTTTTCATCCTCGGTTGTTTGACTTTCTTAAGAAGTTGTTAGTTAGAAATTTGGTTTACGTATTGCTGCCCCTAACTTCCTTTGTCGCCCTTCCCTACGGGACCCATATGCGAATATATGTCACTCCATGACCCAATTCCCATGATTTATTTCCTTCTTCCGCTCTTGAGCGCCGAGGTTCTGAAGGAAATGCAGCACTTTCAAGATCCCATATTGCTAATGAGTCGATAGGTTTAAACTCCCACCTTTGGTATGCATATGGTCTGAGATACCATAACTTGAATGGACATGGGTTTTGGGTGAAGGTGTTCGTTAATGTTCAGGAGATGGGTTAGTCGTCATTTTAGAATGACTAATTGTTATTAGTACTCATTTTAGAACATGTTTCTGCTTGTCGCAGATCGACTTTGCGCTTATTTTTTTGGGGGGGTAAAGGTTTAGGCTATGTATGGGCTTTTTGGAAACGGCCATGCGTGGGAAACGAGTTGTTGTTGACATCCGTATGTATTCTTTTTGTACTTTGTACCATCGTGTTCCTTTTCTGAATAACATCTTCAACTACTCTTAGGTGTTTCTAAAATTTTGGTTGCCGATTTGGTGTAGAATCTTTTGTAGGTGAAGGAATGGTTCTTTTTAATTTTTGGACTTTCCCTTGATTTACCTCGTGATTTATACCGAGGATTTTACCGTCGTGGCACGTTATCATTAATTTTCATTGTGTTTTGTGGGCACGTTGCCTGCTCCTAGACCTTCTCGCTATATTTGACATAAAATTACTTGGGAAGGAGCGTGAATCTTTACAGTGATTTTCTCCTTTTGGTATTTGAATATAAATGATTACGTAAACACAAACAAATTTGATTTTTGCGTGAAACTAGCGGTGGTTTTGCGACACTTAGCTTGGGTACATCGACGTTAGTGCTTAGATCGGCGTTAGCGGTGGTTGAATTTACGTATGAACAAACTTAATAATTTGTTCAAACCCTAGCCTTTCACTTCAGCTTTGTAACTCTTCATCGAGTTTGTATCCCCAATTGACTCCAAATTAATTTGTACTAAAAACTAACTTTTTTAACACTTGTAGCAGTTGTTACTAATTTTTTGGCGCATATATCCCCAAGTGTGTTGTTCAAATTATGTCTTTTCTTTTAATTTTTGTATTTATTTAATTTTTTTTAATGACATAATAAGGGTTATTATTCTAACACATAAATAAGCATGTAACTCAACACGTCATCATCTTCTATTATCGAGACAAAAATTCTTACTAGCATTATTAGAATCGTCTCATTGGCATGCATTCCCCAACAAGTACCCACCACACTATTACTTTATTTTGAACTAAATAAAATTTCATCTTCATATCACTACTTTATTAGTAAGTTTTTATTTTGTAACGTGACTTACTATCTCGCACACAGTTGAATAACTACGCAAACAAATATATACTAGTAACTTAAAAGGGATCACATCCATAGGTTAACATGACATACACAGACTATAAAAAGATGAGATAAGTGACTCCAAAATGTAATAACGATCCCTTAATAAACAAAAGGCAGCAACTCCCATGTAATTAATACAAATCACATCAAATCTCCATTGACTCCAACTTTTCAATTAAACTATTCAGCTCTTTAACACGGTCATGTTTTCTAAACCAAGAAAACAAAAGTTTGGAACTCTCAGCCAGATCCTCATTTTGCATCCTTAACAGGTGATTAATAGTTGGCAACCAACAATCCGACCGCATAAAAGCTCCACTCCGCTATCATTTGTTGTCTACGGTTGACACGACCCTTAATTTCAACGACATTCCTCCTATGATCCGCTTCATCACGTAAAGCAACTTCCATTCACCCTCGTAGTATGCGATCATAATATCTTTTAACAACTTTGAGCCACCAACCATTGGTAATTCATCATAAAACCATGCCAAAGGACATCGTTATGTTTGCTTTTCTAAGACTATCACTAATAGAGATACCAAAACTATTTTTGTTACATAGTCATAGACACGAAATTTCGACAAACTAGTTATGACAATTGTATGCTTTCCAATGGACAAGTGGATCACAAGCAAATAAGTACCCACCCTTGCTTTGTTTTTTTTATAGTATCTTCCTATTTTTTAAATATTTTTATGACGAGTTTGCAGTGCATAGCTAGCAAATGGTACTGGCAACTAAATGTGTACTCATGGCAACTAGTTTACATAGTAGTACTTTAGTCAAGTGGTGATGTATGCAACAACAAGGGTGGGGTTTCTTGGATTTAATTTACATCTTTCTATTTTTTAAACTATGTTTATGACGAGTTTAAAAGTGCATAGCTAGCAAATGGTACTTTGGGCAACTAAATAGTGTCCTCATGGCAACTAGTATATGTAGTAGTACTTTTAGTCAAGTGGTGATGTATGCAACAAGGGGTGGGTTTCACTAGATTTAATTTACATCTTTCTATTTTTTAAACTATTTTTAGACGACTTTGCTAGCTATAGCTAGCAAATGGTGGGCAACTAAATAGTGTACTCATGCAACAATAGTACTTTTAGTCCATTGTGATGTATGCAAAAAGGTGGGATTGAGTGGATATATTTATTCGATCATATTTTATTAATGATAATGTACTCAGTGGTCGATTTTTATTAATTAATTATTGAGTTAATGCGACTTGTCTAAAACTCAAACATATGTAACGGCCAACTAGTTACAAAACTTGACAAATGTATTTGGCTAAAACAAACATACAATACACATTTGGGTAAATCAAACATACAATATACCTAGCGAACTATTTTTAATGTGTGAGCGTTTGGAATAAATTATGCCACCCTCTTCTTGTATTCTTATGCCCCAAAAAATCAAACCTGCAAGAAGTAATAAAAGAAGAAATAAAAAAAAAAAAAAAAAACAATAAAAAGTTTATATTGCAAGTAAGTAAGCATAGAATATGAATAAGTGTCCATAAAAAATTAAGGTAAACCGACAATTCTTACGTTTCAGTTTTATCTTATTTTATTTTATTATTTTTTGTAATTTATTTTTGTAATTTATTTTATTTTTTCTCCTAGTTTCATATATATACACGTAATTTGTTTGGCGCGGGTTTCGTTTTTAATCTTAATAGTAGCAACCTGAAATATATGTAATAATAAAAGGAAGCAAATGAAAAGGCGTGTATGTGAAAGGTTGGTCATTTAATGCTACTTTTTGGAAGACAAAATGCTAGGATGGTCATCAACTAATCGGACGATGTTTTGTACACCGACACAACACTAATTATATTATAACTTAAACTAAACCTTCTATTTAAAACACACACATAGCAATCAAAGGGGAAACAACAAAACATACAAAACAAACTCGAAAAAGGATGATTGTTTTATTTTGTTTCCAATTTCATTTGTGTAATAAACCATGAGAAATATCGGTTAAGGTAATTTTGGCACCAAATTTAAAATTTTCATGACATGTAGGAGTGGGCCATTAGTCTTAATAAAGCGTCTCATGGATAGGAAGTTATATGACTAGCACAAACCCTTTACCACTTAAATTCCACCCAAAATGTGAGGATCGCCTTAAATTTAGGAATTAAAGCATTCCACTTTAATGCTTCGGAGTGTAGGTAGTATAATAGATTCTAGAACTTGTTTTGTGATAGCATTCGAGATCGCTAGTGAGACTACACTTGTGTAGTTAGGAATAACTAAATGATAAGAGGCATTAGGATAACCCTTGTTTGATACCGTATTATAATTACTTCTTCCACATTGGTTGAGTAATTCCCACACCCTTGCATTGTACTCATCTTTAGTACACGATACCCTAGTTAGCCCTCGAGCCTATCCTTTTCGCGGTTCTCGTGATGTTTTGGTTTTCCGGAATATCAATGAAGAGCATTGTTTATAATCCACCCCAAATGTACACCCAAATCGCCTTAGCCTACCTTGTATGCACTCACTTTTAGTGCATTATTGTTATCATACTAAACCCTTATTTTAATTATCTAGTTGCTTTCATAAGTTGCTAAGTCGAGTCATATCCTTTGTACACGTTTGGGACGATTGGGACTCATGGGAAAAGTTAAATTTTATGAATTGCGGGAAGGAGCGTAAATTCAAATTCCTTTATTACGAAATAATGTACTCCAAGTGTTTTGATCTTTTCAATTGGGTCAAATTAATGTTAGAGTAATAAAAACTCAAGTGTAGGGATGTGCCTATAAATCCTATTATTTTGATGTTATCATAGAGGATGGTAGAGTAAAAGTATATAAAAAATATAGAAAAAAGAGAAAAGAAAAAATATAGTGTGTAAAAAAATGAAAAAACATACGGCTACCATCCTACATCTATATTTAAGTTTATGTTTGTTTGTTTCAATTTATCTAAGAGTTTAGAGTGTCAGTCTTGGCTTAGCAAAGCCATTCTTCTCATGCTTGTAACATAAAGATTTTTGACTTGCCACCACTAAATCGCCTATCCCACCAAACCCTTTGTTTCTACCGTAATCCTAACATTACAACCCTTTAAAGTCCTCTTGGATAGTTTTTCTAGGTGCTTACGCAAAAGCGATGGAGGTTTGATCTAGTCTCAAGCCTATGGTAATCTATATACTAGGACCGGTTAATGAGTGTTTATATTCCATTTCCAACTTGATATATTTCATATACACTCGAGAGATGAGTATCCAAACACCACTTGTGAGGTGCTAGTATGTAATTTCCGTGCTTGTTATGACTTTTGGGGCTTATACTTGTTGTGAATTGTTCTAAACTAATGCTTCATGACCCCTAACTTATCAATCAATTGGCTAAAAGCACATTTGCTTGAGGACAAGCAAATACCAAGTGTAGGGATATTTGATAAGGATTTAAAAGGTACACTTTTAGGGGTCATTTAAGCCCTTAATGGATCACTTTTATATCCGTATCTGCTAATTTAGTTCCTTTTCACTTTTAGGTCTCTTGAAGGCAAATTGCTCGAATGACACTTATTCGGACGAAAAAGCGAATATATGAAGAAAATGGCCAAAGTCAAGAATCAAGACACTCAGTTCTGGAGCATGGTGACGGAATCACTGCCAAATGGCGACACCGTCATAACACATTTGAGACGACTCGAAGCCAAATTGCTATTTTGCACTTGACGGCATCGGGTTTTAAAGAGTAGGCGTCACAACTCGGACGGCCTAGATTTGATCCCGACGGCGTCACCACCTTAAGGTGGCCGTCACAAAGTTAACGTGGCCAAGGCGAAAACCTAATGGCGGATACCAGCGTCACAAATAAAGAGTGAGCCAGTGCATATTGTAACTCTATACATAGAATTGAATTTTCGAATTTTAGAGGTAGTTTTGTGGAGTAAAACCTAAACCGAACTTTGGTCGTCTTGGCGATATCTTAGGGTTCCATACCCTATTCTACAACAAGATAAGTGATTTACTTCATTAATTCAATTATGTCTTCAATTGTTTGTGTGTATGCTTGCATGTTTTCCATGTCCGACTAATTTACTTGTGTGTTTGCTTAGATCTATGAAACCTAAGTATTGAATATTGATTGGTTGTCTCTTATCTTAATTGTGATTGACCTAGTATTGCGATAGGTCATTCGTTGTGGTTTTAATGCTTGAGTAATCTTTGTGAACATTAGTTTATAATCACCAAGAGTTATTGTAGGCTAAACATCCAAAGGTAACCTTAGAGTTAGTTTATGAATCCTAGAGATTTCATAGGCAATAACCTTAAGGTAGTCTCAAAGAGTTAGGAAAACGCATACCTCGCGACCTTAGAAGACACAACGCGTTAAGAATAAGGACGTGACAATTCAACCATCAATAGGAGATAACTAGGAGTAATAGCATCTAGGTAAACACATTTTTAATCATCATAAGAGCACACAACAATAGACATAGACTACACTCACCTTAGCTTAGTTAATTAGATAATTAGATAAGTAGAGTAATCGGTAGAAATACAAACCCCCCAAATCTAATACCTCGAGATTCGTACCTTTCAATTTTATAAAAATATAAAAGAATAAAAATGATCTTCCTCAACCCCAACCTTAGCATAGAAATTTCTCACTAGCATTCCTATTCCCATAGAAGCGATATCAATTCCCGATGCTTACCCTAATACTACACTACAACGATTAGGTTCATCGCCTAGGGTGTTGAAAAACTTGCTCGATGAAAAGGAAGTTCCTTTACCCCGAAGCAGCGTTATGCGTATCACACTTCTTAAAGGTATGATTCTACCAAGAGGCTTCCATACCTTAGTGGGCATAAATCTAGACATCTTAGGAAAAAATCATTAACTTTGAATTTACGATGAGGTTTCCATTGATAACCCACATTGTTAAATTTTCTCCTGTAGGCTTCCAATAATTACTAAACCTTTTCCTGTAGGCTTCCGACTTCCTTAACTTGTTTGAGATTTCTGACATTTTTTACTGGAGATTTAATGACATTTCTCAAATCATTCACAACATATTCATGATAATAACCGAAACCAAACATTCATTACATGTTTTGCAAATATTAGCAATTGAATTAATTACGATGACGCTTATAGCTAATACTAGAATAAACACGATTCATTTTATTCAACACAAACTTATTATTCCTAGGGTGGTCTTCTACATTCTTCTCTTGATCACTCTTGGCTCGCATGGTCCTATCTTGCTTTGTATTGTTTAGAGGCTTTGACCGCTAACCTTAGTATTCTGATTACTCCTCTAGAAGGAGCATTGGAAT